>VZSE01010539.1:2009610-2478584 GCA_013398275.1 Promerops cafer | reverse complement strand
TTTTTTTTTTTTTTTTTTTTTTTTTTTTTTTTTTTTTTAACCAGCTGGTTCCTCCACATTAGTTCAGCCTTGGTGATATATCCAGACAGTGCTGGCCAGCTACAAACCACCTTCTGCGCAGGGAAAATGGGGCTGATTTGTCTCTTGAGCCATTTTGCCCCTTCCTGAGTTACATCAGTGTGGTTCTGGGTATGCGAGGAGAATAAAGGAGGTACAGCACTGCTCCAGAAAAAATTTTGCTTCTTTCCCTTAATGCTGTAGGCCTAAAGAGTTTGGAAAAACTCTATTGGGAAAATAAATATATATATATATTTATTTTATATGGGGAAAGAGGGATCCTTTACTTTGCTCAGGATATGAAAAGTGGAAGTCAGTTTGGTGAAAATGACCAAAAAAAAGAAAAAAAACCCACCCACAATGCAAGTTTTTTACTATTTTTTTTTCCTTCAGATATTAGTTTTATGATAGTAAAATACAAACCTCACAATAATTACCCACTCAGATAGTACTAACACCTTCAAGGAGCAGTGTCAGTGAAAAGACTGCTGTGTAAAATACTCTTGAGCCAGTGAGCACTGAGAATCTGCAATTAGAGGCAGTGGTTGTGTGGCACGAGGGAACTGCCCAAGCCCATCCTTTCAGAGCTGATTGAATCTGCTCTTTGCTGGCATTGTTTGCTGGATACCCCAATACCCACAGCTCTCCAGAGCTGGTTGGTGTTTCTGTGTTTCAGAGTTTACAAAGACAGAAGTGAAAAAACTTTTCTCGCTTCAAGCAGATTCCGTCTCTCCCTGCCTTTCCATCTAACTTAAAAAGGAGAAAGGAAGAGAAAAACAGTGAACACTGCTCAATACACAGCAGCTTCAGATCCAGAGATGCACTACAAATTCCCAGTGGCTGGGTTCAGGCAGGCCATCAATAAAACTGCAGAGCCAACTTGAGATGCTCCTGGGTATAACTTACAGTGAAAAACTCTGGTGCTGCATGCTGAGAGCATGGCTCAGCCATTCATTTGCAACAATGGAGCTATTCTTCTGTCTGCACAAGGAAAACAAATCTCCTGTTGTTAGGAATCAAAGACAAGTCCTTCAGACTCTAGGAGACATATTTAACCATGACTAAGTGTGTTGCTTCCTAAGCATTCATTCTTTAAGTCTTCCTATCCCTCTCTCATTATGTAGTACTTCTGGAAGTGATTGGAGTGTATCCCAAAAAAGAGAGTTTATTGACGTCCACCAGCAACAAAAGTGCTTTAAAAAGGCTTGATGTGCAACAAAGTATGCAAAATTGATCCCTTAAGTGCTTGGGAGCAATGTGATGTGAAGCCTCATCCTTGTTCACAGGGGGTTCAGGATCTCTGGAAGAATCCTGGCAAGAGACATGAAAAAGGCTTTTTGAATTGTCTTTGTGATTCATGACTTATGCACTCGCCGTGTGGAAGGGTGGGGATTGGCAGCCAAGGAAAGGAACAGAAGTAAAACTTGCTTTTTCCAGAGAATTTTCCTTAGTTTTCTCAGCCATTCGAGATTTGGGAGAAACTCGCTGAGCTATGAATCCCCTTTCAGTGTAGTTTCAGTGCTATTTTATAGAATTTGGGGCAGCCATTTTATTTATTTATTTATTTATTTATTTGCAAAGAACATGGCTGCCATCAATCAGAGGCTGGAACATTTCCACTGATTTCCACCAACTCCACAGACACCAACCCCAAAGTCAGCATGATCCAATCTAAAGCAAAAATCCCAGCAGCAAAAATTCCTGTTCCCAAAGACATTGACCAGTCCATCATCCAGTGGTTCTTGGTGAAAAGACAAACCATGCACAGAATCATCAAGGCTGCAAGAGATCTTCAAGATCCGACTCCTAAACTACATTTCCAGCTGCCACATCCAGACACCTCTTGACACCTCCAGATCTGTGTCTCCACCACCTCCCTGAGCAGATTATTCTCATACGTGACCACTCTTGCAGTGGATTTTTTTCCAGTGTCTAATCTGAACCTCCTCTGGGAAGCTGAAGGCCATTTCCTCTCATCCTTTCACTCCAGACCTGCAGAAGAGACTCACTATAACCTCCTCCAAGGCAGCAAACAAACACAATCACTTTTAATTCCATTGGGTTCAGCCTCCTCCTTCCCCTGCTCTGATGCTCCAGCTCCATGCCTCATTAACCCTTAGTTTGCAGCAGAGAAAAATGCAATTTCTATCAAGAGAAACAGAGTCTATCCCTTCCACACAGACCAGTAGCTGCTATTTGGAAATGCTGACCATAAAAAATGACTTTGCTCCTATTTCCAGACTAGCAGGGCTTGGAAGGTGTGTCCCAGTCCTGTACTACATGGGGCAGCTTGATATAAATATTGTACACAATTTATACCTTATTTACATACAGAGCTTCAGATATCTCTGCAGCCTTTCATGAAACTCGGTGCAGTTTGGGTTCTAAGTTCTCCAGCTTCAAATGCTGCATTTTAATTCTACTTAATGAATTAGATATGCTTTAGAGCTGTAATAAACTTTTCTTATGAAGATATTTCTGAAGCACTGAGTCACATTGCTTACTGAGAATAAACAATATGTTTACATAAATAATTTAAAATCCAAGAGCACAGTAGGTAATAAAAATATATTGCCATGATAAGCCACGAAACCAGAAAACAACACTGCTCTAATTAAAAATTACAAATACACTGCAGTAAACAACTTATTTACACGTAGTTCAAAGTCTAACTATTGAATATTCTGGACTTGTTGAATCCCAAAAAGGGAAAAATACTGAAACCAATCTCTTCACACAGTCAAATATTGAGAACCATAACTTTGTTTAATTAAGATCTACTGTTAATAATGGATTTCAGAGTGAGGTTCTTCTTTTAATTTCCCAAGGTAGAAAATGTTATTAAATTTGGCCTTTAACTTCTCATTGACATGTACACTTAAAACTTCTGATTAAAATTTCAGAGGTTGGGAAGAAGTACCCAAAATTAAACTCTCAAATCTGGCACAAAAATAACAATGGTCCCTGATTAAGAAATCAAATTTCAGAAACTTCATTACTGTTCTATTAATAAATTGTTGGGTTATAATTAAAATGGGACCTGCTGGATTTCTTTCATTTCTTAATTCTAGAAAAGATAGAAACTGTAGAGAGATTTAAATGCTTAAAAAAAAAAATGTTAATGAATCTGAGAAATGTGCCTCAGCTTGAACAGGTTCTTTTTCTTTCTGGGAGCAATGAGAGTGGAATAAACACTGGTTTCCACCTCTTATTTCCAGGATGATGCTCCCACCTCTACCTCGAGTTCCTCTGGAATTTTAATGTCAGTGGAACAGGGAGGAGCTGATGCCGTGCAAGTTCTGCCACTCGTGTGCAGACAGCCCCAGGTCTGTGATTTGGAGCCTTATTTTTCTCACTGAAACCCATTTTTTGCCAGCTTGTTTGAGCTTTGAAATGAAATTCTTCCTCAGCCTGCAAAAACACTTGAAGCTGAAGAATAAGAAGGAAAATTGCTTCAAAAGTACAGCTGTCTTCAGGAAATTTTACAAAGTAAGCCATGTTTTTCAGAGATAAGTAATTTGATTCTGATTCAGATCTGCATTGTTCAAAGAATAAATTCAATCTAGCTGCAGACAATGGCAAAAATGGTTTCTCTACTCTTTTTTGTTGGTCTTGAAATGCATTTATCATGTTATATCTAGTAGAGTAACTAAATTTCCTGATTACAAATAATCAGCAGCTCCTTCTACAAGTTCTATACAGAAAATTAGCTAAAAATATCCCTGCAGTTAGATGTATTTCAGTTGTAACAGGCTGGAAAAAAGAACCCAAAGCCCACCAACATTACTAATTCTCTGCTGGTCTGCCCATTTTGAAGAGATTTACACTTTGTTGGGGGTGATGTACACGGCTCACACAGCACAAATCTGACATTCATTTCTTCTTGCAGACAAAACATTGCTCACTCGTGGTCATTAATATTCAATTAATCCACAGACTCATTTAGGAGCCTGTGCTGTCCTTGCTTGGCCTTTATTTTACCATTTAGTCACAGCAAGGACTGACGGCGCAGTTACAGTCTGAGGACCACGAATGTGGTATCAGTTCTCTGTAGAAGTCCTGCACATTGTCCCAAACTCTAACCACACACCTATCCATGGGAATTTGAGGTTAATATTTCAGCCAGACCCAAACCAGTGAGTGTTTTTGGCTTTTATGCATGGAATTTGACCCTGTCCTTGACTGCAGATGCTGTTCTCGTACCACAGTCTGCCTTTTTCACTGCTGGTACCCAGGTGTTTCAACACCTGTCAGCATTAAAACATCTTCTAAAAATGCTGGTTTATGCTTTCCTGTTATTTTAGCAATAGGACTGTCAGGTATTCAAATTAGCCTTTTCTTGATGCATTCTACCATTTCCCAGATTTCCACTACATTTGCATTATTTTCCTCTGACTTACACAACAACTTCCATTTCCATAGTTTCTGTTTATGATCATTCCTCATTCCCAGCCCAGTCTAGCTTATTTCTGCTCTTCTTTTCTGCACATAAAAGGGAAAGAAATTGCTTTTGGCTATAAGCCTTATATGCTTGGCTATGCAGATATAGTAAAACTTCTGGGAAAATTCTGTTTATCTTATGAGTTAGTCAAGATTTGGGGGTTCCTTGGCAGCCAGTTATGAGGTGTGGTGAACTGCAGAACATGTTTATGTTACTCTACTGTTTACATACCAAAATTAAATTCAATTAAAGCTAATTGAAGAGCATTCAGTGACTCACTGGGTCAATGTAGTTTGGAGAAATTCAGCAAAATCAGTAGGTCAAGGGGAAAATTTCAGGTAATAGCTCCTGGATTGTTGGCTTTGATAACAAAATCCTTACATTTTCATGGCTTTTCTCTTTTAGCATCACAAAATCAGGTGTTATGTTAATGAATGTTAGTTTTCCCATTTCCCATGAAAATACATAAATTATGGAGAACATCAATAAGTTTGTTTCTTAAACTCAGTCCAAAACCCAAAGGAAATAAATACCTGTTCCCTACACAAGCCAGGTTCTGAGCAAAGCTGCTGAGGGTCACATTGCCCTGTCTGACATCCAACAGAAATTCCATCCATAGACACAAATTTTTGGGTATGAAATAAGAGGTCTTTGGAGCAAAAGCTAAACTTAAGAATAAGAAATTATTCTATAAATAAATCTATTTAGAAAACAAGGGAAATGATGTGCTAAGAATCATCCTCTGGATAAACTGTTATTTCTATGGTAGAAGTCAAAGGACAAAAACACTGAACTCTTGATGTTATTAACAACATTATCTTTGAGGTGATGCAGAGAATTGAAACTTTTAATTATCTGCCTTGCCTTCTTCCTCCTTCCTTGGAGATGAGCACACTCCCCTGCTTAAATTCGCCTCCTCATCATTCAAATCCCAGTCCTGTGCAGTGACATTTTCACCAAGACTTGCTACTGACAGAGAACATCTTCAAGATCAGCAGCTTTCTTTATTGTAGAACAGCTCGTGTGTCAAACCTTCTTTAAGGGTTGCACAATCACTGCTAAATAACCCTGTGACAGCAGAGAGATCTCTGCCTATGGTCTGGATTGGCAGAGCCATTGTTCAGCTGCAGCTTTGAAGTCGTTCTCACAAGGTGTTTATCCCCTTTTATATACACTGAGACCTGGGGGAAATGATACTTACAAGGAGAAATGAAAAATTAAACACAGCTGTAGGTTTTAGTGGTAGTACCTAACCTGTAATTCTCGAATGCTGAGAAAAGCTGTCTGGAAAGCCAATTTAGTTTTAGAGAACAAAGTGGTTGGTCTTTCATTTTTCATAGAATATAAAGCCAAAAGACCAAACCAGGTGAATCAAAATATGAGATGATGATACCACGTAATACCCAGGTTTGCTCCTTGTGACATGGCATAAGTGTGGAATTATATCATTATAGTACAGAAATAATAATTTGTTTTCATTTCTCTGGACAAGGCCAAATGTGAGCTTCCTTTAGCTTCAGTCTTTCACTAAGAAATATTTTCTCAGCACTTGAAAGTAGATGGACGGTCATTATTTTACTGAGGGACATTATAAATGATCATAAACTGATTTAAACCCTATGTAAAACAGATGCATCATTTCTATAGACATTTGAAACTTTTATATGCCTTCCCTGGCTCTCATGAAGGAAGAGGAATAAACAAGCAGGTTAAAAGTAATTTTGAAACTATGCAAAGCCAAGTCTATTGCTTGTGGCACTTGATTGTTCTACTGCAGGAATCTCACAGTGTGGAAAATTACTGTTTCTTGTCTAAGACACTCCTGTGTTTTCAACAAACTGAATCTCTAATTGCAGGGAAAAATATAAATTGTAACTTCTTACTGTGTAGAGCCAAAACAAGTTAAACATAATTCTGCACTGGCAGGCAAATTCTTGGGCACAAAAGACATTCCCCCTTAGTGAGGGGTGCAAATGAGAGGGCACTGCTCTCACCTGATGGTCTGGTGCTGCAAAGTGTCCGGGTCGGTGGCGTTCACCGTGAGCACCACGCTGCCGATGGGGATGTTCTCTTGCTTGGTGACTGCCATGGGGTTTGGGTGGAAAACGGGGCCTTCGTTGACGTCCTCCACAGTGATCTGGACGGTGGCTGTGGAGCTGGGGCCGTAGGCGATGTCTGGGATCAGCGGGTCTTCGTTTTCCACTTTGATCAGCAGCGTGTGGAAGGCCGAAATCTCGTAGTCTAACGGCTGCAAAACAGAAGATCACAGGGCAAAGTTCAAAGACAATTAACGCTTTTTCCTTTAGCACATAGCAAAATTGCAGACAGCAGAATTAGCCAGAAAGGGACAACGACATTCCCTGCACCTGGAACTTGGTGAGAGTTCAGGATTAGACACACTCAGTTCTAAAGGGCATTGAAGATAGCAAACATAATGGACTTAAAAACCCGTGGAGACATCTCCCTGTCCAAGAGCTCACATTTTTTTGCCATACCTCATATACACAAAAGATATTTAAAGATATTTATTTATATGTAGCATGTATTTAACAAACAAATGAGTCAGACTCAGTAGCTACTCATGACAATAACACAAGCTGCTTTCTCAACTCCTCTCTTGAAATCAAAGGCACTGCCATGGAAATACGTGCATTTGTCTTAAGAATTGACAATGACTCTTCTGAAGCCAAAAAGAGAGCATTCTGGTACAGGCAGCAAACAGGGCTCTTTCCTTCTTCTTTTTTTATTTGTTAAGTTTGAGACATAGGACTGTCTTCATACAAAGACAGGCAATAAATTTTCATATGAGACTTTAGAAATGTGGGACCAATCCACTTTAGAAATGTGGATTCAGTCTGAATCCAGGCCCCTTTCTTCGCTGCTACTTGCATGTGTTCTCTAAGTGAGAACGAAATGGGGTCCTTGAATTCTAATTGTACCTGCAGCAACAAACAAAACTCTGTTGTCAAATCTCACTATTAATTGTGATGCTTACTGCAACCCTGGCTGTTATTTAAGAACAACGGCAATACAGTTAGGAACAGCCAGTCCTTGTGACTGAAAAAATAAGGTTACTGTGACAGAAGAAGGAGTTACACACCTAGTTTTGACAAGGGCTGGCAGCCAACTTTATATCTTGGAATAACCTACGCCTGCTGTGCCTTGTTTTATGCAGTGAACCCAGGGGATGAACCTGACAGCAAAAATACAGGGCAGGAGGGGATCGTTCTTACCTTGACAACAGAGAGCATTCCCTCATTAGTCTGGGGGTTGGTGTGGATCTCAAAGCTCTGCCCTGGGTTCCCATTAATGATGGAGTAGACAGCTCGCCATGCCCCGGTGGCGGGGTCGTCACGGTCGCCCACAGTTAAGTTCACTATTACACCTGTGACCCCCTCCTTCACTGTGGCCTGGAACTGGAAAAAAAAACACAGAGGAAATCATTACTATTTCCACTTCATGACCACAAATGCACACAAAACATCCAAGGCAGCATTAATTATTTACCCCAGCGGGAGGATGACGGAATCCTTGACCGAAACTTTAAATAATGCATTCTCACTTATGAAATATGAGGTAGCACATTTCAGCTGCTCTCCACTTTACAGATGGCAGATAAGCAGCGATGTGATAAGAATGGGCCTCGGGAAGGTTCTGATCACAAGAAGACAGCTCAGCTCATATCACTGGAAAGTGAAGCATGAAAAGACCTGCAGTGCTGCAGAGCTGCATGTATTCCCAGAAAGGGAACTGAGGGAAGAGGAACCTGCCTTAAACAGACCACTCTCGCCTTCAAATCCACTTTTATTTACAAACAAATCCAGTTCTGCATTTCACACTCTTTTTTTCATGAATTATCCCACACATGTTCATTTTTCATTGCACTGTTATCAAGACACAAATCTGGTCTCACAAAAACCATTCCCAGAGCATTTTTTTGAGGGCTTGCTCTAAGACACTCAAAAATAATTGAACCTCATGCTACCACTTTCTCCGCATAACTAAAAGTCAGTGCTGCTTTCTTTTTGCAGTGGAAGAATTTTTTTATGACCTCATGAAATGCGTTGCTGGACGATTCAACCAGCCAAGCCCTGTAAGAAAATTCTAGTTTATTCTCCATCATTCTTATTTATGGAGGAAAAAACATTAAGCAAACCATTGGAAAAGCTTGTAAGGGTCAGACTTAATAACACTCCTCACCTTTCAAGTACTTGAGGCTGACGTGCTAAAAGCACTGTATATAAGAGTGATAAGATAATACCTGCTTTGGAGGTGGATGAACCAGGCTGATAACAGACCTAATCCTGAGAAGTGCTGAACATCAGCACTGCCATTACAGATCATTAGGAAATCTTAGCATTTCTAGAGATTAA
Source organism: Promerops cafer (assembly GCA_013398275.1). Classification (NCBI taxonomy): domain Eukaryota; kingdom Metazoa; phylum Chordata; class Aves; order Passeriformes; family Nectariniidae; genus Promerops; species Promerops cafer. Next base: position 2,469,713 of record VZSE01010539.1, on the reverse strand, counting down.
GCCTTCAAAAGTCCAAAATTACAAACTTTAATGACACAAATAGGTTTTGCTGTACGTGTGCTCCTTAAAAGCTGCATCGTTGGTGACAACGCATCACTCAAGGGCAAGAGTCACCCAAGTGGCTTCAAGACCTGAATAAACTAAATGTCTTTTCCTCTGTCTTACAGAACACAAGAAGTCATAACACTGCAGAAGAGTTTGTGAAAATACCGAATCCAGATAATGGCGTTTTATTAATATATAGATTTCCCAATCTGCACAAATAGTAGGTAAAGTGGATTTCCTCGTATGAAAATAAAGAAAAGATGACTATGTCTTCCCCTGTGTTCAGTTATCTTTGTTTTCCTTCTTTTTCCAATAGATCTGATTTATCTTCCCAAACCCTTTTTCAATTTTTCGGTGTAATTTGAGTGCATGCATTGAGTTCAAGCTTTCCAGCCTTAAACCTGATTTTGTAGAAGGATAACATTAATAACTGGCTATTTATATCTTCCTTGGTGTATCTAACAAAGAATTTAAAGATTCCTTTGATTTTCATAGTTAATATGTAACAGGTTGTGATTGAGCTTTGTTTCAGACAGTTCATTAAGCTCATTTGCAGTTTAATTAACTCTAAATGATAATACAACAATATTTTCACTTGCTTTGAAACAAATTAAAAGGAAAACTCTATTAAGAATCTTGGAAATAACAGAAGAATGATTACCAAGATTGTGTTCCTTCCAGCTCAGCCAAATGTTGTCACTGTCAAGCAGACTTGGATATCTCTTACTCTGATTGAAAATAACCAATTAGCCCGATTGATATTTTTATAATATTTCATATTGTCCCAACTTGAGCATTCATAATTTGAGACATCAGAACCATAAGGGTCAGAATTTTTCCCACAAGTGTTCAGTACCCAACGATTTCCATTCAGCTGCATAAAAAGGTGACCAGATTTCAAGGATCCTAATACTAAAGAATCTAACCCTTAAATTTGACGAGGCATCTGCTCCTAATTCATATTGATCCTTCAGAAAAATCTTTTCCTTAATCCTCCAGTCTGATTCAATTAATGTTCAGTACTCCCTGGCTCACCTTGGGAGCTGTAAGAGCTGTTAGGCTAAAATATTAAAAGGTATGGCTGTTCTATTCAGATACATTATTGTGAAGCCTCTGCAAGAAATTTATTATTTTTACCCCACCAGTGCCAGACTGCGATGGAAAAGGTTGCCCTGGTCTGCCAGCTAGTTCAAAAAATATGGAATGTCAGGCTAAGGATATCTAAATCAAGGATCTCTCAGCTGGGATTGGCTTTCTTCTGCATCCCCATTTTCTCCTTGTTTAGGAAGAGCTCTCCTAATTTCAGTTGCAGAGAGAAAGGGCACATGGACCTGCTGGGGACACAGCATTGCTGAGCTTGACTCCTGCAGGTCAAGGAAATGCCAACCTCCACAGGGACAGGCTGTGCCAAGCCAAACAATTCCAGGTACAGTGGTACCCTCACCCCTAGCATCCTTCACATCTTGGAAACAGCCATATAAACACAGATACTTGAAGCTGTCTAGAAGGTTAGACTAAAATCTGTTCAAGATGGATGTAAAAGCAGAATGATCAGACCACAGAAGTTGTCACAGAGGTCTACTCTAAATTTATAATGTGAAAAGTGTAATAAGTCACAGATTTGTGATTGCAAAAGACACATATCTACTATGAAACCATGTGGCCTCAAAAAATATGGTGTATTTTATCTAGAAAGGGAACTCTTTTGCCTGTTCAGTCACCTTTATTTAAGGAATAAACATCCTAACATTTAGAAAAATCTGTTACACTTATACCGAGTCCCTTTCAAAAACAAAAATAAAAAAGGGAATTAAAAAACTATGAAAAGGCAAAAATAGGAGTTAGATTTGAAACAGAGAAAAATTAACCACAGGTTCCTCATATTTCACAGTGAAAGGTTTACACCCTCAAAGCACGGTGCTTGACTAGGAGAGACTGAACCAATGCTCTAAAATAGAACCCCACAGTGGCTAACACAAATAATTGGATCACAAGTTAATTGATTTTACTCATTTTAAATATCTGCACATCCCCTAAGCACCACTATAAATTAAGAATAAAGTAGATGAGTTCAGTACTTTATTTAAACTGCTATCATTTGGACCCATTTTAACACTAATAACTTAGAAGGCAAATACCCTGGGCCAGAGTGGGTTTGCTGGAAGGAGCTGTGTGAATTTACTGCTTCTATTTGAAATGTGAGGTTAACCTGCTCTGTGATGTGCCATGCTGTCATTTATTGTGTTTATCATGCATACAGCCCAGAGATTTTAGCAGTTCCGTCATTTTTAAAGTTTTAGAAATATAGGGGAGAAAAAAGATGCAGTTCTTCTTTTTCTGTATCCAAAATCTTGTGGCAAAATACACAGAAAATGGACTGATAGAAACTTGGAAGGAAACACTGAGTGAGCAGCAGTTAATGGGGAGCTGCCATTAACTGAGCCTTGTGAGGGTGCATAAAGAGACTCGAAAATGTGACAAGTCAGCAATGTCTGCCATCATGATGGACTGATGGGAAGCAGATAAGGACACTGGGATTCCTGTGAGGGATCACCAGTGTGGTTCCACGGGGCACAGAGGTCCTGCAGGGTGACAATGAGCAGCTTCTGTTTCTTACAGACAGGAGTCAGTACAGGGATGGCAAGGAGAGCAGAAATGTCCAAAAGAGCTGTGCTCAAACACAGCCTGAGCAGAGGAGAGGCTCTCAGTCCGACAGGCTGCTCCTCACTTCCCTGGATCTTGCAAAGTAGTTCAGTGGTTGTTTCCTGCTGGAGCCAGGAGGTGACACGGAGCCAAATCCTCCTCCATGCTGAGCCCTACAATGAACAGTGGGACAGTGCACTGGCAGCTCTTATTGACAGAAAATTCCTCTGGATGGTCTCAAGACAAACCAGCCTTGTCTGATTCCCACCACAGGGCAGGCACACAAAAAGATCACTCTGCAAAAGGTTACCACCTGAGAATCCAGGCACTGACCCCACCCCAGTCTCAGACATAGCTGGAAATGGTACCCAGACCGTATGAAAATCAGATTCTTATCTCACAGCCTCATTGAAAGCTTCTGTAGTAAATGAGATTCTGTTTACTCACTCCTCAGAGCAGATGAAGAGATGAACTTAAGTGCATCAGAATCACCTGAATGTCTCCTGTCCAGCAGCAGCGTGAGCAGGCACAACAAACATCTTTATGAAGCCACTAAAAACTGTCTCAGAGTGGGGCACTGACACCCAAATGAAAGAGCTGCCACAAGCAGCAAACACAAAGCAAGATAAACGTGCCTGGGGTCGGTGATCACTACCCAATGGCTCATTAAGATTCTGCACGCTGTGATTCCCAATCAGGAACAAACAAATTAAAACTCTATGTCAGTTTCCATTTATCAGGGTGATATTCCAGGGGAAGGTATTCTGTGCTGCTATCACGTGTTTGTTTCCTCTTCTAAATATCACAAAAGATGGGAAATAATGGGATGTATTAATTCATATGTCTGTGTTAGAAATTCCACAGAGAAATTGTATTATTGCAATTATCTCCCTCCACTGAAGCCCACTGCCTTTGTGACCATATTTTGCCTGTCTAATTTCTTGAGAATATGATGACAAGCTATAGAATCTCTTGCAGCCTGCTTGCTCTTTTTGCCTTTTCCTTTGCATGCTGCCATTCAGTCCGAATGCACCTGAGCTCCCAGGATTTATTTGCCAAGGAAACAACGTATTTTCCATAGCTCTGTACCTGGAACAAGTACAAATGAATTTCCAGAGTAGTCACAAGCCTCTGCATTCTGGATCAATCAGGAATGAGAGTCGCATAAATGTCAGAAGTGAGCATTTCAGGTGGAGGTCAGTGGGACACAAAGCCCAGTTTGCCAGAGGAGGATAAACCGAGTCATTGGCGCTGGAGGCAGGGAAGTACCAGGAGGAAATAGTATTTGTGCATGGACCAAAGTGGTGCTGCTAATCCTGCAGCCACTTTCCTCCCAGCCCAAGGGCCCAGGGTGCTGCCCTGGGCCCCTGAAGGGCTGGAAAACTGCACCTGAGCAAAATCAGTTTATGCCAAACCCTCCACTGGAGCAATTTAATGGAAAATGGTGTGGTCAAGGCAAATTGTAACTTGGTGCTACGTCTCCCTAACCTCTTCTGCAGAATATAAAGGTATTTTACTTCTTAGGACTGTGCACAGCCTTCGCTATGTGGACACAAACAGCAGCTCTATTTCACTACAAAAATATCTCTATTAAAGTAATGGATTAAGTTGATGGAAGCTGCACACCAAGCAACACATGAAACACTTGGAAAGCCATTTAGATGAAAGACACCACATAAATATAAAGCATGATCATGGTATGACAAGGATTTGATGGTGTAAACAAGATGCAAAGCAGAAATTGTAGCTGTGAGTCACCTAAACAGGCTTTATTATTGTCATTGTCTTACTGCCATAATGCTGGCTTGTAGGCACTGCATTATTTCTTAACTGAAAGTGTTTCTTTCAGCTTGTTCTATATTTCTTCTGAGTACATAATATTCTTCCACCTCCCTGGTGAAATTACAAAAAGAATTCAATCATGGCTTAGGAAAAAAAAAAAAAAAAAAAAACAACAACTTTTCAAATATGTGAAATTGACCATAATAATTTTGGATGCATTTGCAGTTTTTACTTTTGGATGATTTTTCACAGCCTCTGCATTGTAAATGCTTTGTGATCTTTCAAGGCACACACCAGTTGCTTTACAAAGTAAAAGTAGGACTCAGTAATGAAGGACTGAATGAATATTTTTGTCTGCAAAATCTTTGCCTGCAGGTCTGCAACAAGAGCAACCAATGCAAAAGATCAATTAGGTAAATGGAAGGCTAAGGATTCAATTCTGCTCTTTGGAACGTGGCTACAATGTCTGCAGGCTCTGAATTTGTGCCTTTTTATAGAAAAACACAAAGATGCTTAAAACCACTGATATTCATCATGAATGAGCAAAAAATAAAAGAGGAGTTTCAGCATGGCTTCATTTTGTTCTGCTGCTCATCAGTCTACTTGGAAAGGTACTCAAAGAACAAGGAAACAAGAAGTTACTAATTAGGCTCCAGGTGAAAGCCCCTCTGGGAGCAGTTTTCCACCAGGTTAAAGCCAAACTACTTCTGGGAATGAGACTACTTCAAGAACTCTTCTGGCATTAAAATTCATGATTGATTTGTAGTGGGTTAGAATGAAAAAATAATGGGGTAAAAGGGAAGGATTCCAGGAAGGAAGGATTCCAGGAAGGAAGGAAGGAAGGAAGGATTCCAGGAAGGAAGGAAGGAAGGAAGGATTCCAGGAAGGAAGGAAGGATTCCAGGACCTTCTGGGTGCTGCAAGAGCTGCCTGTAAGGTTGCCAATGTGAAGGATCCTCCCATCCCTCTTGCAGACAACATAAATCTTGAAAACTTTGGAAGATCTACAGAATAAGATCCTCACAAGAGCCATAAATTAATTTACAGAACTTTCTCCCTGCTTCTTGCCCACAGCAGTACTGAAGGCCATTCAGAGCTGGTGCTGGTTTCAATCCTCTCATTTATGCACTTTCAGAAGACTAAAAAGCCATTTGGGGACTGTAAGTAAGTGATGGTGAAGGTTACTGGAAAAACAGCTGCTTTTTGGAATTAGTTTGAAGATTTTGTTTACACAAGATTCTGACTCTTTCTCAGCCCAGCTCAGGGCCTCACTGAGCAAAGGCAAAAAGATAATTCTAACACGTATTAATCATGTGTTGAATGCCTGCTTCAAAGCCTGTTACCTGCAGGTATACATCAAATATCTGAAGATTCAGAAGGAAGACAAAGATGCTCTCTTTTATTTTTCTCCCACTGAATATATAAATAATTTAGAAATGATTCATTCTTTTTCACTTTTGCACCTATAAATGCAAGGTGCATTCAGTGGTTTATGGAATAAATCGAGTACCCACAAATAATTGGACATCTCTAGAATGAGGATTGTATCAGAGAAAAACAAATACTCCTTCTCCAGGTGGACAGAGCACAGTGAAACGTCACTACATTTATTACATTTAAGGAACTTTTGAGAAAACCTCAAATAATGATGTTATTTTCTGAGCTATAAAAAATTCCTTCACCTCAGGTAGAACAAACCTTATGTTTAAAACAACAGCATGAGGGAAAATGATGATCTGAGCAGGGCTGGAGGAGCAGACTACACCTATTCACCTGCCCAGGGAGCAGGGAGAGCTCTGCCTTTCACATTTATGAGGCCCCTTGTGCTGAATTCAGCCAACCCAGCTCCTCTCATTTCTTTCTCAGTGCACTTCCCATCAAGGGCAGTGTTAGGCCTGTATTCTTTCTAAGATGCTGGATGTCTTCTTTAAATGGAACAAACTTTAAATAGAATACACCTCAATGGATTTTGCTTTCTTTTTTCATCCACCGGATTTGAGGAGCACGAAGATTTTACAGGATTTTCTCCCAGCTTATCCTAATGATGGTGACAAGGGAAGGGAAGGAGGCCTTGTATAATGGTCCTTTTTCATTTTTAGCAGAGATTTTTCATACCCAAACTGACTTTTCTGGTGCTGAAGATGAACATCTGAACAAATATGGTGGAACTTACTGATACTGCCCTACTAAAGGGAAGAGCTGGGGGTCACCTATGACTCATTTTGCAAGGAATTCCTGCCAGTCCCAGTTAGAGGTGGGATTCATTTGCTCCAAGGACTTTTAAGCAACAAATTCCTCCTACTGCTTCCCTTAATGTCACATTTTTGGGATGTGGACACAGAATGTCCTCTTTCACTGTTGCAGTTGTTACCTGTACCACAAAGGACCCTGAGCAGCAGGAGAGGTGACTTTACTTCTCTCTGAATATTAAACTGGTAGAAAGAGGGAGAATTTTATCACAATACATGATTTTTTTTCTTAAAATTATCATTAACATATGGAGAGACCAGTTAACTTGCTAGAAATTTTGGGAGATTGAGGGAAGTGAAGGAGAAGTTTCTCTGAGGGCTTTAGTCTGCTCCCAGGTGTAAATAAATGAAATGTGGCCTCAGTACTGATGGGCAGAGAGCTGGGCAGTGACAAGACCTTCAGCAGATGAAACCTACTGATGATTTTAAAATTATTATCCCATTTACCTCTAGGAAGTAGACAAGGTATGAAAACTGTATTTTAGTGCTATACAAAAGCACTAAACTAATAGAAGTTAAAAAAAAACCAAACAACACAAAAAGAAAGGAATGCTTCATTCTAAATAGGTGAAAGAACAAAAATTTTCTACATAAAAATCTAGAGGCATCTTGTTCATCTATTTTGGTACCTTGATATTCCAAACAGAACCTGGCTGGTTTAAGACTCCAGGTCTTTGCAGAGAGGTAGAGGTTGCAATGAAAATGAGACTTTCTCTGTGTCAGAATCTTTGGCCTGGTTGAGAACAAGCAGCATATGCAGCCAGATGAGAAATCCTGCCTTTTCTGCCCCGGGAGGGCACTGATTCCAAAGGAGGGAGTTCTTCTTTGTGCCAGTTTACAGCTGATGGAGGCCCAGGCTGCCAACAGCAGATGTTCTGACAGTGGCTCAGGTTCTTCCTGGGGTCTTTGGTGGGCAATGCTGAGCAGCCCCACTCCAAGCATGCAAAGCAACTTGTATTTCCAGAATATTTCAGCTACAAATTTCATCAATTCCCCAAACTTCTGGCATTTTAGGTTGTGCCAGCTGATGGGGATGAGATGCCCTAGATTTACAAGCCCCTCCAGCTGAGAGCTGTCTGAAGTTATCCCAGTTTGAAAACTCTATTTTGGAAGCAGATAAGAACTCTGCAAGGTTTCTCACAGTTCCAGGGGAAGCAGGAGGTACAGATGGAAGTTTACAGGCAGCATAATCTGCAGTGATACAGAATCTGTCTGAATTTTAAAAATGAAATCTCGAGCCAGCATTTTGTTTTCTGTGAAAAGCTGAGTGGGGAAAGGAGAATTTGGGCTGAACACTCCATATTTCAATCCATCTGAACACAATAAGCCTTCCAAGTCTGCTGACAAAGTGATGAATGAAGTCTACTGCACATAGTTTCTTCTACTGGATATACATGAGTATTTTTTCTCAAATTATCCAGTCTACATCCAGTTGGCTCAACATTCATTGAGCAAAACATTACTGCTCTATCAAAAAGCTATGATACAAGAATAACCATTTAGAGATCAGAGACATAACTGAACTTTCATGATTAATGATCTCTTTCCTTTTCTGTTTTCCTCTCATAGCAGAAAAATCTTTATTATATCCTGAACATCCAGGTGAGCACCGAGCTCTCATTAACCAGGATGGGAACAACGAAGACCTGGGGCCTCTAACCCTGATAGCACAGAAAAGTTCTGTTTCCAAGGTCAAGAATAAAGAATAATAGATATAAATACAGTGTATTTGACTAATGACCATGGGTGGTGGGAGCCTGCCCATCCAGCACTGTGAGGGGAGCATTCCAAAGGCAGGGTCAGGGGAGTTCACTGGCAGCTGGGGTGAACCTGCTTTGGAAACTCTGAGATTTAAGCATATATTGCAGTAACAGATGTATGGCTTGGCACTGCTCAGCTGTGAAAAGGTCAGGAAAAAGCTCAGCTATGCTAAATGGATTGATTGCTTTCTGCTTTAAGGCTACTGATGGTCTCCATCTCCCACCACCCAGCTCCTTTTGCCAGTGCTCATTTCATCTTTCCTTGAAAGAAAAATATTTGTGATAAAGGAAAATGAAACATTCCTCTTGTAAGGGCCTGTTGTGTGATTATTTCTTGTCTAGAATGTCACAGGGGGAACATTCAGGGCCCTTTCATTTTCTCACCAGTAATTTATGTTTTCCTACCCAAACATACTTCTGGAACACAAACACCACTGCAGCCTCAGCTGGATATGTTTTGTGCAAATGGTTAAGCATCCATTTGCTCCTTTTTGTTAATGAGGAAGATAAAAAATGAGCTCAGGGTATTTTTCTATCCTGATACTGAATTCCCTCTGAGCTGCTTAGAGGTGGGGGATGACTGGCAGGACTCCCCAGCTGATGTGTCTGAGCACTGAGAATTAGCAGGGAGGTCAAACCAGGCCAAGGTTCTGCACTTGTGCTCTGGACATGGAGAAGGGGTGCCCACCCAAACACGGGGAATCAGCCTGTCAGCCCTGCCTTGTGTGGGCTGCAGGGTCACCTGAATGGGGGCCTTAGAGCCCCCCAGTACCTAAAGGGGACTTCTTGTACAGGGATGAAGTGATAGGACAAGGGGGAATGGCTTTAAGCTGAAGGAGGGCAGGGATGGATGGGACATTGGGAATTAGGAATTGTTCCCTGTGAGGATGGGCAGGCCCTGGCACAGGTGCCCAGAGCAGCTGTGGCTGCCTCTGGATCCCTGGCAGTGTCCCAGGCCAGGCTGGACAGGGCTTGGAGCAACCTGGGACAGTGGAAGGTGTCCCTGCCGTGGCAGGGGTGGAATGGGATGAGATTTAAAGTCCCTTCCCACCCAAACCATCCTGTGATTCTATGATTCTGTGAACAGCAAAGGGGCTGTCCAGGGGCACGTGCTGGTTATGGTTCCTGTGAGGGACACCCCTGGAAGGTGCTGCTGGAAGGAGAAGCATCACCCCCAGCACAGATGTGGTGGGGCTGGGGGAGAGCAGGCAGCACCAGGCACCTCCACAGCCTCTGGGCACTGGAGCTGACACTTGCTGGGGTGCCCAGATTTTGTGGAATTCCCTCATCCTGACCCCAGCTAACCCTCTGGGATGCCTGGAAATCCTTCAGCAGCAGCTTAGGTCCTCTGACTCCAAGCACACCAAATGTCTCATGCAAACAAAGGCAATTCCCAGGAAATACAGGTGGCACCAGTAAGATAAATAAGAATTTGGTATTGTCCTCAGTTTATATCAAAAAACCTTTTCCTCGGGGCTGAATGTTTATTAAACCAAGATGTGTATGAAGAGCAGGAGTTCATTAAGAGACTGTGCTATTCCTCTCTTTTAAGACTGGGTCTCCTTCTCCCATAGAATCCTCCATGTAATGTGCTCATACATCTGCATCAGTATTGCCACACTGAGCTCTTCCCAAGGACAGCCAGTACAGCAGGAATTAATTGCATCCTGACACACATTTCTAGATACAGATTTTTCACCTGAGCTTGCCAGTTGTAGGGGAAATCATTTTAAGGGACAATAAATACCACTTTATTTCTGTACACAGCAGTGTGATATACTGTAAGCAGCCACCCTTCCTCCCCTTGGAAGGCAGAAAAATGCTGTGCTTGCAGGTACCTCAGAAACATCTCCTATTTCTTGCCTCTGAGTAAGCTCGTAATTAGAGTAGAAACACGAGGAACCATTTCAATGGAGCTGTAAAACTCCAACAGGAGGAAAAAAAAAAAATCTATTTGAGGTTAGAACAAAATCTTTTTTTAATCTGGCTAATGCTGCTTTTGTGCTGATGCTAATCATTATATTTATGACTAACTGAGGGACATTCCAAAGCATTGACACCTGACTTCACTTACCAGAAAAGCAATCACTTGTAGATATTCAACTTGGTGATTAATATGTAGATACCTAATTTTTAGTGGATTAAACCATGTTGTATCAATTTGGTGGTCTTTAGGATTTATAATCAAACCCTGACGACATCTGATTAATGCCAGCTCAGGCTCCCTGAACCTTACAATATTCTTGCTCCTTTGGAGCTCGGATCACAGCAGGCTGATTACCCCCTGATTATCCTGAGTAACTGGGGTCAGAGGTTCGCTGGCACCACAGAACACATTTAATTCAATCAATTCAGTGAGTGAAGCAGTTGGGAAAAAAAAAAAAAAGAAAAAGAAAAAAAAATATTCCAATTGCTGTAATATAGCATTAGAAAAATTGCCCAGGACTTCTGTGCTCCGACTGATGAGCGTTTTTGCTTAATTTCTAATTTAGTATTCTGCTGGGGTTTGCAACTTCGATTACTTGTGATATTTTCGCTCAAAGTCAGGGGCACTGAGCTTGGAGGGAGGAAGGAAAAGCAGAGGGAGAAAAGTTGCCTGCATTAAGCTGGATAATAACCTTTGTGACAGCCACAGACACGCTGGCACAGCTCAGCCGTGGCTTTCCTGGTCACCCTCTCCACTGGTTACTCCCAAACTCCTGGTTCTCACTATTCCTCCCCTTTGCCACTGCCAGATTTTCGGTCTTGCTTTCACCTCTGGTGGATTTTTACTGCGGTTTAGCTGAGAACCACTTCCTTTTTCTGGTTAGCAGAGAGACTCCGATCACCTGTGGCAGAGCACAGCGGTGATTTCAGACAGCCCAGAGCCCTCGTGGGCGCTCAGAGGAGTTGGGGAGCTCATTAAAGGCTCCACCTGAAGCACCAGGTGCTGAGTCTGGGATGAAACACAAAGCAGCTCCTCTTACTGGTCCCTGAAAACCTCGAGGCACTTCACCTCCAAGTGTCCAGAAGCTCAGGGTGACTCCTGCGAGGGAGGTTTGCATCCTAAATAAGGATCCTGAGCTGCTGATACACAAATATTCCTTTTTGTGCTTCCGGAGGCTGCTGCCACAGCCAGACTCTGCCTTCTGCCCCCGGGGTGGGGGATTAGCCCAGCTCCAGGGACTGATGAGGTGGAGAGCCCGTTCAAAAAGGGCAGTGGGGCATCTAAGTGTGAGGGACATCACAGACACTAAATTTGGACCTAAGGTGGAGCTTCGGGCCAAGGAAGAGGGAACAACACACAAAAACACGTTCTCAGAGACATAAACACGACCCCAAACGATCCCAGAGGCAGGAGGGGCAAATGGTGAGCGTGAGCATCCCGTTTGTCCTGGCAAAGCACTCCAGGTGTTACAACTCCCCACAGCACCCCGACCACAGACACTGCAATGAAACCAGAATCATGGCCCAGGGAGCACAGAAATGGTGAGAGAAACAGCAGGAAAAGGGGTAGGGGCTAAGAAAGGTGTGTACAACACTTTCACATCTGTCCTATTATCACTTTTGAAAATTTTTCTAGGTTGAAGAACATCTGTTCGTTTGTTTGTTTTAGTAATTCATTCAGAATTAATAATTATTCTTGGATTTGGATGAACTCAGATTAATTTTCAGTTTTATTACTATTAAATTCTTGGCTTTATATATAAGGTGGGCTTACAACATTAGGGTTAGCCATTACCTGCAATGCTTCCTCAGTAATTAAAGCAACTTTCTTGAGTAGAATTCTTTAATAAAGGAAATGAACCTCTGTTTTCTCTGCAAGCAGGAGAAAGTTGCAATTTAATTTTCTGCTTGCCCACAGAGAAGATCCATTTTCTGTATGTTCCTTTGGGGTTCTTTGGAATGAAAAAATGCTATATGGTTATAAAACATTCTCTTAATGAAGCTCACTCTCAACTAACCCTGGAACTGGTGAATTTCCTCCTGAACCCCTGGGCACATTTGCCCACAGGACAAACCCTGGCACAGCTGTCAGCATTTCCCACCTTAAGAGACGCCCAGAACAGGAGCTGCAGGACAGAAGTTTGGTGTATTAGAGAAGATCACAGTGTGCCTAAATGGGACATAAAGCTGGGAGCCTATGGACAGTGCCTATAGAGCCCTACACGGTGCCTGCAGGCTGTGTGTCAAATACTCTCAGCCTGTTCTACTACAAAATCCAAAACAAATAAAAAGACAACACCCAAATGACTTAATCAATTCTCCACATCAAACACAAAACCACAGGTAGAGAATAAAAGATACAGCAGCAAAATCCCATCTCATGGAAGCCCTCAGAATCTACAGACCCTTCTCCTCCTGTGCTGAGCATGAAAGAAGAGGAAACCACGGACAGCAGATGTTGGGTTTGTCACTTATTCTGTGCTGGAAAAAGAATTGTGGACAACAAAGGCGATTTGATGTTGTGCAAACAGCAAAACTCAGCGGAGAAGTGCGAGGAGGTGCTGCCCATGCAGGGCAGAGGCAGGAATTGTTCCTTCTGCTCAGCACTGGGGAGCCCAGGCTCGGTCACAGCCCCTGGTTCCTGCCCCCAGCAGCGAGGCAAAGAGCTCTGGGACAGGCAGGGGTCTGAAGCACATGGCCTGGGGTAACTCTGGGGAGCACGTGGGCTGCTGGGGATAAAAGGATTGTCTGGGTGTCACCTGCACGGGGACAAGGCCAAGAGCTGCTGGGCTTCACTGGAGGCAGGGGAAACCCTCACCAGCTATGAGGCAAAGCTTGTCCCCTGCATCTGAAGGGCTGTAGAGGATTGCTGGGAGATCACAGAGACTGTAACCTCAAAGCTCTTAAAGGAAAATAAACAAATACTGGAAATCATATAAATATGAGGGAGGAATTTGAGGATATCTTGAGAACCTGTCCCAGAAAATTCCATGAGAAACCCAAATCCAAGAGTCTATACAGAGCAAAACACATATGCCTGATTTTCTAACATTTTTAAGGTTCATGATGCTCATGAACACCCAGGAAGTTTGCTGGATTGCCATGATTTTTTTTTTTTTTTTTTTCTGTGCCAAAACCCAGTGATAGGAAAGAATTTCCTGACTGAGATGCCAGTCTGAAACTCCCCACCATCCAGACTCTTCATTATTCTGGGTTTGGTGCTGACAGCTGGAGATACCGGGGGGAACTGCAAAATAACACTTGCCCTCCTTACTGCAGATAAAAATTGTGCCTGTAGCTTTCCTAGCTGGTCATGTCCTCTTTTGGCAACAAAATGTAAGGAGAGGGGAGAGGAGAATAACTCTGATCTCAGCCTGGGGAAGGATCCAAAGGGGACAAGAGTGGCAGCACTAGATATTGAAATGTAGTTGTTTTGAGGCTACAGCGTGGCTGCTGTAGCAAAATTCCTGCTCCACTTAGAAATCCTCCATTTTTATTAGTGAATTAAAGCTCTTCCCTTGCAGTCCCACAGGAACAAACTGCTCCTGCCAAGCAGACAAGATTTCTGAAGAAAATCATGCTTTTAACAAATCTAAGCCATTACTTCATCATTTTCCTGAATTGTCTGGCAAAAAGGAATTTAAAGGCGTCCATTTAAATTCTGGAGCAGCTACGAAATGAAGAAAACAGATTGATTTGAATTCTGTTCCACTCCTCTCTTTGCCAAAGTGATTTTTATAAAAAAAACCCCTGAAATTAAAAAGACTTAAACCCCACAATCTGAGCCTGAGAATTCAGTTTTCAACATCAAACCACTGAATATTTCTTTATTTCCTTACAATATAAAGCTTTAGAAATAGGGTTTATAGGAGAAATGCTGCCAGAACCCCTAGAAGTTGTCATGCACTCATTCCTCACATGGAATTAAAGCAAAATGCCACCCTTGCACTGCCCACAAGCCCTGCCAACACATAAGGATTGCGACAGGCTGAGAGCTCTGTCTGGGGTTTTATGCTCATTTTTTTCCATGGCAACACCTCTGTTTCACGTGCAGGGTTTCATTCCCTCCAACCTCTGCATTGTCTTGTTTGGTTTATCCCTTCCAGGGAGCACCTGCCACGTCTCCACTCTGCTGCAAGACACAGAAAGCACATTTGGAGTGTCTGGGGCCAGCTGACTCTTGTTCCTCAGCCATAAATTTCACTCCAATCACACCCAGCCTTCTGACCTCTCCCACTTCCCAGCCATTATTTGTCCTTTCCTTGGTTTCCTCCAACACCAGCTGAGAAATTGCATCTCCTCCCCTGGCACTGTAAATGCCAGCCCAAAAGGTTAAACACAGCTGCTCGGTGCCACCTTGTCCTGTTGGGGACAATGACCTTGGAGGCCACCTGCACAGACAGCAAGGGACTTTTCCACTCAGATCCTGGGGGTGCCACTGCCTGGGTTTTGAGAATAGCCTTGAAGAGATGGGATTTAAATTGTATTGAGGGTATTAGTCTAAAGTGAATGAAGAGGAGAGTGTACTTCTCATTTATATCCCCAGAGTGATAAATGTAAGAGTGGAATATTTTTTATCTTTTTTTTTTTTTTTTTCTAAGGGAAAGAAAATGGGAAACCAACATGGATTTCAGGCACATGAGAAATAGCTTATGAATTTAGATGATAGTTCAGCAGAAATAAATTGTACATCTGTTCATTCATTTTAATAAAGCAGGGAAATGACACGCTGCTGGAGCCTTTGGAGAATGCTGGTATTTTTTAAATGATGATCCTGTAATAGTAGCATTAACATCTGTAATGCTGCCCATACTTGAAGAATTTAAGAAAAATACATTTATGGGATAAATGGGCTCCAACCTATAGTCTGGACTCCAGGCATTAAAAAGTGAATAAGGTGCTTTCTGAATAGTCCCAAATTAGTTCAGGAAAGGCTCTACAATGGCTTCCCCTTGTAACACAGAAAATTCTCTCAGTGTGTGTTGATAAAGCATGCTTATTATTTCTGAATAAAAAATTCAGATGTGTGACATGTAGCTGAATTTCTGCTGACTAGAGCCCCAGTCTGCATTTATAGGCAGCTAGAGTGGAGTGTTTCCCTTGAAAGTAGTGCATGAAAGAAACCAACAAGATGCTTTTCCTGGCTGTATGGATGCATGGAAGCATGCCCGACCTTCTGCTGAATTCAGGCAGGAATAGAACCTTTCTCCTGCATCTCCCATAACACAGAAGTTAGAAATGGAGAGAGCTTCATTGTTTCTAGGCTGACATTATTTACAAAGCCAACGAGCAAATTTAAGAAATAAACCAGTGAGACTGCAGGGGGTGGTGCATTTTAAAAGCTATGTTTTGATTTTCCAAGCTGATCTCCATGGGAAGTAATGAATTAGGAATTCAATAATAACTGCCATGTTCCCTTTAAAAGCACAATTATTAAGATCATTAAAATTTCCTTTTAATTGATTGCATTAAAGCAATCTGCTGCTGGAGTAAGGAGCATCTAAAACTGATTAGTGCTCACATATTGCTCTTTGATCAACTGGCACAGCCCTCACTCAAGGAAAGGGAGACAGGCAAGTCTGAAATCCTTGAGAAGTGGAGAAGTTCACCTAAAATTAGACCTCAGAACCCGAGACCCTTTTCTGATGCCCCCACACCGTTCCCCGCTGACACGGAAGGAGCGCAGGCTGAGCTGTGGGGTCTGCCCAAGGCAGAGATCTCCCCGAGGTGCTGCTGGCAGGAGCTCCTGACATCCCTGATTTATCCAGCAGCACGTGAGAGTGGCCCTGTGCTCCGTGCTGCTCGCTCCAGCTCCAGCAGGCAGCCAAAACCAACCTCAACAGGCAGTCCAGGTGAACAAGGCTCCTTGTAATTTGGTTCTCCCGTGAATATGGGGCACTGAGGAAAAGAAACACCCCTGGGACACAGAGGCTGCCTGGGCGATCACTTCCCAGCCACAGAACCCTCACAGATTTATTGATTGGAACTGCATTTTAATCATTTGCCTGGAGGAGAGAAAACAGTTCCCAGGGACTGTCAGCCAGCCCTAGCAGGGGCATGATAAACCTGTTTGTGCCAGGAATATCAGGCAGTGCCTGTGTCACAGGAAAAGGACATTAAAGAGTTCAACATCTGCAGGCAAAGTTGAATTTATTTACTTATGGCTTCAATTATTATTTAAGATGGAAAATTTGAAAAGGTCAGAACTGCTAAATCAGAAAGCCTGCCCTTCATTTGTCTTCAAACACGCACAGGTTTCTTAGCTTCGTTCAGCACTGAATCAATTAATCAGAAACAATGTTCTCTGTTTCCAAATGCCAGCTGTGTTATTTCTAAATATGGAAATGTATTGTGTTATTTCCAAATGGACTTGTTGATCTTAGAGCTCTTTTCCAGCCTAAATGATTCCGTGGCTCTGTGAAACAGACAAGTAAATCCAGGTTTCATTTTTGTTTTAACCCCTGTTAGAAAATGCAGCTTTAGGAAAATGAAACATCAGGTCTTCAGTTTGGGTAGGCAGACACCTGTGGGCCTGTGTTTCTATTTATATATATTTATATTTATGTACAGAAATCCAGATTTACTTCCCAGTCTAAAACTGCACTTCCATCTCCATTTGGATGGGAGCCACAGCTCGGATGCAGGCAGTTAAGAATATCAATACTACAGATAAATCTTCTTCCCTGATATTATTTCAGACAACTGTTGGTTTAGATTTAAGCTTATTTAGCAGGATTGATTTTCCTTATGTTTCTTTCAAAACTTCCTCACATAACTCCTTTGATTTTTCAAACTTTTTTTTTTTTTTTTGGTAAAAGATTGCTTTCAACACTTTAAACTTCTTAAGGACAGTGCTCTCCTCACCATCAGTCTTCTAAATGAAACAAAATCATTGCTCTAAGAACATCTGACAGTACCAGTTAATGCATGGGCACTGCCAGCCTCGGTGGCTGGAGATGGGCAAAACAAATGAGCTGGGGAGGAGGAAATAAAGTCCAAAAGGAACAAAGGAGGGATGTGTGGAAGCCAACAGCCACGGGGCTCGAGTTATAGAAGGCAGGCAGGGGGTGTGCACAGACTTCTGTGAGCCCTGAGCAAACAGTCAGTTTAAGGCTCTGAAAACAAAAAGGTGGCTCCCAAGGGAAGCGGGTGATGAGGCCATGAGGAGGAGTTCACTGGGGAGTAGCATCAAGGGATGGGAAAAGGAAGGTCTTCCAGAATGATGAAAAAGGGGGAGAATCATGGGGACAGAACAAGGATCATGAGAGGACAAAGGTCAGAAACAGATTTTGGTGATATAGTAAGAAAAAAGTTTTCCATGTAGAAAGACAGGGGAGAAGTGATGGAAATAAGAGCAGAGAGAAAGGGGAGTCACAGCAAAAAGCAGTCGGGGGATGCAGCACTGGAGCATCTTGGAGCTCTGAGGCAGCAGCTGGAAACAGGAGCAGAGGGTTTAAGGAATGTGGGTGATCAGGCTCAGACAGTCAAAGGACAGACTCGAGGAGTTTGGAGAGGAAGGAAAATTTAAAGCTAATTTTTAAAATTCAAAGAAGGCTCCTAACAGACTCCTGACTAAAGACTAGGCTCGGAAGGGGGAAAACCCAAGAGTTTGCTCTTTGGTTAGTTGGAATGGGGAAGTTTGTTTTGTCTTAAAAAAAGAGAATGATGCAACAGGCAGAAGGAACTTTGAAGGATAAATTTCAGCACTGGGCAAATTAAAAATCAAGGAGAGGACAGAAGTGATTAGCACAGGGAAGTGAAAAAAAAGTCTCTATAAAAGCTGCATCAAGAGGAGAGCAGAAGTTAGAACTGAAACTCCAAAGCACTGGCTGTAGAGCAATAGGGTTGGAGGGAAATATTGGGTGAGGAAAACAGCTGGGATTCAGGGATTTTTCCTAATTGGGTCAAAGTCTAGAATGGGAAAGGGAAGGTAACATCAATACTCCATGTAGAGCTGGGCTTACACTTTTTTTGTGACATATGGACTGAGAACACAGGGGAACACATTTGAAAAAACAAATAAATATTAAGTGACTGTTAGACAGACGGCTGCAGAAAGGGCTACCCTTTAAGCAAATAAGCATCTGGAACTCTAAGGAACACAAGTCCTGGAAACAAGCCAAAGTAGGAAATACAAGGATATGAACAAATTCCACTTCTGAACCATTTTTCTCAAAAGAGACTATAAGTACAAGGAGTCTTGCATGAACTCCCTAATCTGCTTTTTCTTGCATGTAACAACACCATTTTCATTCTCCTAAGTTCAAGACACAGTCAGGCCTATATAATTTTATTTTTTCCAAAATTAATATCTTCCACAAGCATTTGCTAAAAATTTTACTTGAATAAACCTACAGCTCCTTTTAGCATGATGAGTTTTATCCATTGTCTATTTTAATGCTTCATAGCAGAAGGAAAAAAGATATTTTGTCTAAATAATCCTGACATTTTGATTCGTGTGCACAGATGGTTAGCAAATTTTGGAGTAGCCAAATCAGTTTTAGTGTTGCTGAGAAAAATCTTAAAATCTCACTTGTCAGTGAAGGAATTGATAAACTGATCACAAAGCTCATTCCACTCTAGTGGAATGACCCAAGCAATCACATAAACTATTATTTTTGAATGAATAGACTTCAGCTTTACAAATTCCCTCTGCTCATATAAACTGCAGCTATGATACCAGCTCACACATATTCTGTAATTGCTATTAAATAGGGTTTTGTCTGCTGCAAATTGAATATGTTAAGATCTATAGTGTGTTATCATGTTTAATCCTGCTTTTAAAGCAGAACTCCCACAGATGCTGCAGGCATATTAACAGTGTGGGTTTCTGGACTCGTGGGATTACAGTGATATTTTGCAGCACATCTAACAATTCCTCTATTTGTTACTGCTCAAATCAGCTGTGCTGTGTCGAACAAAGAAATTTCGAATTCTTGGTATTTCTGTTAAAATTCCACGTTCCACAGGTGAGGAACTGAAATAACTCATACATGGAGTGCAAGGTCCTTCAAGACCAAAAAGGTAATACCTGGACATCTCTTCCTCACTGCCTGACCACCATTTTACATTCTGAATTACTTTAAACTGAAAGAGGGAAGATTAGATTGGATATCAGGGAGAAATTCTCCCCTGGGAGGGTGGGAGGCCCTGGCACAGGTGCCCAGAGCAGCTGTGGCTGCCCCTGGATCCCTGGCAGTGACCCAGGCCAGGCTGGACAGGGCTTGGAGCAGCCTGGGACAGTGGAAGGTGTCCCTGCCATGACACATGGAATGAGATGGTTTTAAAGCCCCTTAAAACCCTTAAAAAATTCTGGAATTCTATGAACAAGATAATGATGACTTAAGAGCCACTCTGCAATGAATACCACGTGTAGAAATCACTGTTTCCACACTAAGGTTTTTGTCAGCTGGATGTCACACAGTCAAACGAGGTCTCCCAACAGAGAACCCCAAAGTTAATTTCAGAAAAGAGATTGATGCCTCATTTTGTATCTTGATCTGAAAGCAACTGTGTGAAGTTTCTTGAAGTCTCTGTGTCACCTGCCAGCACCCAGTGTTGAAGCTGGAATTCCCTGGACAGTTAATGAAGTACAGTGTGCTGTGAACACTCTTGGAGAAGAGTGAAATTAAAGAACATTTCCATGGACTGCTTCACCAGTACATTTAGAGGAAAAAAATTATCAGGGAAAATACTCAAATTTTTAAATGTCCATTACAATTGAAATCTGTAGAAAACAGTCCTAATTTGATTTGAGGGCAACTGCAAAATTCCAGCTGGAGGGGTTTTGGTTTTTTGTTTAATTGAAAAATTACACAGTCACTCCTGGCAATGATTGCTAATAATTATGTTTATACAGCTTCCCTGAGTAAGTGGTCCAAGACTAGGTCTGGAGACATTACATTATCTTTGTTTAGCTTGTGCTTCCCTCAAGAGCCTTTGTTTGAGCCTTCCTTCCTTTTCAATTTCTACTCTCCAGCTCCTCACCCAATTGTGTTTGTGCTAGAGGTACTCCAAACTCTCACTGCTACTGTTTACTTTGTAATCCTGACCTTAATATCTGTCGTAAAGTTCACACTTCATAGCCCACACTGAGGAAGCATATTAACCTTCACTTCTTGGAGAAGAGAACAGTAAATTGTGGGTTTATGGCTTTTCTGCTGCTGCAGTGTTTGGATATTTGCTGTCTGCAGAAGCAGATGGAGGAATCCTTCGGAGGGTAAGGCGGCCCCGGAATGGGGTTGTGGTGAGGGTTTGCCAGCTGCAGTGAGCATTGCTGTTATTACCACGGAGCTGCTGCTGACCTCCCAAGCACAACCAGGAGTTTGCAGCAGGGTGGCTCAGATCAGCTGAGGACAACAAATCAGGGCAACTAAACAAAGGGCAGGAGAGGAACAGTGACAAAAGGGGGGGAAAAAAGGGAAAAGGGCTGGCAAAAATGCAAGTTTACTGTGTGAGCCTACTTGGAGAGCAAGAGTGCTGGGAGGAAAATCAGATCTGGAGGAGCAGTGCCTTTGTGTTCCTCCCCAAATTCCCACTGTTTGAATGATCATTTCTATTCACAGACCCTTCCCTGTATTGTACAAGCGTTTCTCAGCTGCTCGCAGGTTATAAAGCAGGCACTCTGTTGTTTTATGTACCACTGAAATGAGTTTATCTGGAGATTAAACAGACAACTTCATGTATTTCCTGACCTTGGTGGAGAGAAACAAAGCAATGAACTCACCCCTCACAAGCAAAGATAAATGTAGGAGTCTGCTGCCTACTGCCATGCAGCGCATCCAGCCCTAATTAAGTGATAAGTGGATGGACTCCGTGTTAAACATATTTTGCAAAAGTTCTTGAACAAAGTGCTTACACTGGTTATGCAGATAGCTTGCTGAAAGCCACATGAATACAGATTATTATGCACACAGTGTGAATCTGGATGAGCACGGGAACCACCGGTCTTCCAAACAATATTATTTCATTTGGTTTTGTTTTTTTTGCTGAAGAGTTCTCTGTTTCAGTTGATGCGTGGAATAATCACATTTGTTTTCCTTTCTCTGAAATTATTCTACTCTTGAAAATGCTACAGCAGAGTATTTGTTGTTAAGGTCATTGGTAATTCAATCCTGAGTGGTGCTGAGCTTTTCTCATCACATGAGAACCCTGAAGCCAGCTAATTCTGATAAAAACTGACACACAATATTCAAGAAGAAGTAAAAAAAAAAAATAACAGAAAGGGTAATTTCATTATCCAGATAGCCAGACTGTTTAAATAAGTCTTCCAGATGTCCTTAGTTTGGTAGCACCACAACACAATTCAGAAATATTAATAAACCTTCTTGATCATGGGCATTTTTCCAGGTTATTTGAAAGTGTTTAGAAGAGAGACAGACATTTGGAATCCTAATTGCACTGAGAGTCAAAGCAATCTATGCTCCTAAACCCAGTTTTTGAACTCCAGTGGGCACCAGATGTCTTCACAGCTACTTTATTAAGTCCAATAATATTTTTAAAATTATTTTTGACATCTAAAATTATTTAAGAAAAAAAAAAAGAGGGAGTGTCTAGATGCCTATTATTTATATTTTTAGATTCCTAAACTGCTTATGTGATTTTGAAATCTGTTCTGTAAGTCATGTCAGCTCAGAAAACTCTGGATGCCTTGAACTTTCCCATGGGTGAGACCAATGACCAATTAACCAAGAAGAAATGGTGCAGTTACCAAAAACTTCAATTTCATTTTTGCAGTGAGAACAGAATGCTCTACAGTCTTCATTTAGAAAATAAAATATTTGCTGCTATTTAGATGTTTGTTTCCTTTCATAAATTCTGCCTCTCACATATGAAAAATATACCAGGTAACATCTTTCATTTGCTTTCAAGGAGACTTTTGGGCACTTGGAGGTATGTCAAGTGTGTTAGTGAACTGCTGCAAGAGGATGAAGTGGAAATAAAGCTGAGTGAAAAGGTCAGTGCAAATATTTATCTGGTGTAGAGGTTTCTGAAGGTTAAGATATGCTCCAGGAGCCTTTCTAGCTGTATTTACAGCTCTAGAAAAAACAAGGGTGGCCAAAGAGCTCCTCTCTGGTGATCCCCAGCCAACCTGAAGCTGTTCTTTGTGCCAAAGTTTGCTGACAGCTGGAGAGGCTTTGCCCTGCTCTGTTGAGTTTCTGTATGAATTCTGATTTCTCTGCCTGTCAGTGGTCTCACAGCCCAAAAACGGGAGCCAAATGGAAATTCCAATATGCATTCTGTTCATGTGATTTTGCTGTAATGGTTTTACCCATCCCACAAAACTATTTCTCCTGACAAATCAGCGCTGGGGGAGTGTGATCCAATTTGAACAGGCTGCTGGAATTTTAGATTGGTTCCCATCACTTCTAGGCCATAATGAAACTCTGACTCTTAACTATCAGCCTGGCAGTGGCTTGGCATCTGCTCAGGTCTGCTGATGCTGCTCAAGCACCTCAGCCCTCCCAAGGTGCAGCAGGAGAGAGCAGTTTGTGGTGTGGGAAGAAGCCAAACTGGTTCATTCTCCCCGGCTCGCTGGGCCAGCCTGGCAGCTCCCGCTGGCTCTGTCTCAGTTCAGCCTCTTTGCACTGTGATTTCCACCCCAGCAGGGAATGGGAGAGGGCTGCAGCCCTGGCCTCGCTGCCCAGCTGGGCTTTAGTCAGAGGACAGCACCTCCTTGGCTCTGCTCTCCACACAGTTGTGGCTCTCACTGGGAATCTCTCCCAGGCAGGTGTGAGGTCTGTGGGAGGGGGCTGGAAGGGGAATCATCTCCCACTAACAGGATTGTGTCTGAAGGGGTGGTCCAGCTTACTGCAAGTCCTGTACAGAAAGGAGCAAAATTAATTAGGAGTCCCAAAGGGCAATTTTTTCCCTGCAAGACAAGGTAAGAAGGAGTCCACAGAAGGAGAGGTGAGATTGGTTGGCTTCAAACATGCCAAGTCAGTGGGCAGATCTGCTCTGTGCTGCCAAGGTCTGTTTACCACAGAAAATAAAAGTATCATGTCCAAGAGAGACATTTTTTTGTAAAAGTGTGGAAAAGTGATCCAGGAGGAACCTTAAAATTGCTTTTAGCTCCATATTTGTTCCTCAATACGGTGTAGCCAATACCAAGAGTTAAGACAGGGACTCTGAGAAACTTCAAGCCCGTTTCTCAACGGTCTGAGCTGCAGAATAAATCTCTCCAGATGGTGCTGTGAAAGTCTCAGATCCTCTGTGAGCCACGAGCAGACGGAGGTGCAGATTGTCCTCCAGGGGCTGCTTTATCCAGTGGGGAATACGACTGAGTCAGGAGACAGCGCTGCAAGTCATCATAAATCATGGTGACAAGCAACCTATCCACTTACAGGTCTCTACAGGAACTGATGAATCATTTATTAAAGCTCCCATTAGTCATTTATTACTCTTTTATAAACCATTTATCAGCTGGTATTCAAAATGTGAGCAAATCATATTTTTCACTTAAGACTCCTGGCACTCGTGTACCTCAAGTGCCACCGTGGTGGTGTTTTGTCAAATTACACAAATTGTATTCTGTTCACAGGAGGAGGAAAGATCTTTATTTTACTGGAAAGTTCTTTTGTAAGAACATATATCTTAAAAAAATATTTATACCAGGAGAAGTATTTTCCCCTAATCTTGTTCTCCCTGGTGTGACAGAATCATTTCTGTGTTACATTTCTTTATCCCAGGAAAGGATGGAATAGAATGAGAGGCTGGGAGTGGCAGAAAGAGGAATTGTGTGAGGAATGGTTGTTCCCTGGCCAAATGAAATCTCTGTTTGTTATGTGCCAGTGACAGCACGGTGACAAATCCCACTTTTCCAGGTTTGGCCAGGGATGGGCTGCAGTCCCAAATCTGTGGCAGAGGAGGAATCTGGGAACTGGGGGCACTGCAGAAAAATCATTCCCTCCAGCCACACCACTGCATTCCTCTCTCAAGTGCCTGGCAGGATTTACCAAGGAAAGACAATATATCTGATATTAAGGGAAAACAACACATTAAAGAGCAGCAATGGAAGTTTTAAAAATTCAGGGTGGAAGATAAAGGCAGAGTCAGAGGAATCTCATTTTTGAGCACACACTCTGCAGGCAGGAATGGAATAAGTAGGATTCATTGGACTATTCTTTTGGAGAAGGAAGAAAAGACAGAAAGGGGTCAAGTCCATATCTTTCTTGTGTTAAAACTCATTTTTTCCTCCCCTAGGTCTTAGGCAGTATCTGGGCAGAGCCAGGCCTCCAGAAGAGATACAAGAGGAGAATTTGCCAGCTCATGTCTTTCAGCAGATGCCACGTCGTTAATTTTTCATCACACCACAGCCACAGTGCCATTAACTCTGGACTAAAATCCCTTTTGTTTTTGCAGGATACAACACTGCAGTGATCTGTCAGCCACTCTTACAGCGACACAAGGAAAGAATTCTCATTTTTGTTAATGTTCTAGGTATAAAAACAATACTCAGCACCATTAGTGTTTACCCAGTCCAGCTCATTCCCACCCACTTGGAATATCCTGCAGGATGCAACCCAGGTATCACATTTTCCAGAACAATCTGTGCCTGCCCTTTGCTTTGCTTCATTCCTTATTTTCACATAAGCAATCCCTTGCTGCTGAACAAAATTGGAGCCTAAGGCCTTTCCCCGCTGGAAAGGAAACTCCAAAATCCTTTGTGACACAAAATAATAATTCCCAAAATCAATTTTAAAACTTTTTCCCATTATAGAAATAAGGTTGTAAATTTTACAAAGCAGCCACTAACTTTGCAAGTATCTCTATTTTCAATCTCTCTGATTTAAATCTGGCACAATATCCCAGCCACTGTGACCTTTTAAAGGTAGACCTTGCTACCTCACCTGGGATTTTTGGAGGAACTCTTAAAATATTGCTCTATTTCGCATTAAAGAGGAAATTATTAAAACCCCTGCAGGGAACAGGGTACTGTTTGCACACCTGAATGGATTTTCACACTGCTCAGAGCCTGTTATTAGCAGGAAGTGTAGATGTGAGCCAGAGCAAAGCAGATATTTTGGCAGTGTGTGGAGAGACGGGGCAATAAGCGAGTAATGAACTGGGCTGAATCCCACGGAGCAATGTCTCATTTATTGAGCCATCAAAGCACCTGACACACACTCAAAGCCTCGAGGGCTTCAGCTCTTCCTCTGCAGGCAGTGGGATTGCTCTGCTGGATCACAGCCAGGATGCTCAGCTTCTCCTGACGCTCCAGGGATGAACTTTCCCTGCCTCAGACTGGCCCAGGATGGGATGCAGGGAGGGGAAAAGGGTGGGTGGGAGAACAGAATCACTGGGCAAGCACTGCCTCTTCCAGGGGAGGGACTGTTCACAAGATCAGGTAGGGATAGGGCAAGTGGGAATGGCCTTTAGCTGAAGAAATATGGATTTAAATTGGATATTTGAAAGAAATTCCTCCCTGTGAGGGAGGAACAGGTTGCCCAGAGAAGCTGTGGCTGCCCCATCCCTGGAATTGTCCAAGGCCAAGTAATAAAATAAATAAAACAAGCTGCACTCTGGAATCAAAGCTTCAGATTTACTGAATTTGAGCTTTCTCCTTCAGAAGTTACCTGGAAAAATATTGCCTTTTTCTTTCAGCTCTAATTCGAATCAATAGTGTTGCAGCCTGTGGCATGCAACTGGTATTAAAATGCAATAACTAAGCACTTTCAGCAGAAAATCAAATAAAGTGGCATTAAATCAACTGATAGACACCTCCCTCCTCTGGCACCACTTATTTTAAACAGAGAATCTGCTCCTAAAGGGGGCTGGCACCTTACATTAAAGGCTGATTTTTCCTGCTTTCTTCATGGAATATGAGTATCACTTAGCAAGGCAGAGAGGAGATTTCTGAGGTCATTAGCACCTCTCAATAGTGAAAGGTTCAAACCCATGTCAAACCATTAAAAAGAAAAAGAGATGTCACTATGGAAAAGAAAAAAATGCAAGAAAATATCTAAGAGCATATTTTTCAAAGAAAACAAAACAATGCTGCCTCTTCACACCTATTTAATTTTTATGCTAAAACCCACAAACTTTCCAGGGTATAAAGTATCTTTTACTGTCACTGACAGAACTGAATTTGTGAGCATTTCTGAATTTCCACAGAAATTGGTACTAACAATACATTTGTGGCTAAGCAGGACCATTAATTTTTCTGTCCAAATTACCAAATTATTAAGTCAAACAGAACTATAATTATAGAAAGACTTCTTCAAAGGAATTCAATCTAGAAATATTTCTTCCAGACAGGAATTCTTCAACTTTGGAAATTCAAGTATGTAGGACTCTGACTGACATGCATTGCTATCAATATTGATTAATCCAATAAATTCTTATTTCTAAATACACCAAGCTGTCCTTGTACATTGGTATTTTCCAGAGGGTTAAAAAAAATACAGCATTTCAAAGACATTTTAAGTATTGGTTGTCAGGAAATGGCTTTCAGAGTATTAAAAGCCTGATCTAAAAGGGAATTAATAGTTTGATCATAGTCACTGATTGTCACCCATGAACTTGAAAGCTTTGGATCAGTCTCTCCATGACAATTTTTAGGTGACTGAAACACTACTGCCAAAGCTTTTTACTGATGTAGTTATAGCTATTCCCTTGACAAAACTGTAATTGTTTCTACTTTTTTCTTATTTTTTCTTTTTTTTTTATTTAAACCCTTCTCTGTTGTGTTTGAATCTGGTATTCATTTACTTTGTATTTATAAAAATAAATAATTATTCAAATAAAATAACATAATTTTGCCATATTGCTAATATTAGGCCAGGAAACAAATTTTAAAAAAGTAAAAATATACTTCAGGCTAAATAAAAAACCTCTACAGCAACAGGCTTCCCTTTTCTTCTTCCACAATTATCTTAAAATCTGGATCCCTCAGGTTTACTTCTCACGTTTTGGGAATTTTTCCTTATAAGTTTGCAGAGCCCCAGGAAACTTTTATAGCAAAATCCAACCTGGCTGTAAATAGGTAAAATTTTTAAAACTCTCTCGTTCTCTCCAGATACCCAAATAAATCAGGCTCACAGTAAACACAGGGGATGGACGAGAACAGTGTGAGCAGGGCAGGAAGTCTGGGGGATGCAGGCAGGGAATTCCCTCGCCTTGGTTTGGGGGTTTATCAGAACTTCCCAGCACCCTTCAGCTGAATTCCATTTACAGGGAAAACCCTTTCCTTGCAAATTCCACCTGTAGGTTAAATTCGAAGCTTTTAGGACTGGAGCTTTAATTACAGAACCCCAAACTCTGGCTGGCTCACAGGGGAAGTGCTGTAGACAGGAAGAAATGTTGTTTCCATCCACAGTCCCGACCATCCAAAGCCTTAAGCTAGTTTTGCTATTTCCCCCCACAGGAGCAAAACTTATCAGCAGCAAATTTATTTTACAGGTTTGCACCCTGCTAGCCAATCTCTAAATGACATAATTTTTTTTACCTTGTGGTTGCACTGTGGTTTGGAACGGATGCACACACATTTATTAATGTGAAAAAAAGAAAAGAGCAGCTCCAGGAGATCTATTACACCGAGCTAAAAACATTCTGTACGTGCCTTCTTTCCTTAAAGAACATCTTTATATTTAGAAATGAGTTAATTACGATTGCTTTCACCATTTTGTAGAGAACAGATGGCCAGTTCTTACCTCCTTCTTGGTGAATTCTGGTGCGTGGTCATTTTTGTCATCGATGAGAATGGTGGCAGTGGCTGTGCCTGTCAGTCCCACATCCATCCCACCCATATCCTTGGCTTCTATAACCAGCTCATACTTTGGGCTTTCCATAGTCTGGAAAAAAAAAACACAAAACAACAAAAAAAAACAGAAAAGGAAAGGTTAAGGAAAAAAAACCCAGAGAGATAACATACTATTTTTAATTAATATAAAAATAATAAATTAAAAAAAAAAAACAAAACTATTTAGCCTAATAAAACATAGCAGAGAAACAGATCTGTTATCACAGTTTTACTGAAACACAAGCAGAGCTTTCTATGAGATCAGCTGCTACTCTGGCAACCTCATTTGCAATCCAGCATGAAGGTGAATATTGGTAAACAGTACATAATTTATCCTGTTATTTAGGAAGATTAGGAAAGAGGCAAGAAATTAAAATATACTTGCTCTTTAAGAGTAAGCTCTACCTTCAGTGCACTAATATTTAGCAGCTTGCTTCATCAGTGTTATGATGGGTATATAATTAAATACTAATGTCACAATCTACATATAAATTCACTTTATTAAATCCCATTCATTCTGGGTATTAGCATTTAGACTGGTAATCTAAGTTTGCTCCACTGCAAGAACCACAAAAGCAGTTTCCAAAACAGGCAGAGACTTCCAGTTACTGCCCAAGGCAAACGTGTGGAGTGGTGTCAATGATTTCTATTGCTGATACCTGGTTGCCATGTCATGGGTACCCATCTGCCTGCCCACCCACTGCAGAACCAGACAGCGCAGGCCCACAGCAAAATCCAAGTTAATTTCCTCTCAAAAAACACAGCCTTAATCTGGAAAAAACCCCACTTGTGGCCAGTTCTGGAGTGGGAACGTGCCAGCCTTTGGAGTTGCCCTCTCTCCCCTCAGGGATGAGAGCACGCGTGGCTGAAAGCTGCACCAGGGGTCAGCACCAGCTCTGTCAAAGGGAGCTGCTCCCAGCAGCAGAACCTGCTCCCGTGGCACTCGCAGGGAGTTCGGGCTTGGATTTCTCTGGGAGCTTCACTAAAATGAGCTTTGTGTGGCTGCCTCGAGTGGGAGCATCCGCCCAAAGCCCGCGTGGGCAGCGGCAGCGCGGAGGCCACGGCCGGGCACGTGCGGCAGTCGCCTCTGGAGCTGCACGGTGAGAGCGCGGCAGTGCCCGGAACCTTTGCCCAAACCCTCCTGGGAAACAGGCCTGGAGCCCACGGGGAAAGCTGCAAGAAAACCACTGCTTCTGGAACCTTCTGGAAGCGTGTCTGCAAGAGCCCAGGATTCCAGTTTGACACCCTCATCCATGTCCTTTACCCAACACTTTTCCAGGGGATTGGCAGTGGGGACAGCCCAGCAAAGCAACCTCCTGGGACCCCCACTCTGCTCTGCAGCCGAGGGATTTGGAAGCTTTTCCCAAACACTGACTCTTGCACTACATGTTTTCCTGGGCACGTCCCACCATCTCTTTTTCTGGAGAACATGTGAGGAGGAGATCCCAGCTCCTCAGTACACAGATTTTGAAGCATTTTTAGGCCAAGAGAGAAGCAACTACCTCAGCTGCTCATCAGATCAGCTATTACAAAACAATACATTTACATGTTAAGTCAACAAGTCAAGCCAGAAGATACATTTTGTTCTAAAAACATGTGGACTGCTAGGAAATCAGATGCCACTGCCTCACAGGGGATCCCAAGAAATGTATTTCCTGTAGTCTTACAACGTTATTCCATGAAATTCATCTCAGAAGGCAGCAAACCAAGAACGGCAGTTTGATTTATAACATCATAAAAATATATGCAAAGAAGTATTACTGACATGTCTGCAGCACAAACTCACGCCATGGAGGGGAACTAAATTTACAGTTTTCATATATTTGTTTTCTAAAGTGCATTAAAACCCGAATGAGATTTCTCTCCCCTCCCCTAGCTGTGACTTTTTCATTATTTTGATTAGAAAGTCATTATTATTGTATGGAAAACTTGCAAAGCCATTTATCACTTCATGTTTATAAGCCTGTTTGCTCAGAAAGAAGCCCATTTGTACTCACAAATTGGCCTTTTTTCCTTTGAAAACTGTCCCATTTTCTATTGAAAGCAAGCCCATTTATGCTAGAAATTGCATCTACTGCAGCAGAAATGGCTGTGACAGGAGTCCGATGTTTAAGCTCGCGCAAAATGTGAAAAAAACATTGAACTTTGAGTAGTATTTCATATAATTATGAATACTTCACACTTCCCTGCTATGCAGCACTTCCTACAACTCCTTCTGACACCAAATATTTGCTTTGTTAGAGGAAGCAGCTGCTAACAGATGCAAACCCTGAGCAGAGGCTTGTTCCCATCAGAGGCTCTCTTTGCACTCGCTTGTAAAGGCCTTTCAGAACTGTCCTGCTTCCAGCCCAGCTGAGCCAGGCAGCAGCAGGGATCGTTTGGAGCAGTGTGATTTACCAAAATCTGGATTTCTGCAGACAGAGCAGGGATCCCTGTGCTCCCAGCAGCCCCGTTCCGCAGGGATGCTGCTGCAGAGGGGCTGTGCTGGAGGGTCAGGGCTGCTCTGGAGGATCTCATGGCACCTCCTCAGCACTTCCCTCTTCTCAGGGCTCAGACCTTTGACCCCAGTGTGTTCTGCCTCCTTTTCCTCCTGTCTTGTCAGGAATAAGTGCTGCTGGAAGGAGGCAGTGGAGGAGAACATCCTTCCTTCCCTGTCTCCATGCCTGCCCAGCTGCAGGTGAGCAATAAATGCAGCAGCCAAAATTTGTATCATTTTGGGACCCCACAGAGACTCAGACATGTCCTACCAAGTCACAGCCTGTCACTAAACCCAGGCCTGCTCCTAAGTGACCTAATCACAGCCTTGCAAGAGCAATCCAATCAACAGAACCTGGATGGTGAGGTATCAGCAGCAGAAATAAACCCCAGCTCTCAACAAGTGGGACCTGCAGCTCCAAAGGGTAATGGATTATTTTAATAAATGAACATCAAGTCTCTGCTGGTGTGGCTTGTTATTTATCAACTGTGACTTCGTGGAGTGTGACACTGTTGAGAGGGTTTATATAATTACAGCAGGAGAGCCATTCCTTTCCCCATAAATTTTCCCTTGAGCCACTCAGCCACGGCAGGGGTGACAAACTTGTGTGGCTTGCCAAGGAGGTGAGCTGTGTCCTGAGTGCTTTCCTTCAAAGGTCCCCTGCCTGCCAGCCCCACCAGAGTCAACATTCCCAACAGATCCCACTCCCTGCTGCCCTGACAGAGCTGGCTCAGCACCACGGAGCAGGGAGAGGCCAGCAAAGGCACTTTTGCCCAGTTCAGCTTCCTGACAGAGCCAGCAGGAGCTGATCACAGCACAGGGAAATTAAACAGGGCAGGGCAGGCACTCACAGGTGGAAGGAAGCAAGGGAGAGCTTCTGGGTAATGCTGAATGAAACCAGAGGGTGACGGGTTTCTGCTGGGTTTTAACATTACAGATACAATATTACAGATACAATATGACAGATCTCAATATTACAGATACAATATGACAGATCTCAATATTACACATACAACATTACAGATCTCAATATTACAGGAACAATAAAAAGCTAAAGTGAGTGAAGAGAAGCAAGCCCTGGCTGTCAGTGTTTCACACCAGCAGCAGGGACAGTCCAAGCCTTGGTCTGGGCTGTCGTGCAGCCAAATTCAGCTGAACTGGCAGCACCATCCGTGCAGCAGAGCTCAAAATGCAGGGTGGGAACCAGTGGAACTCCTTGGGTGATTACAGGGAAGGGTTAGGGCCCGAGGCTGAGACCCCCTGCAGCAGCACCCAGGCTCTGCCAGCAGCGGGGCTGCAATCACCTTCCCCAGGAAGCCCCCAGCCCAATATTCCTCCAGTGCCCCCTGCAAGAAACCCATGGATTGCACATTTTGGACAGGGCACACTCCGTACCCCAGCACCAAGCCTTCCTCTGGTGCTTCAGTCCTCATTAAAAAAACAAAAAACAAAAAAAAAATCAGGGAGACTAAAACCCCTAAATTCCCAGAAAATTGCTGAAATCTAAACAAACTGTGCTTGGGAAGCAAACAACACACAGAACGTTCAATATCCTTACAAGGGTTTTTAGGATCCTTTCAAGACTAATTATCAAAAGAGTTTTCTGACTACTCCATGGATATTTGTATTTCTGTAATGATGCAACAGTGCCTCGACTCTTCTATTTATAATTCTGTTTATAAACTATGTATTCATGCATAATTCTGTATCAGGAGTGTGCTGCCATATCGTATTTGGTACTAATGACTTTATAATATAATCCTAACCAGAAAGAAAAATTCTTTGGATTGAAATCATTTCAGTTGGTGCTAAATAAATGCTTGTGTTCATTTAAGATGATAATTGCATATAATGCATACTGAATATGTCCTATTAAGACATAATCAATGTTCTTGTTGAGTAACAATATCAACATTGAATCTAACATTATCCCAGAGTATGCTTGTCAGGATTTTGACAAATGTAAAATTTAAAAAAAAAAATGAAGCAAAGTGACTATTAACAGCTCTAACAGACATAATGCTTTGATAATTATAATATCAGCATTTATTTTAAATGCCAGTTGCTGCTGCTTAAAAAGGGCGATATACACAGAGGCTTTGCATTTAGAGCTTGAATTACAGTTTGATGAATAGAAAAACCCAAACTCTTTTGTAACATAAATCCTCTTAACTCACCAATTTCCAATTTTTTTATATCATAAAGGAAGGTCTACAGTTTAATCACTGTAATAATGCACTTTTGTTATGAAGAAAATCAATATCTATTTACTACCCGTGGGGGACGTGGAGTCCATGGGTATATCTGGAAGCAAAAGGAAGACTAAATTTTCTCCTTCAGCAGTAGCCATAAAAAATGGAAAGAAGTTGCTCCAAAGTGTTTGAACCAAATTGGTTTCCTGGCCAGAGTTATTTGTTTTCCATCATGATGAAATCTGTGACTATTTAATATATAGGATGTTTAGGATCAAGATTTTTATTCCTCATAACTTACACATTTAATTTAAATTAAACATAAATTCACACATTTAATTCTTCATAATGCTGGCCTAATCATAGGGCTTGCGTACATGGATGAGTTTGTTACGTTTTACATGAAAATACAGGAATTTTATGGGCATATTTCCAACAGTCTGTGTAAAATTTTGCGTTTTTGACTGATGTACAAATTAGGATTTGGATATTGAATTAATGTCACTTTGTAGAAGGCTGTATACCTGTGCGTCTTGGCATAAATATAAATAAATATATATACCACGTAAGGCAATTTCCTTACATGGATGATGATATTCATAAGAATTTCTCCTCAGGTAGAGATCACCAACCTCTAGCACAGAACAATGGCTGAAGCTTGGCTTTAGTCTGAGATATTTCCCCTTAAATCATTATTGTTAGTCAGACTACTGCTAAAAGTAAGTCCAGGGAGGAGAGCAAATATTCAGTATTCTAAATAAAAGATACACCACTGAAGTTGATACCTCTACACTGGTTTTTACCAAAGATATTTCTCTTCACAACAGAGGGAGGTTGATCTGCAACAGCTACTCACTAGATGCTCATGGTTTGGGAAAAAGGTCATTTTCCATGTCAGCTGTGCTAGAAGTATAAAGTACTGTAATAATTTTTAATAGCTTTGGAGAATAAGAATCACAATGTTCCAAGGAAAATACTTGCTGTCAAATATACTGAAATCACCCTTTTCTTTTTAAAACACAGGCTATGTTTCAGCTTTCCTCCTGGACCAATGTATGTAATTTCTTTTTTTTTTTCTTTTTCAGGCAAAAAATTCAGTTGCTCTTCATAATTAAACAGTGCTGCAGAAATCTTTCACTCCAGTGTGAAGGCACCAATTATTGTGTAACTTCTCGTGCTGATTTTAGACCACTTAATCACCCTTATTATCCCACACTCAGAGGTGCCAGGAATACAAAGCCAACGCTCCTCTCACCCAAACCCTCTGTCAGCAGCAGGCAGGGGCTGCAGTGAGGGTTTGCTCCCCAGGAATGGGCTTGATTAGAGAAAAGACAACTCCACTGTGGTCTGTAAACAGTTACAGCCCCCGCTGTGTGCAAACATCCCCTGTTGTGGTGTCCCTGACTGTCCCCTTGCAGGGGCTGTAGAGGACACACGCAGCCATCCTGGCTGGGACAGAGCTCCTCTGGGCCCCGACATCGGGCAGTCCCAGAGCTCACAGCTCAGGAGAACTCCAGAGCTCACAGTCCATGGCAATCCCAGAACTCAGAATTCACAGTGGTTTCAGAGCTCACAATTCAGGACAGCTCCAGAACTCAGAATTCAGGTCAATCCAGAGCTTGGAATTCATGACAGTTACAGAGCTCACAATCCATGGCAGTTCCAGGGCTCAGGATCCATGGTAATTCCAAAGTTCAGGATCCATGGCAGTTCCAGAGCTCACAATCCATGACAGTTCCAGAGCCCAGAATCCATGACAGTTTCAGAGCCCAGAGTCCATGGCAGTTCCAGAGCTCAGGATTCATGACAGTTCCAAAGTTCAGGATTCATGGCAGTTCCAGAGCTCAGAATCTATGACAATTCCAGAGCTCAGGATCCATGACAATCCAGAGCCCAGAATCCATGACAGTTCCAGAGCTCAGGATTCATGACAATTCCAGAGCTCAGGATCCATGACAATTCCAAAGTTCAGGATTCATGGCAGTTCCAGGGCTCAGGATCCATGACAATCCAGAGCCCAGAATCCATGACAATTCCAGAGCCCAGAATCCATGACAATTCCAGAGCCCAGAATCCATGACAATTCCAAAGTTCAGGATTCATGGCAGTTCCAGAGCTCAGGATTCATGACAAATCCAGAGCCCAGAATCCATGACAATTCCAGAGCCCAGGATCCATGACAATTCCAGAGCTCAGGATCCATGACAATTCCAAAGTTCAGGATTCATGGCAGTTCCAGAGCTCAGGATTCATGACAAATCCAGAGCCCAGAATCCATGACAATTCCAGAGCCCAGGATCCATGGCAGTTCCAGAGCTCAGGATCCATGACAATTCCAAAGTTCAGGATCCATGACAACCCAGCTTGCTGGAGCTCCCCCGCCCTTCCTGCAGCCACAGGATTCTTTTGGGAGAGGAACCATGGAAATGATGGCACAGCTTCCTATGTGCTGCATCAGAATCCCCCCCTCTGGCAGAGCCTGCACCAAGGAGAGCCTCCAACCCTCCCTGCACCTGCAGCACTGAGTATTCTGGTGCTTTCAATGGTACCTGGCACTACTCCTGTTCCTTATAGACTCTAAACCCACCACTGTGTATGCTCCAATTTTTGGTGCTGGATAGAAAACCCTGTATGTTATCCACATTAACGAAATGTACCCCAAAAAAACCCAGGGATGGATTAGGTTACATCATTTCCCCGGTGTTCAACATGTTCCAAAGCTTCATACTGAGCATTGCAACAATGCTAGAAAGCAAAAAAATTTTCCAAGGGTTTCTCCATTCAAATCAGAATATATGGTTGGAGGCATTAAGAGTCTGACTGACAAGTGTAGGAGGCACCATTCTTGCCTGTCCTGATTATTACACTTCTAAAAAAATATTACAACTACTACACAATCTGCCAAGCTATGCCTAATTATATTTACAAAGGTAACAATTTGAACAGGCCACATGAAAAGAGCTGTTTTTCACAATAAATAAATGTCTGCATCAGGACACCTGGCCAGATGAGGGAAGGTAAGAAACCGTTCAAGAGGACTTTCAGCCTGGTTGTCTCCACCAGCAAAATCTCAAGTGAGCTTTCAGGAGCACTCACGATAAGAATTCCCTTCTGTATTACAAATATTTACTTCAACAAAGCCTTTTTTCCCCTCCCTTCAAATCACTGTGTTGCTGTAACAAATGTTCATTTTGATAAATCAATATATTTCCATAAAAACTGGTCTCCTGCAATACCCAATCAGCTCTATTTGCAGTGTTAATTATATATTTCATTGTAACAGTCGCAATTTGCAATTCAAATAATCCACAGGCCAAAAGGTATTTGCTGAAAAAAATGGTCAAATAATTTTCAGCTATTAACATATTAGAATCGTACAATCTGTTTGCAGACAATTTGTGAGGAGAAAGGAGGGCAAAGTTGTTCTAATAAATTATTAGTTGCAAATTATTGAATCATTCCTGGTCCCTGCCGTAGGTAGGAATGAGTCTATTTAAATCCAAAAACATGAAAGTAGAGACAAGTTTCTCCTACACAGTAACCTCAAATGGCTTTTAGTAGAGACAGCTTTTGAAATATCTCTGTATAAAAATCCCAGTGCCAAGAGAATTCCCTGAGTATGTGGGGGTGTAAAGGTCAGATAAAACGGATCAGGACAGAGAGGAGCAGCGGAGTTCTGCTGGGATTCCGAGAGAGGAGAAATCAGGAGCAACCCCAAAAGCATTCAAGCCTGAAAAGATTCTCAGGCTAGAGTAAATCAGCACAGCTCCAGCGACTTCAAATGGACTTCCCAGGTTTATTTACACTTTTATTAAGCTTTAACTTGCCCAGTTTGTGAATGAAAAACTGTCAGGTTCCCATAGGTCTGTACTCAAACCAAACCAGAACTCAGCGTGAGAGGATGCTTCCAAAGCATCATGGCCCCAAAATCACAGGAACCAGAGGTCCCAGAGCACACATGTTGGGAAAAAGTCCCCAAATTCCCCAAAACAGGAGGGTGAAGGTGATTCCTCCTGCCTTGTTGCAGGTATAATCACATAAAAATGAGGGAAAGCTGCAGCACCCACAAGAGGGTGCCTGTGTTTGGCAGCACAGCCCCTGGACCCTGGTGACAAGCCCAAGGCACGGACCCACAGGGCAGGGATCACCCCTGCTGTAAATATTTCCTACAGAAGGAGCAACAGCTGATCAGCATTCAAACTGCTTTCCAAAAGCTGTGGCCAGGAGACAGTGCCACTGATCAGTGACCTCACTGAAAAACACAACTGGACCTGCAGCCCCAGACCAGGGCAACCCTTCACTGAGCAAAGAAACAAAAGGCTCTGAATCAAGCAGCTTTCCCCAAGTTTGAGTTTGTTCCTCCTTGAGTTGATTCGGGCTCAGGAAGCCTTGAAGTGTTTCCTGCAGGCTTTGGAGGAGGATACTGAACAGCCCTGGAGTTTTATCTCCTTAAGGTGACAAGAAGTGGATTGGAACAAGGCCGAGGTAATGGGTTTATGTCGAAGGAGGGCAGATTTAGATTGGATGTGAGGAGAAAATCATCCCTGTGAGGGTGAGGAGGCCCTGGGAGAGGGTGCCCAGAGCAGCTGTGGCTGCCCCTGGATCCCTGGCAGTGCCCAAGGCCAGGCTGGACAGGGCTTGGAGCCACCTGGGACAGTGGAAGGTGTCCCTGCCCATGGCAGGGGTAGAAGAAGATGAGCTTCAAGGTCTCTTCCAACCCAAAACGTTCTATGATTCTATGCAAACTTGGAGCACTTCAACTTAAGGTTATTTTCCATATTCTTCTTGCCTTGCAAATGCAGGTCTGAAACAAGCAGCAAACGAGGGCACAGCTTAAATCCTGACACCACAGGCCCCTGTGCTCCCACACTGCACTTCCCAGCACACAGTTCTGGAGGAAGGTACTGCAGGAATCTGAGCAAAACCCAATGCTGATTATTTTATGATCTTCTGCCACCAAGCAATCCATCATCTCACCAGAGCTGAGTTTAGATTAATCAAGTTTATACATCTGAGACCTGCCTGGATTCCAATGCAGCACTTGGTGTCACCATTCCAAGACACCACAGACCCACACAGAGCTTTTCTTCGCCTTTTCATCAAACAGAAAATCCTGTTGGATGTTCAGCCCAGCCAAGATCATTGAAATGCATCCAGCTGACCAGAGCAATGCCAGGGAAGCTGCTTGACCACATGCCTGGGCAGGGTTTGTGTGCACTGCTGCTTCTCTGCTGCTCAGGACACACCTCTGGAACTGAACTTTCCCGTTGCTTACACTTTCCACCTCACTTTGTATCACTCAGAGGGTGGCAACTGGATTTCTTCCAGCTGAAATTAGCTGGAGGATATGCCCTGGGCCTCAGCAATTTCTCCCAGTCCCAAAGGCTGTGACACCACAAGAGTGTGGCACTCACAAGACCAGGATGAACCATCTGAAAGGACCTCTTGCAGAAGCTTCTCAAGGAGGTTCTCCATCCTTAACCCCAGCCAGCACCTCTACACCCCCAGCAGCTTAGCAGCATCCCTGCGCCCTGTTTACACTGGAGGATGTGAACAAGGCTGTTTGTTTGCTAAGACAAACCAGGCTGTGACAGGATCTTCACACAGCAGCTGAAAAGATTTCCGTGAGTTTCAATTTATAATCATCTAACCCAGTATTTTCTGCCTAAGCAATAAAAGATAATAAGTTTTGTGATACCTGCCTAATGCCAAATTTTTAGATGATGTGTTATCGAATGAATCAAAATGCAGCTTATTGGGTTAACATCAGAAATCACATTCTCACAAATTAGGCCCACTTAGATTCTGTTTCCCTCTCTAAACATTCCAATTCCCCCAACAGAAAGGAATGTGATAAAGGTCGGGATGGAAATTGTGTTTCTGCTGTGTAATCTGCTTTGCAAATTTGTATCAGTGGTCAAAATGCCCAGAAAACTCAATTACTGACTTGTTACGACAACCATACATCAGCAGGCCCCAGCAGACAGAGGTTATTTCTAAAATTAGTACCCTAATGCAAAAAGCATATTCTGTGATTCTAGATGTACAGCCTTTGCTTGATGTTTATATTGTTAAATATTAATGGAAACACTGTCTATTATTTCAGGCAAATTATCAGGGACATAATAGTCTAGTTAAATAAGTGCATTGTTAGTTGGAGCTGGAGGGGAAAAAAACCCTCTGTGTCTGTTTGAATACCACATTCAAGGTGGTGTCCAATCAAAACAGTCATCAAATGTTACTTTTAATCACTATTATCATTTTTCCTCGAACTTTCATTTTTTATGCAAATCTTATTTTAGAGTTTAGTGTTCTATTGCCAGCAATAATTCCAGGTAGCTTTTGAAAGAGAGGACCCTGCTGAGAGTGTAATGAATCAGTAAATGATACCAGCTTTGCTCGTGGACAAAAACAATTCTGGTGGCTGCATTTACACTCTCATTGGGTTGTACCTGCAGAATATAAATTGGCCTAATTCTAAATCATCCAAGGGAAAAATGATGCAAAATGGATTTCAATTACACTATTTCTGTTTTACCAAAAAGCTTATCACACTATGGGGTGAAAAATCAACCCCTCCATAGGATTTGTGTTCTGATGAAAGATGTAACAATGGAATTTTACATTTAAAATTTCTCCAGTCAATTTCATTCTTTTCTTTCTTACTCCTACGTATCTTTCTATCACTTCCTTTCATGATAAAAAAGAAATTAAACGCCTTTTTTGGAAGTCTTGCATTTTCTGCTTCAGTTAAAAAGTTCTTTTTTTCCTAGACTTTCACAATCCCACTTTTACCTTCTGAGAGCATCTGCCAGCCAAACATCTCCCCACCATCATCCTTAAGTCAGCCTTTGTCTTCTTGCAACCAAACCAACATCTGTAGGTTATTCTCACTTTCAGACTTAGCCTGTCACTGCCTCATGCAGATTTTGCACTGCAGCACAGTTGCTTTTATGAAACAATAATTTACATGACAGAAAAGATAGGGCAGGCTGCTCAAATAAGAAATAATCCTGCAGTATAAACTCGGCTTCCCTGCTGCGCTCACGCTACTCAATGTCAGGAATTTCTGGAGGCCTGGTGCTCTATAAAGTAGTTTTATATACAACTTTCCTCTAGGAGAACTCCCAAGGCACACTGGAAAGAACAACAAATTCTTGCTAATGTGCAGAATTAAGACAGAAATGAAGACAAGAGTTAATGACTGAGAGAAATCTACTGGTTTTGTATTAAAGGAGGACAAACTGCAATTAAGTGAAAAACATGTAGCACCACCAGGCAGAGGGAAGGTGAATGCAGGAGGTGGGATACCAGAGGACGTGGGGGTGAGCAGAGGTCAGGGAACTACAATGGAGAGAGCTCAGAAAGAGCTGTGCAGACTCCAAGCCCCATTTCCAGGCAGTTCTTGTAGACTAAAAGCAGTAAAGCCAACAAAGGGGAGAACGGCGTGGGAGGCTCTGGCAGCAGGAGGAGAAGTGGCAGGAACGAGTACCTGAGCCCTTTGAAGGACTGGGAAGAGACATCCACAAGGCTGTAAAAGAACTTGTCAGAGCCAGGAGGGGCTGAGCTGTGGATCTGAGCAGCACTTCCATGCTCAGCCAGCCCTGGGAGCCCAGGGGCAGCTCCCAGAAGCACGGCCCTGCCGTGCTCCCCTCGCGCCTTGCTCTGAAGGTGAAGGATTTGGACTTTGCTGCTTGGCCAGGCTGTGCTCCCTGGGGGCGTGGAACGCTCTCAAACTGCACGGTTTGGGTGCCCCAGCTCTGCCAAATCCACGCCCAGCTGTTCTGGAGGGAGGTGTGCAGTCCCTGCTGGCCCCTGAGTGCCCGAAGGGGTCCCCACATCCCTGAGTTCTCAGGTGCCTGAGCGTGGCTCACACAGACCTGCAGCACAGACAGAGTCCCACAGCCAGAATGCCTTGATAAGGATAAGCAAGCCTGGCCACAAGCAAGGCAAGAGCTTTGGAAAGCGTGAAAGAAGCTGGGTCAGAACCCAGCCCCTCTCAGACACACGTAGACAAGTGTAATTTTGTATTGCTGACAGCTCCTAAAGATCTGCAGTTAATCCAAATAAGTGACGGAGGCACCTTTTCAGTTCTTTGCAGGGTGGCATTTCCCCTGTCTGGAACGTGCACCCTGAAGCCTGAAATTTGTATTTCAGGGCAGCCTCCAACACCCCTTGGTCCAACAGGACATTTGATACTGAGCTCAACCAGCTCAAGATGTAATTCCTGACATTTCTGCGGGCCACAGAGTGTGTGACATTCTGGAACACCCTGCAACCTTTAACGAGCCCAAGAAACTTTTATTCACATAATTAATTTGTATGCACAAATCTCTCTCTCAACACTGAGCTGCAGGATCAGGTTCATGTGCTGGAACTACTCCAAAACACTTCTGCAAAATGGGAATCAAAGCAGGCCCAGCAACCGTAGATCTAATGGGATTTAAATATAATTAATATTGAATACTAAAAATTACGGTGTGTACTCATAATGACAATTCAAGCTTAACAAGAGCGGCACAGTAATGAATGAATTAAAAGCAATACACTTTCTCACTCTCAACAGAAGTGTTTGAAACTGTTTTAATACAAATCCACTGTTTGAACTGAGATTAACAAATATTAGTCTCATTATAAATTTTAATATTATTTGCATAAACTTTATTGAGAGAGAAAGAAAAGGAAGAAAAAAATTTCAATTTCACAAGAAAACTGGAAAATGGAATTTTCTGAAAAGCCTATCTTAAAAGCCACTTTAAGTTAAACAGATTTCCAGAGGCAGGAAATGCTGAGTTAACACTACAACAAATTGGAAGGGAGCCTATAAGTGAAACAATTAGCTTAATAAATAGATGGAGAAGATGCTTCTAAAATTACTGCCTTTGTCAAATGTTCAGCATCTTAAGCCTGGTAAGATGCTGTTTATCAAAGCAGGAATGCAGTTGCTGGTGAAAATGTGAAATAAAATTGATATTATTAGACAGACAATGTTTTAGAGCAGGACCATGGTACACAACTGGAAGTAAAGCAGAATAAAAAGAAATCAGCACCTAGGTTTCTTCTCTGGGATTCAAAGGCTGGCAAGAGACAATCAAGGCAGAATTCAGTTATCTTCCAGTGCTCTCCCTCTCCCCAGGCTCTGCCTTCTCTGTATCTACCCTTGTTTCAAAAATATTATTTGCCTGAAAATGTGGGGTTTTTTTCTTGTGAAGGAGGAGCTACAAGAGAGTGTCAAAATATGATGAGTTTGGACTCCACTGATTTCACTGGACCTGAGGTTTTGACTCGGTTCTAGGCCAGGGTAGGTAAAATGCATTTATAATATCCATGGAATTCATCAGACACATTTTTTTTTTCCCAAGTGATTCCAGTTCCAGGAGGTGAAGAGCAGCATCAAGCAGCACCCATTTGAGAGGTCATTCAGATCATTCATCACCTTGAGTGTTCCACTGAGCCCCCCTACACACAGATAACCAACACCTCGTTATTTGGGCCCTTATGGAAATTTCCCCTTACAACACACTTAGGAAAGGAGCACTTTAAAGGAAAATGTCACAGCACCAGGAAAGGAAAATATGCAGCTTTTAAAGTGCCTCCAAACAGTGGCAAATTACAAAGCATTTTTTGATGATCCCTGGCAGATTGAAGGATTATGTTGAGTTTAATCAATATTTTTGAGACATGGCTCCCCAGAACCCAAGCCTTTTAACCACAATTTTATACAGCTGAGACATTCCTCCATCAATATTGAGACCAGACAATTGATCCCTCTGTTGGACAGAATATATAGTCTCCAAAACCAGCCCTACATTAAAAAAGCATCACATCCTGCCCTTCAAGTTTATTTACAGATGCTCTGTTTACCAAAGTTCAACATACTTGCTCCTGACAGCATCCAGAACCTCTCCCTGCAGGGATCAAAGGAAATATTATGGGATCTTTGACTGGCATGGAACTGCTGGAATGTTTTCCAGCAATCCCAAAAACAACTGGCTAATAATAAAGGCATCTCTGAAGATAATTCTGTGTTCAAAAGGACCAGTTGGAATGTGCAGTGGGGACTGGGCCAGGAGGGTCTCAGTTACACTTGGAAGGATAAATCCAGCAGGTGCCCACTTTGTACCTGCTGCTGGTATCCAGTGACTTGGGAATTCACATGCTGCTCTTCCATTCACTCCTTTCCCCATGCAGATGAGTTACCAGG
The DNA here is from genome assembly GCA_013398275.1 of Promerops cafer. NCBI lineage: Eukaryota > Metazoa > Chordata > Aves > Passeriformes > Nectariniidae > Promerops > Promerops cafer. Next base: position 2,426,697 of record VZSE01010539.1, on the reverse strand, counting down.
AAATGCAATTTGATGACAAAATGAGATCTTGTGGTTCCAGGTGGAAAAGGGGTGGGAGAAAAACCTCACAGAAATCCAAACTTACAGTGAAGGGCACTGCATTAACTCCCATGGCAGCGGGTGTGTGCGTTCATGTCAATGAACATGCTTAGGAAATAACACTTTAGGTTAAGTAACTTTAAAAAATCCAAATCTTTCATCCTCACCAGTGCCTTTTTTAGCAGCACCTCTTTCCCCAAGCCTTGCACGACAGCGAGGATGCAGCTATCAAAGGACACACTATTCAAACCTGACAGGGTTACCCTTGCTGTGCAAGCCATCAGTTCAGTGTGCAGCAGGACACCCAGAAGTAATGAAATGTGTCCTTACACGCAGACCCTGATGTCTTCCACAAACACCCACTAGCTGGGTGCAGCAGCACCCCAGGGGCAGGTTAACTGATGCAGTGACAGATGGCACCACTCGAGGTGATGCTGGAAATCACCACATCTACAAACGGACTGAGAGCCTTCCAGGCCCTAATCTGGAGCTCCAAGCACTTCCTCCCTTTTAGTTATAAATGCAAAGATCAAGACTCCTTCCTGGTTTTATACTGACCTGCACTACTCCCCTGGTGGCTCATGCACGTGGCCCTCGTGCTCCTCTCTCAGTGCCCCTTTTGCCTGGCTGCCTCAGAACCTGCAGCCTGCAAGGTGCTGCTCCCCACAAATCCAGCATCACAGGCAAGGAAAACAGCCTGTGCCCTCCTTGCTTCTGCTGCCGTGGCCCCTGTGTGTCAGTGGTTTTCTCGTTTGAGTATTTTCATCTTCACCCAGTGCTTCAGTAAAATCAAGAGTTTAATTACCTAGGGAGGCAGCAGGGGTGTCAGGGTTTCAGGTGAGGTCAGCTGCTGGCTGCTTGTCACTGAGGGACTCTAATTGGAGCATTTGCCTGACAATTTTAAAGGCAATAAGCTTTATAATAAGATATTTGCATTTCTAGTTTGGTTTAGGTGTACCTTTGCTTATTAGGGCTTCTGAGGAAACAGCATTCACATGCTTATTTTCCTGAGACTAACTTTAAGCCCTCTAAGCCTCTAGAAAATTTGTTTCTACCATTTAATTGCTCTTTTGAGTTTGGTACAGCAGGGCTCTCTGATGCTCACACAGAGTTGGAGACATAACTGTTCAGATGCAGTTTTTATCTGGAGGATAACAGCTGGGCTTCACTTGGGAAAACAATGAAAAAAATAAAATCAAAATTCTTAAGCCACTTGGCCTAAATTTCTCGATGGCCAAGTGACACACAGCTATTCCCTGAAGAGGCAATAGAAATATTCTAATATTAAAGAGATCATCACACATACTTAGAAAATACTCTCTGTGTGTGTCAACCTTTGAAGGCCTGAGGAAAGACCTCTCTTATTCATGCTATGGTAGGCTCTGTGTACCTTCCAATTCTTTATATAGAAAGCTTAATGGCCATGGATTATTTGCCTCATTGGTTATGGTGCTTGGAAATAAAACAATGGGAAATATTCATTATAATGCTCCCTTGTATTGAACTTCCACTTGGCTGAAGTATTAAAACAAGCTGCAAGGAAAATTAAATCTCAGAAAAAAATGGCAGGTTTATTTATGAACGTGAGAGACAAACTAACAGCTCTATTCCTCTTGGTTTGCAGTGGTTATTCTGTGAGAGCTCTCTGCCCTGGGCTTACTCTGTCTATCCAACAGGTTTTTGTTCACTTCTATTACTAGGTGGCAGCCTAAGAACAGGAACTGGGGGCATATGGGAGGTGAGATTACAAAAAAAACCCCACAACAACAACAAAGCCACCAAATGACTGACAAGAATAAAAAAAAGAAACTCATTGTCATATTCAGTACTTCAAGAAGAATCATTGGTGCTGTCAAATTTGAAGGTCTTAACAATTAGAAAGTCCAAAACAAAATGACTAAAGAGTAATCTCAGAAAAAGATATGGAAAAAGGTTTTGGCTGAGGCCTACTGAAGTGAAAATTTACCTATAATTTCTTCATCAGTTATTATAGACTATGGCAGATGCTTTTTGAGAAACGTCTGCAATATATTTTGACAAAGCCAATATCAAAATGTTATCTCAAATGGTACAGAAATATTAATTTATATTATTTTATTGTGACTAAAGATCAGAGATTTATCAGTTAATTATAGTTTCCTGTGTGGAATCAATAACATCACACAAACAGGAATGATCCCTAAAAGCTTTAAATTATGCTTAGCTGAGAAGCTAAATACAGGCTTTTAATGAATGCATGTGAAAAGTGTGCATTGGGTATCGCTGGATATTGACAATTTATTAGCTGAATATTCACTAATTACCTTTTTTGACATCTCAATGCTCAGTGCTTTCTGCTGTCAATAAGCTGTGGCTGTAATCCCAAAATGCTGCTGTAGGTCAACACTGAACTAAATCCACATCACTCAGTAAAAGTGGCAAATGACTCCCCTGAAACTGGAATTCCTCAAGCCCTGGTTAGTGCATTTCCTGACTGTCTCATTAATAATAGAGCAAAAACGCCTCAGGGATTTATGGTGGCAAGAACTGATGATTAAATCCTTTTTTAGATTTAAGGGTGGCATGAAAGTGCCATCTGAGATCCAGGAAGAGCGATAGGGATTTCGTCTTGCTTGCTTCTTCCTGAAGATAAGGTGACTTCTTTCCCAGCACTTTTACATTTCATCTCTAAAGTGAATTAATATTTTTAAAGGCCAAGCTTGTGGTTTCATTTTTCACTTTGACAGGTTCTGAAATGCAGATAGATTTGATATCATATAGAATATTTCTCTTGTTGTAGTTTAGTCATCTTTTGTTCTAATGCCACAGAACAAACCAGTGACTTTTCAAACGACCCTGTAAAAACACAAGATCAGAAAACAAAGCTGTTCCTGTCCAGCTGGGAAATCACCTTCTCATCTTGAGGAAGCTGCTTTTTGTTCTTACTTTTTTTCCTTTTCCAGCAGTTTCTTTTAATCTATCCTAGCAAGGGGTTTAACAAAGGAGCTCTTTGAAAAATCCTGTTGAGGTTGATAGTACTGATAATTCTTTACACTGAGGTTCAAAGGTGACACGACAACAAACTGCTTGTCTCACCTGTGTCCTTTCATTTTCCTACTTGGTAATTATTTTGGGGGGGGGTTGCAATGCTAAAAGGCAACACCAAACACTGAGATTTAAATAATTATGATATGTAAATACAAATGCCTGTAGATAAAGCTATAATATAAGTGGAGAGAGGGAGCCCATGGACTGTAGGAATAACCATTTTATGTACATCAGGCCACAAGAGATGGAAAACATTTTCTAGAGCATAGATTTGCTATTTTGAGGAGAATATTGTTTTATTTGCCACGGAAAAAGACACCTTGCTTTCACTTTGGGAAAGAACTGGCAGTTTTAGAAACAGTTTTACCTCCCAACTGCCTGGATCACCCTGGTGTGCCCAGGGGAAGAACTGATGAAATCCAAACTTGTTGGGGTATTGAACTTCCACTTGTTTTTGTAGAGCTGCAGGTAAAGACTCTTTTACAAAAAAATGAAACATTTGTTTATTAGAAAACTGTCTATATAATGCATGCAGAAGTGCAAAGGAGGTGTCAGCAGGGTTTATCTAACACATGCATTAAAGCATTAGCATGAGTGTGCTGACTGTGCAGAAGATATAATTTCCTGGTCTAGAAACTTGCTCTAAATGCTGCAATCTTGATTTTAAATTAGCTATTAAATTATAATATGTGGTTTACTAAACAGTAATTAAAATCTAATTTTTATTAATGCTGTGCATATTAATCCATCCCAGGTTCATTTGCTTTATATATTTCTTATAAAGCAATGCATTGCTGCTCTTCCAAAACATTTTTTTGTGTAGCATTTCCTCCAAGAGGGACTGGAAAAGGTCCCTGTATGCATCCAACAGTTCTCAGTGTGATTTATTTTTGAGAAACTAACACCATATGGGCTCTCACAGCATCCACTGTAATGGTATTGGGCACTGGCTTATTTTTCTGTGCTGTTTTGTAGACTCTGAGGACATGAGGTGAATGCAAAACCTGCCTGGGAGGTATCAAAGTGATGGAGTATTAGTCAGGAGAAGAGAAAACTTCTCCAAGTGATGATTGACTAGGGATGTGTTTTCCTGCAGACATTTTACGTTGTGTAATGAAGCCGTAACACAAGCATACATTATTCTGTGTCTTCATTAGAAATTTAAACAAGCTGTAAGAGCACTGAGGATAGACCCCAATGTGCACAGCAGAGCTCAGGGGGTGATTTATTATCATCTTAAATAGAAACAGAATTGGGCTTGACACGGAAAACTTTGATTCACCTGCATCAAGACAACTGAATGTCACTAATTCCAGCATGAAGTAACACCCAGAATACAGATTAGTGTCGGACCAGTATTTTCCAACTGCTTCAATTTGTTCTAAAACAACAGGCAAGTCATGATAAGATGGAAATTAATTTTAAAAATTCAAAAAGTTTCCGGCCAGTATCTGATATATCAATTGCAAAGTCATTCAGTTGCATTGTACTGCTGAAAGGCTAAAATTTTATATTACTTGATTAAACAGAAAACACAAATCAGATGGTACAAGAGACAACGCTGAAAAATTTATGTAGCAGCAGGAGAAAAATGAAGCAGAAAGTATTTAAATGTTTCCCCAGGTCACAGAGCAAATTTGTGTCAGCAAATGATTCTAGAATCCTCACTCCCAGGACAAAGCTGTAATTGCAAATCTGTGCATCTTGGAGCAGTGTCTGATTCATAATACAAACCAGATTTTATTTAGCAAAGACATTCAGTCCTTTGCCCTGCCCTGTGCAGGGAGCAATCTGAGGCATGGACAGGTTTCTGTCTGGGAATAGGAGGATGAGGAGGAGAAGAGCCTTTTGAGGAGATGTCATTATTTACCCCAGGCAGCACGCAGCTCAAACACCGACCTGAAATCCCTTTCAGCCGTGGGCACCTGCAGGCTGCTGCTGAGCTTTGTGCTCGGGAGCCAGAGCTGCAGCCCAGGCAGGACCCAGCAGGGAGCTCTGGCTGATGCACACACGGCAAGGTCCAAAATCTCTCAGTGTGGTTCTGCAACTCGACCCCACTGACCCAGGAGAGGCAACAGAGCAAACGGGACTGCCCTGCCCACGGGCTGCTCGGGCAGCTCACCCCACCCGCTGGCAGAGCCACCCACTGCCACCAGGCTGGAGCAGACACTTTTTTGGGGGTGCCCTTTATTCCTCTTTCAGAGCCCCTGGGCAACGAGGGGCCGTTTGGCTTGGATTTGTGACTGATCTCATGCCTTGGCACTGGCAATAAATGAGCAGGCAGCTCCCAGTACAGGGACAATTTCTGAGTGGAACTGATGGAAAAGTCTGTGCTGACTTTTGTGGCAGGCCGGATGCTGTTCCCCAGCTCGTGCAGAGCTTTGGATTGCATCTGGTTTTAAAGTTCTTACTCTTTGATTCTGTCAGCCACCACTAAATAATGAGTAACAGGCACCCTGATTTCACACAAGGGTTTGGGTTGGAGGGGATCCTAAAAATCATCAAATTCCAACTCCTCTGCTGTGAGCAAGGAACCTTCCACTAGACCAGGCTGCTCCAAGAACCTGGCCTTGAACACTTCCACAACTTCTCTAGGCAATAAAGAAGTTTTTCCTCCCTTCTTCTCGAGAAAAAATCCCACATTTGTATAGAAGTTAAGCATTAAGAAATAAATAGGTTCACAAGAGATACTGAAATATAAGTGAAAATATCAAACTTAGGTGCTTTATGTTTTAGAAATGGTATTCCCTTTCATACTGGTGTGTCTGAATTTCAAACCCTGCTACCTCATTTCAATCTCCTCCTCCTATTTTCTTGCCTTCTACCCAAGCTCAGTAATATCTGTCATTGTCTCCTCTGATAACAAATCCCTCTGATTTAATTTCTCCTAATTTATTCACTTTTTAAAAGGGCACAATAAACAATAATGGCCACTGAAAGACGAAAACTGAGGATAATGAAAAACCCAGTCACCAGCAGTGCAAACTGCAGTCTATTATTAACCTAATGATGTGAGACTCTTTAAATATGATAAAGCTCTTGTTAGGAGTTAAAGCTAAGACTAAATAAATATAAAGCCTGCCTCATTTAGATCATTTGGTCTGTCATTTCATTTAAGTTAAGTGAGAAATAAATTAAATATTTTATGATCTACGCTGTCAGGAATTCCTTAACATTACATATAACCGTGCCCTCCTCACTCTGCAACCACAAATCTGAAGCTGCACTCATCACACGAGTCCGTATTTATCATTAAGGGCAAAGGGATAAGTTCAATTTCAGTAACATCTGCACACAAGGGAAACATCTTGGTTGACAGCACAGTACAGGCAGCCAGAGTGATGAATTTTTTATGTCCCACCTACATTACAAACATTTTGCAGAAGAACTGAACATCAAACTGCCCCTGAACTGCTTTGGCTTGTGCAGCCTCCAAGGCAGAGCCTCACCCCAGTGATTGATCCTGGGCTGGATATTGCTCCTGTCCCTGCTGTTGCTGGTTTTGGAAAGTGTTTTTCTGCTCTAAGATCCGCCAGTGACTCTGATTCACCAGCACAGCCCAGGGCACACCCAGCAGCAGCAAACCCAGCACTGCCAGTGATCCCAGAGTGGAAAAGGGAGCAGAGGGAGGGATGCTGGTTGTGTCCTGTAATGACCTGTTGGGCTCACTGCCCTGCCTGTCAGCACAGCTAATTAATGCCATCTCACCCATGAGCTGGGGCAGCTGCACTGACTCCAGCCCCAGCAGCAACCTGCTGAATGATGCTGCAGCTCCCCCTCCACTGCCCCCCCTCAGCTGGCTTTTTGTCCAGAATGTAGTCACCAGCCCACAGAAATTCTACTCTTCTTTTTTTTTTTTAAATTTATTCTCTGTCTTGTCTTTCTAAATATATTTGAGTCATGAGGCTTCACAACAGGTAACTGAGCACATTGTTTTTAAATGGACAAAAATGTACTCAGGAGAAATCAGAGCAGCACAGCTAAAGACTTCTCCACCCCCCTCTACAACCAGAGCGTGGAGTTCATCTCCCAGGTCTGTTGGATAATGCAGACTTGTCTCAGTCTGTCCTGGCTTACTAAACTTGCCAGCAAAGGCAAACTTCAGGTTACTGCTTGCCATCATTTATCCAGCACAACTCCCACTCTGGCCCTGCTCCTGCTGGATAGCTGTGACTCAATCAGGAGGTGCCACTTGCCATCCCTGGTGGCTCAGTGGTCTCCACACCAGCTGCAGCTGCTCTCCCATCAGGGACTGTCAGTCACTCCCTCATTGCCTTATGGATTTAGAATATATTGGTAAAAGCAACCTGCTGCAATATAAAAAAATTTTATCCAGAAAAGGAAAATGAGTGGAAAAATGAAGATGTTTTTTTATAAGTTGATGTTTGCCCACTCTGCCAGGAGATACTCAGCTACTGTGGTCAGATTAGCTTCTGTTCTGGATCATTATTTATGCTATTAAATGACTGTGGGTGCAAAACCCTTGAATATAAAGTATGAGTGGAAACATTTGTTGCTACAAGGATGAGACTGACTGAATGCCCAGGGCATCCAGAACTTGTGAGAAATTATAACATCTCCAGGAAGAGAAGAATGGCTGAAGCAAAAGGTGCCTTTTCTCTCTTTCTTGTTTCTCGTCCCATTAGTAAGAAGTTAATAAAACCTAATTGTTTGTTTTCTAGGAGTTCTCTTTAAAGAATAGAGGTTACAACTATGTGCAAAGAGGGGGTCTCTTAAAAATGTGGCAAAAGAGGGTAGAAGACAAAAGAATTAAAAGATAAAGCAGGTATCTCAGAGGGGTCTGGGCAGTTGTGCAAATATACCAGAGGGTTCTCCCAGTCACCAAAAGCACAAGACAGACCCTGGCACCCTCTGTGCAGTTCAGCTGCTCTATTTCTGTGCTCACCAGCAGCTGTTCTGCACATCATCCCCAACACCTCCCTGAGGACAAACCATAAACCTCCCCCTGGTGCTGTGAGGAGCTGACTTCCTGACTTAGACAATTCTGGGAGACTGAAAGCAGTCACAAATAAATTATTTTAGTGGAAAACAATCCAAATCTGAAGGCTGCCATGCAGAAAAGAGTGTGTGTGTGATCACAGGGGGGACAAAGACTTCAAACTGGTGCATTAACTTCCTGAACTTCCTATCACTTACTCTTATGTCCCTCTCTATTTAAATGATTTCCTATTGAATTGCTCAGCAGTGCCTCCCCATTACAGTCTGAATATGTATAGACACAGCAGGTGGTTTAAAAATAGCTGCAAGTGTCTTGAAAAAAAAAATCCCTGGAACGTATTAGGTTGGTTAGGGAGAATTTTAATGACACCTACAGCAATTTACAGTTGACAAATTTTTATGTTTCCGCCGTGCAGGAAAACCCAAAATGAATTATCTTGTTTATCACTGGGAAAAGGACAGTAATGAAACATGCTAATTTGGGAAGGAAAATTAAATTGCAGCCAAGGCAGTGTTCAAACAGGTGCCATCCGAATCACATTTGTTCCACCTTGGACTAATATTCTGCAATATTAAAGGCAGAGAGGTGTCCCACGTTCACCCAAAGAGATGTAAGCAAGCTCTGCACTGTTCTGCTGCTGCAAAAAGCTTCAGTCTGCCTGCATTACATCTCAGGAGGCTTTGCAAATTACACGGTGAAGGAATTTTCTCCATGGGATATTAAGGAATAGCTGCACCACCAAATAAAAAGCTGCACATTCCCCAAACCACAGCCTCGGCTTAAATCGGATCCCTTCAAATATATGTGTGGTAGTGACAATGACCTCTTCCTAAAATTCATTTTGTGGCAGAAACCGGAAAACAAAGCAAAGAAAATTAAAACAAACAAGCAAAAAACCTGAGCATTCTCTAAAGACAATTTCTATTCTCACAGCTGTATTAGTGCTCTTTTGGAAGATGCACTTTTTGATGCCACCATTTGCTATCAGTCATGACTCAAATATATTTCCACACACTCTACAATTTTACTTCTAAGGCCTTTGATTAGGAACTCTCAGGTTTGATTCCAAGGAATTGCAGCATTAAAGTATCTGATGAGGAGGTGATGTGTCACTCTGTGGAGACACAGTTATTGCTTTGGATCTGCAGTCCCTCCTGTGGCCACCCACCATCATTTCTAATTATCGCTTCAAATCATACAAAGCACATCCCCTGCTATGCACAGAAGGCAGGTGGGTGAGTGGAAATCTATTACAAAAACAGGCCTCCAGGGAAGGAGAATTACACTATTTTTCTTGGTTTTCAGAATGTAGTCCTGTTAGTTACAGCCATTCTCCTGGAACAGCTTAAAAAGCTTTAGGGTCATCCCTAGGACAGGAAGAACCTCCTAGCAAGAGGTGGTGGCTACACCACAGAAAGAGGGTGGTGTGTGTTTCAAAGTAGTAAAAAAAAGTAGAAAAACAGCAATTACTCCAGGCTGACATACACGATAAAACGGCTCCAGGACAAATCAGCTGAATTTCTGTGAAGAAATCCTGAAAATATGTTGAGAGTATAATGGCTCACAAAGCACTTTCTGAGTCTGAAAGGAGGATCGTGGCATCCAAAGGACAGAGCAGAGTTCAGTTCAGCACAAGGGTGGGCACATTTGTTAAAGCTGACCTGGGAAATCAGGGAATATAAGGTAACTCTAAGAAACAAGCAGAAAGTTCTGTGTCAGGATACACTGCTGCCCATTCTAACCCAATTTATTAACTCTCATTCAGCATAATCAGCAAGCTCTTCCTACCCCGCAGCCCCAGCCACACGAGGTGAAACTCAGGGTATCAGGGAAGGTGTTTCAGCATTCTCTTTCAAAATCCTCTTCAGTTTCCCCTACAGCCCGGTCTTCCAGAGTGCTGCACTACTGTCCACCCTGCTGAAAGTCCAAGGTTTCACCTCCACCTGAATTTCCCAATGGCTTTGCCTTTCCTATGCTTAAAATAACTTCTTACAAGGAGGAATAAGAACATTTTATCTCATGTTCATACAGGCATGTGATATATTGGAGTCCTGGTCCAAGACTGAAACTCTCACTTGTGATAAAAATGTCCCAAATGGGGAAGAATCACCCGTGACAGGTGCAGGTAAGACATGGCAACACCAGCTGCAATAAAAGCACCTCTAGATTTGCCTCTGTGCCATGATGGAGATTTAAACTGGACAAGATGATTTTTGGTAGTCATCAGTTAGGGGGGAGTGCCTTCTGAAGGGGTCTCCCATGGCTCAGCTGGATTCACTAGCTTGGCCAAAGAAGCTCTGCTGCTGCTTTTGAGCTCTTTAGAGCACACGTTTGAGTCCTCCACATCTGAGTGGGATGGAGCAGCCAAGCCCCCTGCAGAAGGGTGTCTGCAAAGCTTTCTTAATTTAACAATATGAACATCACACACAGAACTGAGATGGTTTAAATCTCACATTGCTCTTACTTAATTGATATTTTTTCAATATAAAAGCCTCATCACAGAAGTGCTAGACTGCTTTTTTTTTTGTTGCCTGAAATGTTATATTAGCACAATAAAAAGAAACTGCATGGATCTTTTATGTAATCAAAGCTAGTCCCCCACATCACCCAAAAGGGTAAGACACCCATTTCTCAGTAAAGACATAGGAGGACATTCAAAGAACTCTCTCAGTTGTCGACATGATAACAGTGAGGTCAGGAGCATGCTATATTTTCACCAGACTCTTACAAAACCAGGCTTTTAATGTACAAGTTTTATACAAAAGAGAAAAGGGAGGCAGATGGTGAGCAGGAAAGAATGAACAAATACAGCATTCTACTTTTTATGGGTCAGGGATTGGAAGAACCTAAGAAAATAAGGCTATTTCAATGTTTCTTTGAAAATGCTAGTCCCAGTTCCTCCACTCTCCTTTAAAGATAGGATTAAAATGCCAAGACTCCATGAGTGGGAAGCAAAAAAAAAAAAAAAGAAAGATATGTGTGTCATTTCAGAGAATTTCTACTGGACCTTAAAGGGGAAAACCACCAAACAAAATCCAGGAGACAATGCTGGAAAACAAACTGAACCCAGCACAGTGAGTTTGGGTAGGGGGTGGCTGTGGTTCAGAGGAGCTGGTGCTGTTTGCACACCATCGAGACTCAGGGGTGTGAGAGGCTCCCAAGGCTTTGAGGCAGAGACAAATCACCAATATCTGAACTGGATCACTGTATCTGTAGTGGCTGGAGCAAGGCTTGGAGGCTGTGCTGGGTGGCTACTTTGAGATTTTGCATTTTCCTAAGGTGAAAATCCAGCTTTAGAGGGTGAAATGTATTTATAAAAAGCTCTGGTGAAAAAAACCCAAACATTAACTCCCTGAGCACTGTGCACTCTCAGTAGGAATCAATTTTGCTCTCCCTCCAGCCACTTTCACTGCCTTCTCTGTCTGTAACAAACTGGTGCAGACCTCCCAGGAATTCCCTTTTTCTCCGCAATCACTCAGGCTTGGCTGGAGATCTGCTCCCTGCTCTTTCTGTGTGTCCTGTTGCTTCCTGCATGCCAGGCTCAGCTTGCTGCCCTGCTGCTGTGCCTGCACTCCTGAGAGCTCTGCTCCCAGATTTACACACCTTGGTGCTCTCCCCAGGGGAAGAAAAACCCTCCTGTCACTGCTCCCTTCCTCGTGCAGGAAACAAGACAAGACAATCACCATCCCTTTAGCTGCCAGCCTACTGTGGTGACAAATCATGCTGTGCCCACCCAAAAATGAGCAAATACTGCAGAAACACCTCCTGTCCCCAAGGGGTTGCTGTGAAGAACCTTAAAAGTACTGGAAAAAAGAATGAGAGAAACTAAGAATGAGAGAAAAGAGAAAATAATCAGCAATGGGGTGAAAAGAAAGGTATGTGCCAGTGATCAGCAGCTGAGAAGCCACCAGTGACCTCTCTGAATCCTGCTCAAATATAATCCAGTGTGCTGATCATGTGTTTAGCTTTATTAAATTTTTTTCCACTTTTACTGTAGGAGCTCCAGCATAAGACACGATTTTTGATCTCCTTATAACCAGTCAGAAATGGCCTCAAGCTGTGCCAGGGGAGGTTTAGTTTGGATATTAGGAAAGGTTTCTTCACTGAAAGGGTGGTGAAGCTTTGGAACAGGCTGCCCTGGGAAAGGTCCTGGAAGCATTCACCAACCCTGAAAATATTCAAAAACATGTGGATGTGGCACTTGAGGACATGGGTCAGTGGTGGCCTTGGCAGTGCTGGGTTAGTGGCTGGACTTGATGACCTTGGAGGCCTTTTCCAGCTAAATGACTCTGAGTATTTGAAAAAACTTTTAATCAGGATCTTTGAGGACCATCATTTTTAATTGGAAAGAACCAGTTTCAATGAAATATGCATCATTAAAAATTTTCAGCACCAATATGGTCTGTTAAAAACAGACTGAGCTTCCAGCTCTTATAGAGAAAACACAAAGAAATCTTTCCAGGTGGACATTTTGACCATGCCACTGTTGCCTTTCATTTTTTAACAGCTTCCACTTCATCCTTGTGCTGATCATCATTGAAATCTAAGCAGGAGATGAAACGTGTGCTCTGTCCTAGGCTAATGAAACTTTTTCAAATTCCTAATTTAAAAATTCTTCTCCTTTTTTTCCCTAATTAAACTCCAGTCTTCAAAGCTTCCAAGTAAAGTTCAAAAAGCTCAGAAGCTGTCATAGGAACCCCTGCATTCCGATGAGGTTCTTTGAACTCTCCCACCCGGTAACACACAAGAGCCCAACATAAATCACACATGAAGTCGCTCTGCTGCCAGATGGACCCCATTTGCTGAGTGCCTGGAAGACGAGGACTTCATCTCATTTGAGCATTTCCCCTTATGAGTTACAGGTCATTCAGTCACAAGATGTTTCTAACACCCAACGCAAGCCGACCGTGGCAGCACGGTCTGTGCGGGGAGGGCAGTGTCGCCCTCCCGGCGTGGCAGGAGCTGCTCGAGGGGCTCTCATCAATATGCAACCAGCCTGATCTGATCTGTGCAGAGCAGAGCAGCCCCTGCTCCAGCAGGCTGGGGGGAGGCTGCACATCTCCTGAGCTGCTCGCGTCTCTGAAAGCGACAGAAGCGCGCGAGGCTCGGCGAAGGCAGAGCACAGACGGGCTCGATTCCGTTTGATCTGCCTGAGTCTCACGTCTCTTTTTACTGCATTTAAAAATTCCGTTTCATTACGTTCATAAAAGCTGCATCCATCACGCTGCCGAGCCCAACAGCTGTGCTGCGTGCAGATATTGATAACCACAGGCAAAACCCTTTTATGGGACATCTCATGGGATCGGACAGAGAGGCTCCAAATGTTTCAACTAAGCCGTAGCTGGGATGACAAATAAATATTTGAGACACACAGACATGTGCTCAGGCTTTCCACTTTTGATTCCTAAATAAAGTCTATAAAATATGTAGCTGTGCCTGGAATCAAATGCCTTGTGCCACACACACTGGAACTTATTACCTGGGTTTTACAGCAACGCTATCATCCATTTAAGCAGACAACTTATCCTAAGATTCTATCAGTGATAAAGAAGATTAGGTTTAATATTTATTACCCCTCCTGACCCACATCTAAAGCAACCACAACTGTTGATTTCTGCTGCACAAGGGATTAGCTGTGTGGGATTTCTAACCAAGTTAAAGCAGAATCTGTCTAAAATTGCCCAAAAAGCTTTCTCTTGGGGGTTTTCAAGCCCAATTTTCCACTTATGAACACTGACTTCCAACATGGTGGCCTCACTTGTGAAAGTGCAACTTTTACTGTCAGAAAAATGGAAAATATACTTCAAAGAATTGAGCTCCTCAATGCAGCTGACTTATTGCGTTGCCCAAGTGCAAAGCTGAACTGTAAAAGTATAAAATAATGCAAAAAGTCACTATTTTCTTTCTATATTAATCAAAACATTAATATGGACATCTGTAAGGGGTTTAAGAAGAGAGAATAAACATTCACAGAGTCTAATTTAGAAAACTGTGTAAGTATATTCATGTTCAGCTTTACTTGCATATTTTACTTGTATTTTAATAGTGATTCAAGTAAATCTTATCAATTCAAATTTCCTAGCTGATTTTGGCCTAGGCATTCAATCTTTCCATGCTTCATCCTTCATGTCCCCCATGCATGAAACTGGTGCAGTACAAATTCATTTTGCTCTCAGAGACATTGGGATGGATCCTCACACCTGGGAAATGCTGAATGAAGGGTGGGCCACAAACAGCAGAATAATTTGGCAGCCACCTCCATTGCTGAGAGGCAGTTGTGCTTTCAGCCTGGCTGCTCTTTTTGTCCTTTGCTGTTAGTTTTAGTGGTTATTTCTTTCCTAATGGATTGCTGCAGCAAAGGACTAGAAATGAGTAATAAGAGTAATTTGCTGTTTCCATTGCAAGACAACACGAGTCACATTTTCGGGGTCGAACAGAGAATATTGCAGGGAGAGCAGAGCCATGAGCGAATCCCAGGGAAGGTTAAAGGGAAATGCCAGGGCTGCAAGGAGCTCACTCAGTCACACAGAGACAGGCAGCAAAGTTCAGAGCCTGCTGAGGGTGAGGGCAGGGAAAACGTGACTCCAGGCTGTGCCATTCCAGGGCTGGGCCACCAGGGAGGGCACAGATGGAGCAGAGGGGACAATGCCTGCACATCCAAGGCTTGCAAAACTGGATAAATCCCCAGAGAGGGCCTAAGCAGCAGAGGCTATTGAGAATAAATCCTGAATTAAATGCTGTTGCAGAGCACTGGAGGTTGGTGAGAGTGTCTCTGTCCTGCTCATGGTAACCAAAAAGTCAGATTTCCCTTCTCAGACAGATCCCAGCATTTTGAGCCTGGGCAGGTTCAGGTCTCGTGAACTCTCAGCTGCCACATCCCTGCCAGCTCGGCCACCACTGGAGACCAGCTGCCAGCTGGCACCCCTGGGTGACCCAGTGACCCTGGCAATGCACAAAGCCAGCAGGACAGCACGGGACAGGCACTGCTTGGAACACCAGCTGGGTGCAGCTGGCACCAGTGGGGGCATTCCGTGGTTTTGGGGGAAGAATCAGCTGGGTTGGGAAAGTAACTGAGATCTCCCTCCAGAAACTGTATCTTAGCATTATCATCCTCAACAGTCCAGGATTTATCCTGCTGTGAGGTCCCTGTTTAGAGTTTTTTGTTCTCCTCTCCTCCTTCTACCCCTATTCATGGCCAAATACCTGCAAATGTGTTATTTCTCACATTTCAGCAGCCCAGACTCATTTCTGGTGTTACCCACTCTCCTCTCCTCATTGTTAACCTCAGTTCTTGGGGTTTAAAAACCTTTAAAAGCAGTAGCAAAGAGAAGCTGAGCTTTTTGTTGAGCTCACACTTAGCAATGAGCTACTTCACAAACCAAATTTTATAGTGTAGTTGTAATTAATTATGTCACAGTTATTCTAATTTTGCATAAAATTTTGCCTGTTGCAACTAAATACCTTTAAAATATACAGCTGAAGACACAAATATTACTAATGAAAGGAATATGCACAACATGAGGTCAATTAAAATAACTTTACAATGTTAATACATTAAAATCAGTATCAATGAATAAGAAATAACATTCCTAGGTAAAAGTCAAATGTTCAGATTCAGACACAGGGATCAGTTTAAAGCAAATTAACATTGTCTAATAGGAGGAAATGTGTGCTTCTTACTAATGGCTGACTGCCTTTCACTTGAAATAATTTCATGCTGGGGCAGCACAGGGAATGGTCAGGCAAGGAGGACAAGCAGCACCTTACGAGCAGCATTTGTGGTTTTAGGTCATGCAAGTTGTTCCAAATACATTAATATTATTCCTAGACTGCTGTCCTAGACAGTAAAAAACTGGAATAGCTGCATGTTCAGGATGAAATCTGTCTTGATTTCCATACACCATGACACGTTTCTGATTTCTTTCTTGTATTAAAAACTTTACAAAACTGGATTAATTTAACAAAAAGTGGAAGGCGGTCTGTAAAAGATGGTCTGTAAAGCCCCTACATGGGACAGACTTGGATTTTGTAAATATTTTACTGAACAGTTTGAGGTTCTGTTGAAGTAACATTGAAAGTCAGACCCTCAGATAAGCTGGTTTTATACATTTCCTAAATGCCAAGAGGTAAAACAAGTACCAGGAAGCAAAACAAGTACCAGGAAGTAAAACAAGTGCTATGATCATGCTGTTGAAGGAGTAAAGTAGATTTTTGCTGTTCACAGGCTATATTTTTATTCCATTACACTACTGTAAATCCAATTTGAATGGGATTAAAAGACTCCAAAGGCTTAAAAGTGCATGTGAAAACAAGAATTGTGTAAAGCATCCCCTAGATGGAGCAGCTTGGCAAGGGCCGTGCATGTGCACAGGCATCAGCTGTGCTGCCACACTCAGCTTTACAAAGACTTCACAACCAAATTTTGATGAAGGACACTCATTTTACACCCATTTTACACTCATTTTACACCCATTTTATACCCATTTTACACCCATTTTACACTCCTTCAGCACACTGATCATGTTTAGTGTTGGTCACTCAGAAAAACCATCAGGACATTCCTGTGCTGAAAACGCCACACGGATCCTTCTTGGTCAACACATCTGCAATCTTTCACTAAAATAACCTCCACACCAATCACCAATACTTTATTTTTTTAAAATATATTTCCTTAGCCCTGTAGAGCCAAGTACAGCTACCAGGGAGTGTGATGTGAGCTCCAAAAGGCTCTTTTACTACATCAAAGGTCCAAGATGAAGGAAGGTTCAGAGACCCAGGTATCTCTTTCAGTTATAACATTTCAAAGTTCTGAGGACAGAATATAAATTTTCCATGTCTAAAGCGCTTAGATCTACAGGGAAAAAAATAATCATGGCTGTAGGGCAAGCAATTATATTTATTTGTCAATTATAAAATTATATTTAGGAGTCCTTAGACAATATCAATTCTGAATGCCCCATAAAGCTCTGCTAATAACTATAGATATCCATGATTTTGACCTTTCTATTATTTAGACTTATATTTCCTTCCATTTATATGGCTTGATAAAAATTAATGATGCTTCACTCTTTAACTGAATTTCCCATGCTCAGAATGACTTCTGAAAATGATTTTGTCTGTGTTTTGTTTGTAGTGCAGACCAAAGCTGACAAGAAATCACATGGCCCACTTAAAATCAGGCCATGCAGGAAAGTTTTTGGAAGGTAAAGAAGTATCTGGGACAGAGAATTCCCTCTTTTCCCACAGTTAAATAAAATCCCTTCAATAGGCACACCCATCCAACATTTTCTAAGAAGGAGAAGGTTTATATGAAAAGCCTCATAAGAATTTACAAGCTTGTAAAATTTTTCTCCTCAACTTGCCTCTTTTTTTAATCTTCAAAAAAAAAATACTCTAAATACAGCACACAGTCTCATATGGCAAAAGGAAAGGATTAAAAATAGTAGTGGAGTATTTTAATGAAATGGGAACTGTTTTCCCCACTCGAGTCCAGGGAATGAGCAATTCTGACACCCTAATTAACAGCATGCAATCAGAAAAGCAGCAGTTTCCACAGGCTGGAATATTTAGTTCTGTGTCATTTTAATTATTTTGTACAAATGGGGCAAAATTTTACTCATAACAAGGATTTTGTGTTTTTTACCTGGGTCAGGGGTGTAAAAACAAGCTTATCCACCACCTTTAGAAATGCTCAAATCTTGAACTTTGGCAAAACTTTCAGTATAATTGGCTTCAGGGTGAGTTGCCTTGAAATATGTTTTACCTTAAGCTGCTCTGAGGCGTTTCACATATTAATGAATCCTAAAGATTTGGTAAATTTGAAGGAAATTCTCTGAAGCTCTTATGTAACTGCTGTATAAGCAGACCTGATTTCCAGTATTTTCAACACTCAAAACCACATTTACAACAATCAAAACGATTCCTTTTGTAAGTAACATGACTTTTTGAACCTGAGCAGCGAGGATGATGAGCAGAATAAATGTATAGCATAAATAAACATAATACAGCTGTACAATTATATAAAATAGGATCTCAAATAATAGAGATCACTACTATTGTGCATACAGTGTTTTAATTTAAGGTCCCTCAACCACAATGACTCAATTCTGGAAAAAGTATTAACCCTGAGTCCAGGAAAAAAAAAAATAATCCCTTTTGACAGCCAAATTGCATCTCAAGCTAAGATTCAGAGTCCGAGACCGCAGCCCAAAATAAGAATTTCCCTGTGCAGAACAGGCCTTTTGTGTGTGTTCCAAAGCAAATGGCATTCCTGTCTCCCATCTAACATCTTCATCCACTCGAGCAGCTCTCCACAATGACTGAGGACACAGAATTTCTTATTAATGTGTGAGGGACTCAGAGCACTGCAGAGGTGGGGTCCCCGAGTGTTCTTATCCGTGTGTTTAGGACTGAAACACAATGTAGTCTTGGCCTCTGTGTATGTTGTTTACAAAGGAATTGTAAATAAAGAAATAGCAACAGAAAAAGTTCTGTTCTCCCAGGACCTTGATCCATTTGATTTAATATTATTTTCTCCTTAACACACTCCCACTTTCTTGACAAAGTAAAGATTTAAAAGCCTTTAGCTGGTGGTAAAATAAACACATTTTACTCATGAAATCTGTCTTTAAAGCTGTGATCTGTGTTCTGTATTTTTTTTTCCAGGTAAACATTTTTCAGATCTTTTCTATTTCCTTATCTGCTAACGCAGGTGAAAGGAACAGGGTGAGTGAGCTCCAGGCTGGGGAGTGGGGCAGCTCCAGATGAAACATCTGTTTGAACCTGTGAGAACCTCTCACTCTGCATATCAATAGCTGATCAGCTGGAAATAGATTTCCCTGTGATTAAAGGGGATGTAATAAAGGGTAGTGCTGCCTTCCTCCTTCTATTAGCTCATTTGAAATCCTTCATATCCTTTGTATTTGCAATACACGTCTTTGAGAAACATTTTCATATAAATTATATTTTAAAAGTATTACTTCCCCTCCACTGGTACGTGGAATATTGATATGATCATTCCACTGCCATTTCCTTTTCACGAGGCAGCTGAGATTAAGCCAACGCAATTGGATCTGACATTCTGGCTGTCTGAAATGAGATTCCTGCCTCTTCCTTCCACCAACCCTGTGGAAAACAGTCCAGTTCCAAAGGTGTTGAGCAGCCCCACCTCTTAGCAAAGTCAGTACTTTTGAATCCCTGACCCTGCTTATTTATGTGATTAAAAATGGACAAAACCATCCAATTTTACCCATCTGGATTGCAAATTTTGCCTCCAGTCCCTAAAGCTCTGCATTCTGTTGTCCCACGGTCTCGCCCAGGTCAGGTAAATATTCAAAATATCCACCAGCTTGTACTAGGATTGGGTAAATTTCTGGAATAAAACTGCTGGAAAAACAACCACTACCAAGGGCTTTTCGTGGGTCAGAGGTTTGTGGAGCTGCTGAAGAAGTTTGCTTTTGCCTTCCTGGCAGGCTTGGACACACCTCCAGAGGTGACCAAGCTACCAGCCCATGCTTACAACAACAAAAACCAAAGGAATATTCAATGCAAATAAATAAATTCAGTACATTTAACACAGAAAAATATTAATTTTTTCTCAATAAAAACATCAGGGATTTTCCACCAGACTCATCTTCTGTTAAACCTTAAACTGTGAATGGCAAAGCAAATCTTTGCAGGGTGCCTTGGAACCAGAACCTCTTTGAGGAGAAAGAAATAACCCTCAGCCTCCAGCAGGATTCTCCCCAGCACTGGATGGGGCCATCGTGCAGCAAAGCACGTGCCAGAAGGTTTCTGTCTCCACTGAATCCCTCACGGTGCACCACAGGCTTTTAGAAGTTTGAAATATTCTTCATCTGCTGGTTTTCTGTATGTGAGTCAAGCAAATCCTGATTTCAGGCACTGGTTTGATCAGATTTTTGCTTTTCAGTGATATCACCATAAATATTTTCGCTGGTTTGATGGTCACAAAAGGAGGTGCAGAAAGAATTCCTTAATACAAGCCTCATAAATATTTACATTACAATTTATGCCTATACTTCAGAATACCTTTTACCTTGAGTTCAAAGGCTGGAGCTGAACCCAAAGTATTTTTGAAGTGTCCATTCCAAGCGAGCAGATGTGAGCAAGAGTTGCGAGTCTATGAACAAATCTGGAAACATGATTTTTGAGCTAACTGCCTGGAGCAATTTCTGAAGCAATTTTCCACAGCCGAGAAGAAGCTCAGATGACTCATAAACTCTAAAACAATGTGGCTAAAACCACATTTCAAACCCTTTCTTGTTTCTATTCTTCTGCCATGCTATATCCGTTGATTTGCATTTTTTCTGAAGAGCTCAATTTATATCTTTTAAAAGACTTCCAGAGCCTGATGCTATCTAGAGAGATAGAGGGAAGTTTGTGCTAACTTTAAATAGCACCTTATTATATGAACATCTGGATATTCAGAATTGAACTGCTCCTCACAAAAGTCATCAGGGCTCTTCAGAAATAGCAGGGGTGCTTTTCACCTGTTTGCTTTTCCATTCCAACCGCACCTCACGCCTCTCAGGAGGCTGCTCTCTGCTCATCCATTTTTACTGCAAGGACTCTCTTTGATGGGTGATTTAAAATCATAAAAGGTTGGGGTTGGAAGGGACCTTAAGGATCATCCCATTCCATCCCAAGCCAGGGCAGGGACACCTTCCACTGCTCCAAACCCTGCCCAACCTCGCCTAGAAAGCCTCTAAATGTAGGAAATAAAAGATTTTGAACCCCAAAATTTATTTTTTTCTGACTGGGACACTGTTATAAATAGCTTTTTTTTTGTTGTTTTTTTTGTTCAAGCACATACATTGAGGTTGTTGTCTCTTTTTCTGTTCTCATCCAAAATATACCAATGAACATTCTTTTAGACAGGAATGTCATAGTTTAATCTTTGCTAGAAAAGGTTCCTGGATGTTTTCCTTCACCCAGTTCCATTCTGTTATCCATAAATACAATTCACACAAGTGAATTAGACAAAATTCCAACTTAACAGATTATATAGATGTACTTCATGATCTTTTAAAAGTTTCCCTATGCTTGTTCTTCTTCTCTCCTTTTCCCAGTTTTGCTCCAATGTATTCCAGAATGAAAACTGAAGTATGTTCTATTATTTCAATAATACATTTGTAGCTCCTCAGTGTTTCTTTATTTTTCTTCTTTATCTAACCTTCCTGATGTTGAAAACTTTTTAAAAAGACATAATTTACTTAAACATGTGTTATTTCTTTATAAAGGAGAAATTCATCAAGAAGGTGAGAGCCACTGAAAAGATTTTTTATCAGACAAGGACTTTAGAAGAAAAAGGAAAGCAGAACCAGATGAGAAACCAGCTTTATGATAAATAGTTCCAAACCAAACTTTTTTTTTTTTTTCTGTCATCATCCATCCAGTTATTACCTCAAGACATAAATTCCTGACATCCTGGCTACCCAGAGTTGTGTTGTCGAGCACACAAGGATTAGCAGAGGAGTAAATCAGTGTTCCAGCAGCACAGCAGTCTCTGCTCCTCCCAAGGAGACAATTATCCACAGGAAAGGTTGCTTCCAGAGATGGATTACCCAGGAAAAGGTGGATGTGTGGAGAGGCCAGTTGAGGTTTCCCCTACTCCAGGAAAGCACTGAACAAAGAGATAAATCTTAGTGGTGCTTTCCTTGGGCAGCCTCTACTGAAATCAGGATCTTGGGAAAGCAGAAATGGATGGTTCTGCATGAGCCTGGCACCCTGATAAGAGTGTTCAACAATAAAACTTGGAACAGGAACAGCAGCTGGATGTGCTCTCCTCAATGCATATTTTATTTAAGACCCAGAGGATGCTGGC
Organism: Promerops cafer; assembly: GCA_013398275.1. Taxonomy (NCBI): domain Eukaryota; kingdom Metazoa; phylum Chordata; class Aves; order Passeriformes; family Nectariniidae; genus Promerops; species Promerops cafer. Next base: position 2,404,828 of record VZSE01010539.1, on the reverse strand, counting down.
AGCAGCAGGAGAAGCATCCATGATTGTTTTACAAGGAGACAAAACCCAAACCAGTGGGTTCTGTCACTGGTTGAGTCCCTTTGCAGGTGAAGCCTTGTCTTTGATCTGCTCAGGATGTTGTTACTCTTTTCTGCTCTGACAGAGATTGTTATTAGACAACAAAATCCATGCACCACAGAAATAAATTCTTGAGATTTTCTGATGCACGCCGAGCTCAAAGCCGAAACGCAGAAATTTCTGGAATTCTTTCCAACGGAATTCAAGTGGCTGAGACTTTGAATGCACATAATTGTACCTCTCCAGATGTTTGCACAATAGCTAAAATCCACACAGCAGTATCGCAGAGAGAGGAAATGACCATGCAAAACCAAATTTGTCCTGGGCTCTTTTTAGTCCCAGCCCTTCCTGTGCTGCTTTTTTTTTGCAGCAGTTGATGAATGCAGTCAGCCCTCGTGTCTGCAAGGAGAGGGAAACTTCTCATGCCATTCCTGCCATGGAAAGTTGTTAAGAACAGTCTGGCCTGTCAGAGATCAGTGGCATTTGTGGTGTCACCCCTGGGGAACACCTAAGAGCCAAACACTCCTTTACTCGTTCAGTGCACATCTTGCTAAAAAACCCAAATTAAGTACTCTGAATCCATTCACCAATTCTTGAGCATTTCTTATTTGCTACTCATTTTCTTCTCTACTCGTTACTTTCTCCCAGAATTCTAACAAGAGATTCACTTCTGAGCTTAACCTTCCATTTGCAGCAGATTCCTTTTTGCCTACGAGCCTTAAATCAGCTGTTGCATCTTTGAGTGGTTGCTGGCAGGCCCACGTACAAATAGGAAATATATTTACATGCAAAATGCTATAACACTTTTCCAGTGTTCTCCAATATTTATAACAGAGTGGAAAACATGTTAAAAATTCTATCAAATATCCCAGAATGTTTTCTTCAGTGCATTGTATGATTTGTTTTAAAGATACTGTCTAGTATTTTCCGAGATGGGCTGCACAGAAAATAGGAAAGTGTTCAGGAAGTTACCTGTCTCACTCCTGTTTATTGAAACTCAGAATGTTCTGTTTGATCCATTACACTTATCAGTAATAGCCTGAATTACACTACATAATTTATCTTCCCTGGATAGGATTGAAAAAGACAAGTTTTACTCAAGCTAAAGTGCACAGCATCTTCTGCTTATCCATTTCCTCAAAATGTCATCTAAATTCTTAATTTATATTCCAAAATCTCTGTCAGTTTTTGGTCTTCCATCTTCATAAAACAAAAATTACATATGGCTTTCTATCGTTTCTGGGACGAAAAAAGAAAACCTTATCTTGCTTTATCTATTGGAAATGAACATCTTCAGTTTAATTTAAACCCATCTCTTCAAGTAGGAGTAACTTACCAAGTCACTGAGATCAAATCAAACTCCCCTTTGCCTCCCAAAAATAACATTGACATGTCAGATCATGCAATCAAATCCTGTTTGCCTCATGTGGAGGCAGATAAACTAAATATGATATACAAATTTCAGGGGACAAAAATCAGGCTGATACACCAATGCTCCTTAAAGCACCTGACAAGGGAGGAGTTTCTATAAAAACCTTTTGAACTCAGGTTTTCAGTGTTCTGCTCCTCCCACCTAAAAGGACACGAGACCTGCTTTAAAACTGAAATTCTGCTCATTTACACAATATAAATAATGATTTATTATGTTTTTTTCAAATACTGCTTCCTTCCTCAAACCAAGCTGTGAGACTTCACTGGCAGCTGCTTTAGTAAAAACTTGTTTTAATTCCATCTACACCTTTCCATGTGATGGGATTGACTTTTTATGCTGAGATATGGCATTCCCAGCAAAACCATATGAGATTCCATGTCCTAATTTCCAGTTAAAGGCAAGCCAGTTATAAAATATCTTTCAGAGGACTCTCAAGCCAAAAAAGAAAAACCCCAAAGAACTAACCACATATACGTATATATATTTACATATGTATAAATCTATATGTTCACAATACTTCAAAGATCCCTTTTAGACAATAAATTTCAAATCCTCCCTACATCCAGTGCAGCCAAAAAAATGAAGTTTTGAAGAATTCCCCTTACCTGAAGACACTTCCAAAAAACTCAGACAGTCCTTAGCAAATTATGCACGATGACAAATCCCCTGAAGGCTTGAGGGTATTGCTAATGGAATTTTCTCCTGTGTAAGAAACAAATTCCTTCACCAGGGGAAGAAGGGCCTTGTTGTCAGGGAGGACAGTGCTGAGGGCATTTTTTATGGGGTGAAAGTGCCTTCAGCTGTGTCATTCTGCACTCAGGAGGAAATCAATGCACTCTGCAGAGTCACAGCTGGGCACAGAGCATGCAGAGTGCCAGCCTGTGCCAGCCTCGTCTGCTGCTGGATAGAATGGAGTCCAACCCTTGAAGCCTTGTTCAGTTTGCTTGGATGGTGTTTTGGGGTTTATATTGGGTTTTTTTGGGGGGTAGGGGGTGCATTGGAAACTTTGGTGCAGCATTGTTTAATGCAAATTTATATTAGGTTAATAAATAAGCTTCCAGGCATTATATATGCTTGAAAAAAGGAAAAATTTCTGTTGATCAAACCCTGTGCAGAAGTGACAGGAAGCTGGGGGCTGGGAAGGGGATTATCCCGAGCAGATGGGGTAGGGAAGGGCTCCCCATGCTGACAAGAAAAGGCTCCACATGCTCTGCTCAGCCCCATAGCTCCATCCCAGTGCAGGCACAGCCAGGGGAAACCTGTAACAGCTTCTGAAACTCTCTCATCACACCTTTTTACTTCTCATAGAAAAAAAACAAAATAAAAAAAAATAATAAAGAAAAACCCCCAGACACCAAAAATCCAGTCTGTTTTAAAGTGCTGGACTTTGCTGAGTGAACCCCACTGTTTTCTCCTCAGAAGCTCTCAGAACCATCTCCTCACTCTTCACACTGCTAAAAGCAAAGCTTTTACCTGTTGCTGTCCCAGAGCGCTGCCCTCCAGCCTGACAGAAAGCAGTCTGCAGAAGCTGGTGATTATTTCTCTTTTAAGGCAGGAACATGATGCCTTAATGTTATAATTAGGCCATGGTGAGAAGTCAAGAGTCCAGCAAAAAGCCCTGCTACCTCCAGTTCCCCCCAGCAGCTGCCTCGGACCTGCTGCAACGTCCGAGGCGAAAATCAATGGCAGCAACTCTCTGGTTACCTCAGGAAAGCCTGAATCACACCATCATTACCACCAGCACAGATTTTCCTGCCTTTCCCTCATTTTCTCAAGCAGTTAATCCCATTAGTGGAAAGCTCTGGGCTTCCAGATATTAGAAGTGAGTTTTTGACAAATTCTCCTGAAAATTCTCCCTCATTTCAGCAGTTTCCATCTCTCTCACGGTTCACTGGAAAGGCAGAAATCCCCTGGGAAAACTCTGATCTCCCTTCAGTTTGTCTCTTCCACGAGTTATGTATTTTATCAGGGCTACATTAAAGTACACAGAGACAATTCAGGCATTTCCAAGACAAGAGGAATTGGAGTAAGGGAAGATAATGCAGCCAGCACGATTTCTGTCACTGCTGTCTGAGACAGCCCTGCGTGACAACACCACCCAGAGCATCATTTTTTCCTTAAGTCACCCTTTCTGCCAAAGATTTTAGTGCAGGCAGCAAGGTGCCAGTGCTGAGGTAAATGTCAGAGTAGCAACTGCTTCACTCCTGGAATTTCTCTAATTAAACCACATATTCTTTTTTAAATTATTATTCTGCAGATCCTTTTGCTCTCTAACATGCAGCTTCCCCTGAATTGCTGCCTGCATAGCCATTTCAAGCTGCATTCCTGAGCTCTGGGGAGCTCCACTGTCTGGTGTGGGCCGAATCAGGGGTCAAAAAGGATTTTGGCAAACCAGAAATTATTCAGAAGTGAGAGATTTGGCCAAACCCCTGTGTTTGGTCCCTCACAGGCTGGGTCACTGTTTCAGCAGAGGAAGCCACCAGCTGTGGTGGCCATGGAATGGCTGCTGTTGTCCTCTGTGATGTTTGGATTAAGATATTAATAGAAGGAACTCCCATTAGAAGAGGTCTGAAAACAGAAAATTGAAGCATATTGGAAGAAAATTTAATTAGGATCTTTTAGTTCATCAGAGGGCTGTGGAATGAGTGGGAATGAGCTTAGAGGGCTACAGAGACTTGTAGCTCCCAGAGGAATATGACTCTACAACTTTCCTTCAACATTTATAATAAAAATTCAACTGCAAAAAAAAAGTGTGATAAACCTAAATTGAACTGAAGCAGCATAACTAATTTTTACAGTTTAGTTACTGCTACTATCAAATATTCATTTCTCCCAACAAGCAGGTAACTATGGCAACAAATACACCATATCTGTATGAAAAGGTGCCAAGAAACAAAAAACAGTGAAAATCTTTACATTTATCTCAGGTTTTTTGTACCTTCTTTAGAATTGCCAGCACAGCTATCAACTATTTAAAATATCTGCAAAGATTAATTTAGTAAAATATTATGAAGACACTGAGCAACACAATGGGAAGGATCCCATTCCTCTCTGGAAACTGCAATCAAAAGTAATTTCCAATTAAAATACTTTCTAGCAAGAAGAAGAAAATTAATTTAAATTTTAGCTCTAGGACGAAAGGAGAATGAGCAACGTCATGTTTCATTTTCTTCAGCCTGTCACTTCAACTCTCTTTTGAGGAGGACTTATTTTCAGATGATATAATTACAATCCTGAAACGGCAGCTTTAAATATACAAGACAGATGTTTATTAAGTTGAAATAAGATTTGGAATAAAATTTACTATTTCTCTTTGCTGTGGAAGCAAAGGTTGGATTCCGGACTTTTTTTTCTGTTGCAGTTCCTTGAAGCTGGAATATTTCCATGATTGTTAATGGAATTATTTCCCATTTCAGACTGGAAGCCTCCCTGCCATGGCACTACCACACATCTCACCTGCAGTGTGAGTGTTGCCTGGCCTAAATACACTTTTAATGTTCACACAGGGCAACATCCCAATATAAATACTATAAAGAAAAATTAAGTGGCAAAAATATTCAATTCTTACACTGAAACCATCTCATCTAGGGCAGGCTGTGGTCCAGGATTCTTAAAAAACATTAAATGAGCAATGTGAGGCAAAATATTCTGAAGATATCAGATGTTGTTTGCCAAAGAAGAAAAGTCACCATTCATAAATACTGCTCCCTGTACCACCAGCCTGCAAGGGAGAATCCATATTTCAGTATTGTAGATGCAGGTATCTGTTTGGGATAATGTGGCACAAACTTAAAATGTTTACAAATTACTTTTCTGAGTGAGGAATATCTTCCCTTAAAAGTGATTTATCTCTGGTCTCCGAGGAGTCAGCTCTTACTTGTTCTGCAGGAAGAATGATGCTTTATGGATTTCCTCTCAAGCAAATAAAGTTTGCTTTGAGGGGAAAATAAAAAAAAAAAAGGGAAAAAAGGAAAGAAAAAAGGAAAAGCCATAGCACAAGACAGATCAAGTTAAAGATGCCACAAGTAAACTGTAAAATGCAAGCTGTGATCACTGCCAGGGCATGCAGGGATCCTCCAGCACGGGGAAATCAATCCCTGGGGATCTCCCAGCTGCCCCCAGCGAGCACAGAAGGGACAGAAAGAGCCCGGCCGGGCCCTGGGTGCTGCAGGGAACTTCTTGTCTGCACAACCCAGCCCATGCCTGAATGCCTTCATCTGTGCCTCAGCTCTGCAGCTTCTGAAGGGCTTGCATGTACATGAAGTGGGTGTGATGGACAACACTTCAAGTAAAAACAGACCCAGAGGCAGCCGCTGTCTCGCTAGGATGTTCCAGCTGTATTTTAATTAAGACTTCAATTTTTATGATTTGTTTAATACACAAAAATTAAAAACAATCAGGCAAAAAGTTCCGTGAATGTTTTACAAGTGGAACACCAGTGGATTTCCCAGTCCAGAAGAGAAGCAGAGGAGAATTTGATTAACATGACTCATTATATTTATTCACATTCTGCCTTCCCAAATTACCTTTTAATTGATGCACTGAGTATAGAAACAGAAAACTAAAAATTAATAAATCCATGTAGACTAAGAGGGGTTTCTTTTAACCTTGAAGAGTTTTGTAAAACTCTACAGTACAGACTGAAAACTAAAAGTTGAACACACACACATTTAATTAAATGTTATTGTAATTAGATAGTACAACACAAAAGAGAATTAAATTTGGGTAGAATTTGGACAGAAAGAAATTTCCCAATTAATGGCATTAAGCTAAAATCTCCCACAAACCAGCATATTTTAAATGATTTTTGCTACATGCACTCTAAAAATAGAAAGTCATAAGAAAACAGGAAAGATAAAAGAAAGTGAAAATAAAATGACAAAGATGTGTCTGTTATCTGATGACATTTGGGGAATCAAAAATAAAATCCCATTGGTGCTAGAGGAATTATCCCAAAATAACACACCGGGAAATTGGAATTATTCTAGAAGAACTAAAAATAACCACCTACATATTTAAAAATACCCTTTTCATGTTAAAATAAAATAAAATTAAAAAAAAAAAAAAAAAAAAAAAAAAAACAGATCTAGCACCTCTGGGGTAATTCTTGTTGAGTCCCAAGAACTCCAAGCTGCAACTCCACCAAACTAAGCAATTATTCCTATAGTGACTTTGAAGTAATTCCATTTATTTTCCATGCTAATTCTACTTGATTCCTGCTGGTTGTAAACCGACCACTTGCAGATGTTTTCCTTTCTGCTCTCTTCAGCACTGAGCATTCTGAAAGTATTGATACTTGTGTTAGAAAGTCAGACTTTGAAGATAAAATACCCAAAAGTTTTGTTTCCAAGCATTAACTGTGCTACCTCCACACTACTTCTAGAGCAGGAGGTTCATCTTGTCCAGCCAACAAAAACTGTTTGGAAATGGGAAACTTTCAGGAAAAACTTGGATTAATCAATAGTGAAGCACTTCTACCTTTTGGAGTTACATTCCTTGGCCCCAAGCAAGGGCTGAAAAAAACGTTGCCAGTGAGAACCTTTCAGATTTTTCTCACCTTTGGGCTCTTCCCACCTCTCTCCCTGAACTGAAACCACTGCCCCAAGCACCTACAAAATGTGTGGTGTCCCCCCAGTCTGGAATTTCTGCGTTTTCCTATCTTCAGTCATAGATGAACTTTGGAGATCATTGTGCTCTTAGTTCTAGCAGAATATGTGCCAGCATTTAGCAATTAACCATTTAGCAATTAACCAGCTCCTCTGCAAAATCTGCAACTGGAGGCATTTTTGATTCTAAGTCCACCACTTCTTTTCCCCTCTTAGACAGCCATTTGTCACAGTGGGATTTTCACATCTCAACATCCATAAAGCTAATATTCCTCTCTCTCTTTTTTTTTTTTTTTAATAAAGAAACTCTCACCAAAAAAGACATTTCCATTATCAGCCTCTATTCAAAATATGTGGGCAGCTGATATCATGTTTTGTGTCACTCTTTGTAAGTGCCTTGAAGATGATATTTTTTAAATCTCTCTGCAATACATCAGTGTCAGAGAAACTCAGGATGTTGGATGAGTGACATTTCTAGAGGATCAGCAAACTATCTGCCACAGGAGATAGTGATACCCAAACTCCTAACCCAAAACATCAGAGGGAGAATAGAAATATTTCTTGGTGCAGCTACAGAGAGCTGCAGGTTTGAAAAATCATATTCACATCATCTTGTGGGAAATGTGGAGATTTTCCAGGAAGCGATGAGAGTTAAAATGATGTTTGGAGCCATCAATAGCTCAGAATCACCTGAGTGCATAACACACTTGGGGAATGAAGAGCCTTTAACCCACCTAAGAAATAAATCCAAGATCCCAATGAAGAGCCAGGGATGCTCCTTCTTGCCCCCTTGTCAGAGGGAACACAGACAAAGCAAGAAGAAGATTCCTTTGTGAGGTACCTTGGCATTCCTGGGAGAGGAAGGAAATGTCCTTGCAGAAGCTCTGCCTTTAAGTGGTAATTTATGCCACCTGCAAGCTCCAGGTTAAAAGGGTTGACAAGGACATGCAGCAATTATCCCAGATTGTATGGGATGAAACCATAAAGCAGCACCTAGAGGTGGATGCTGGCCAGCAGAGCTGCAGGAGGAAGCCCTGGGGGCTGTGCTGACCAGAGGGTTCCACCTGCAAAGTTGTTTCCAACAAACCAGAGCTCAGGACTGCAACAGGCACAGGGGGGCCGTGGTGGGGTCTGGGGGTGTCTCCCGAGGGTTTGGCTCTGGTCTGGCTGTTCCAGGGGAAAAGGGAAATGCAAGACACAGAGTGCAAGCAGCAGCTTCTGCAGGGAGCTGCTCAGTCACAGGGGCAGCAGCGTGGCTGCCCACCCAAGGGCTGCCTTTGCTCCACAAGTGGGATTCTCACACGCTGTGCTCTGTGTGGGGAGAAAAGCCATGCAGTGACCCCTCTGCCTGGGGGTCTGGCTGTTGCATTCCCTGCCCAGGAGGAGACAGGAACACGGTGCTGGGATGGCTCCCTGCGAGCCCCCGATGTGATATGCTCATCCCCCATGGATTTGTACAGAAAAGAAACTCTGGTCCTATCATTGCCAGGTAATTTTCTTCCCTTTTTTTCTTTTTAAACAGACCATCAAGCTCTGTGTTGAGTTAAAAGAAATAAGAAATTCTCTAACAATGTTATGAAAGATTTGTAGGAATTCTGGCACTACAGCTTCAAACAGATCAGATTATTTTTTTAATGTGCATACATATTCTCCCAATAGGAGCTTTTCCTGTTTGTAACCTGAATCATACCACTCATATTTTGACATATAATTTTTACTTTTATTTCTCTTTTGCACAGCTTCTTTCAGATTCAAGCACAGGTTAATGCTCTTTCTCATCAAAAACATAATAGGAATCAAACTAAGAATTACTGGTAAACTAAGGTTTCTTTTCTCACTGCAGGCATTTAAGCCCAAATACTGAAAAATTCATCATAAAATTAACTTGAAATATGATTTTACGTTTCACTAAGAAGCACTCTCAATCCCTCTGTCAATTTTTCCATAAGTAACTATATAATTGGAAGATTTTTTTCCCACCTCATTTCTAATATTTCGGATATAATGGGCTGTGGAGCATTCTCTGAAAAGAGACCAAAGTCCCACGAGTTTTCCTCTGACTCCAGAGCCTGTGCTGCTTATGTTTACAAGCATCAGAAACCAGAATGTAAGAAATGCATTAACCAAGGGGAAGTGGTGAATACCTTGTTTATCTTGTATTTTAAGGAGAAAGATATGAGATCTTGATGTATCTGTTACTGAAACCCCTTAAACCACAGAAACTGAGGTTCAGCTCTGGAATTTACCGTACTGCAAAACAAGTTAAAGGTGTGCAAGTGGGAATTCTGTCAGGGAAGACAAGACAAAATGATACAATTATTCCAACTCAGAGCTGATATGCTCCAAGGTATATGTTTTCCCACAATTGCTGTAAATATGAATATGTTAGAGGTTAATACGAAGATCAAATGTGGAATGCATTTGCTGAAAAGATTAATATCTTTTCATTAAAAATGAGAGTGCACTGTTGGTTCAGCATTTGCATTTAGATCGAGTAGGTAATAAGTATATTGACTGCTTAAGACACCTATCTCCAAAACGGAAAATATGAATAAAAAGGGTGGTGTCCATATGCAGAAGTGGACGAGATTTTTCTGTTTCCCACTGCTACCCCTTCAGAGAAGTTAAGCCCCTTGAACTGAGATCTATGATTTACTCATGCCAGCAGAGCTGGCTCGTGCTGTAAAGAACATTTCTGCCCCTGCTCCAGCGTGCTGCTGAATAATGGATCAGGGGCTGCTGCTGACTTGAAACCTTGGCACCCACTGCACAGCCATGCACCACTCTCAGCCAGGAGAGGCTCTGGCTGCCTCTTATACTCTGCTTTCTGCTCTAGGTGTGGTGGAAATCCCAGAGCCTTTGGTTAAGAGGGAGGTTCAGCCAACTGTTGCAGTCATAAAATAGGTTGGGACCTCTGGACATCGTCCAGTCCAAGCCCCTGTCAAGGCAGGAACGTTGCTCCATTCAACCAGAAGAGTGTCCAGGTGGGGTTGGGATGTCTCCAGAGGAGACTCCAGGCCCTCCCTGGGCAGCTGCTCCAGTGCTCTGCTCCCTCCAGGGAAAGTTCTTCCTCACGTTGAGGTGGAACTGGTTCTGTTCTATGGCCATTGCTCCTCGTCCTGCAGCTGAACACCACCAGAAAGAGTCTGGGACCATTGTCTTGGCACCCACCTTGGAAATATTTGTAAGGATTGGTGGGACTCCCCTCTCAGCCTTCCCTTCTCCAGAGTAACCTGGCCCAGCTCCCGCAGCCTCCCCTCATCAGGGAGATGCTGCAGACCCCAAACCAGCTTTGTTATTGGGAGCAGCTCACACAAACACCAGCACTGGGGGCTGGTGCAACTCCAGGTTTCTCACAGTTCATGGCAAAAGGCTTTCAGCTCCATTTTCCCAAGTCATAAAGAGAGGAAAAACTATTTATGATTCAAATCATGGCAGATTGGTGCACCAAGTTCAGCTGGTTCAAATGGTCACAGAACACAGCAGCTGCTTCCTGAGCCTGTGGAAGCCCACCAGTGTCAGCCCCTCTGCAGAGCACACGTTTCACTCACCCCAGGCTAGCCCAGGGTCTCTCACAGCCACAGAACACTTGAACTGGTTTCCTTGAGGTGTTTAAAAACACACGTGCCAGCACACAGATCAGCGTGCAGCAGACAGCTCAAACCATTTGTTAACTTTAACTCAAATTAAGCACAGCAGTTCCTATCAAAAGCAAAAGCAGGTTACTTCTCAAACTGTGAGAAGTAAATATTTCACTTAAGCAACTGTGGTGACAGCTTTCTTTGAGTACTTTAGTCATGAGGTTTATACAAATCACAGTTGCCTTCCTGTAGAGCAGAGGGGTCTGTAACTCTGGCAGAACAGCATTGTGGGCAAGCAGAAAACTCAGCTCCTGACCCCTGAAGGAAATTTCAGAGTTGATTCTACAACACCACAAGTGTTTTCTTCACTTGTGCTCATGAGGAGCATTCTTCTTCTCTCACTGCAGGGAAGTGTCACTTTGAACTGGAGTCTCCATCCCTGAAATTTAGGGCATTTCCTCAAGGTTTCTTTCCAACTTCTTCCCCTCCCCCTGTTTTTCTTGCTTTTTTACTCTCTTTCCCTGTTGTGCTCTATTTCGTGTCATTTAGACCATATATTTTGATGGAGGGCATCCTTCTCCTCTGAATTTATGAATCAAAATGTATTCTCCAACGGATACCTGGAGGTATAATTTGCCCCCTAACACTCTTCAATCTTTATTACTGACACATTCAAGGATGCCTAACTCCCACAAGGAAAAAAAAAAAAAAACAACCCACATTAATCTTCAAAAAATGTGTCCTTACCTGCCTTCTGAAAATGAAAATGGATGTGTTTTGAGAAATTACCTGAGTTTTGCTTTAAACCCCCAGGATCATGCACTTTTGGAAACAATTTTGAATCTAAAAAATTTATAAATAAAAATCTGCTGGTGTATAAATACAAATCCTGCACTGTGCTGTTTCCTTGGAGGCAGGAAGAATTCCCTCAGCATCCTGCTGGATGGAGTCTGGGGGGGTCCTACACACCCTTTTTGTGCAGACAGGACAGAAGGGTTTTTTTGTAGGTGATACTCCAATATGGAAATATCTCCAAAGCAGCTCCATCACCCATCCCTGCCCCATCAAACCCCCAGCCATTTTCTAACTAGGGAGCATTCCTATCCCCAAACTCCCCATTTAGCAACAGACTTATAAATGAGAGTCACAGAAAAAGAAAATTTGAAGACTTACAGAAATTTTAAAAAATTCTCTTCACATTTAGCTGGTCCTTCATAGCTAAGATGCACAGTTGGCATTGACCAGAAACAAGTTAATTCTTTCTCCTCTTAAATTTTATTTTAAAAGTATCTCCTTAGAAATAACCTTTTCTCCCTGATAATACTTTAGAAATAAAAGTATTCTTTCATTTTTGTCTCTTAATATTGTTAACTTAGATGTTTACTAATGCAGACTAAGAATCTCCCACCTATATAATTGGATTTAAAAACTGAGCTCTGCAGATGCCCAAACTTTATTTAATTTTAGTGTAAATGCCTGTATTTTGATTCTTTTCTCTGGAACAAGAATTTCTAGGCTATGCCATAGTTCTACTTCTGACAATGCTGAAGCATGGAGAAACAATATGGACTGTCCAGTATGGGCAAAACCTGCCAGAAGTTTTCTGTGTCCACATCTCAGTCTCCCCCACTGGGCAAAACCCCCACTCTCCTGTTCCCTCTGATGCAAAAACATGAAAATATTCATACTTAAAATGAAAATAAAAAGACCAAAACCACCCCTCAAACAATTTATATTCAGCTAATTTGTCTTAAATGTAATGAAGAGTTTCCCAAAAGCATCAAGGACTGAGCAGTGGTAAATGTTACAGAGAGATGGAAAAGAGGAGTAATTTTAGTCAGTGTTTTAACATGCTTTGAAAGAGTTCATATAAACCTCTGTGCATAATCACATTAATGATAAAAACCAGTTTTCTCCATGTCCATCCTAGAGAATTTTTTACTTTAATTCAGTTTCTTAATTGGTGTCTAGGGCTGCTACAGTTTTAAAGAGCACACCTACAGTCGCAGGCAGTTGTTGACCCAGGTAAAGCTTTAAGTGAAACCTAGGAGAAGCTGCAGGTTTGAACTGGAAATCATGAATAGTCAGATCCACCAGGACCAGTTTTTGCAGTGTCTGGACTGTGGAATTCCCCAGCACAATCTCACTTTCCCCTCAACCCCTACACAAAGACTGTGTGTACCTCCGTGGGCTACACCTGCAAACGCTGCTGACTCAAATTCCAGTCACCAAACAGGAGCAGCTGAGCTGCTCCCAACATCCATTCTCTTTTCCAAGCAGTGGAAAACCTGATGGAGGGGTTTGCTGCTTCCTCTGTGTGTCTACTATAGCACATTGTCCTCTGAGATGCCAAGAAAAGCAAGATAAGAACTGCTGAGATAAAACCATTCCTGTCCCACAAATTCTCCTTCATGAGGATTTTGTCCTCAGTCTCCAGTTTGTGTCCTCTGGTGTTTCACACCTTGAAGCAAGGCTTTCAGGGCAAAGAACACTTCTTCCTCCCATGTTTCTACAACACCTTTCATGTGAGATTGTGACAAGGAGCCAAAACATTTAGGATTTACAAAGGTTCCCAGTAAAAAGGCATTAATAGCAGCAGTTCTCCTGCTGGGGAATGGCACACAGTACTCCCTCCAGCCCAACACCTTTCCAGAAACTCACTCAAGCCTGGTGATGTGTAGACACCTCATTCCCCAAGCAGGAAGCCAGTCAGACATTTCTTCCTCCTAAACTACTCAGACATTTCCTCCTCCACGTTTTACTCCCCTCTGTCCCCACCTTACACAGACATTTTTTAATAATAATTCAATTTCATGAGCCACACAGAAATACATAAGAGCTATTTATATAACATCAATATTAAATTGGTACCCAGACTTTTTTTCAGAATAAAAACATGAGGCTGCTTGTCTCTAAAAGCTGCAATTATAGTTAAAAATAGAAGTTATACATTTTTGACCATGAATGGCAACTCCACAGATCTGAAAAAGGAGGCCTGACCACCAGTTTCTACTCAAGACATATGGGCAGGAAGGGGAAGAGGCTGAACCCACAAAGATGACAGACAGCATCTTGTGAAAAAACAAACATCCTTTTTCCCAAGCCCTTCCCCTGACAAGACAAAGTGAGACTGGATTTTAACTGCAGATAATACTTAATTTTAGTGTTAAAATTGTACACATGCACATTTTGGCTTGTAAACCACTCAGATTTGGAACTCCAACAACAGAAATTACTCTGGAGTTTCAACAAGATCACAGCTTGTCATGTCACCCTCAAGGTAAAGGTATGGAATTGGTTGTTATTAAAATCATGAGGAATTCAGACCCTGCTTTCAGGATATACTATCCAGCCATCTGACTGAGGCCAGGTTTCTTGCATGGAGACAGCATCATTATTTCATGAATCACCAGTGACCTTTGGAAGGCACTGGGAAAAGCAGCCACGTTCATTCCCTTCCATTGATTTTCTAATTTTGAGCAAATTGGTTTAATCTGGGGAATGGTTATCTATGAGGAATAAAAATACCCAAAACTGTCTTTAGAAAACAGTAAAAAGCTTCTGAACTGAAGCAATGAATTTGGAAGGGAAACTTGAGGGGAGACAATGTAGTGATTTTATAAACTTTAACTTGGGCACCATTCTGTGGCCAGCCACCCAAATATGAATAGAATTAGAATCTCTTTAAAATTAAAAGCACAGATCTACAGGCCCAGACCTTAGTTTCACCCTCAGTTTTACTGCACTGTGTGCCTGGTATCTGTGCCTGATTTACCCATGAAATAAATGGTTGCTGTTGGAAAAAACTACCCACCTAGAGAGGGAAGTGTATGGGCAGCATTTTCATCTGGTAAAATGAAAAATACCATTCTGAATATTGAGAACATTGGACAGTCCTGAGTCTAATCAACTTAGAAGACAAGCTCAGTGACTCAGCACACACCTGGAACATCCTGCAAGAACAGAGTTTGGATGTCTCCAGGAATCTAAGAGCACTCAGGGCTACTTCATCAAAGGAAATTGTGATTATAACTCTTATGTAACTCTTTTTGGTGCCAAGATTTTATATATTATGGTATCCAAACCTTTGGATTAACAGATTGCCTCCACTTTATTATCTTCTGAACACAAAATGATCATACCTAAGCTTTCTTTGCCATCAATTTGAGCTCTCATAATGTTAATGATCTGTTATAAGCATAGATTTTGGCACTATGGCAATTCACCTTAAAGCCACCTGAGGATTACCTGTTCCTGTCCTACCCCTTTTTGTATTTTCTTTTTTTGCCTATGGGGTACCAAGTTAATTTGTTCCTTCAGTCCACTCATAAAAATAGTCTAGGAAAGATATAGAGAACTAAACTAGTAACCTCAGAGTGAGCTATATGCACAATTAGCTCTGGGTGCCAGTTGCTAACTCTAAGTTGAATTCCACTCGATCCTGAGATCTTCTCTCTCACCACACAACTCTAAATGCCTTGCACAGAAATCATGAACTTCTAGGTTTATAAACACTGATCAGAGCTTAGAACTTCTTAGGTCCAGGTAAGAAATAAACAAAACTCTTAAAAGACTCCCCAAAAATGAGCATCTGAACCCCCACCCAGCAACACTCAGGACCTCTTGTCTCGCCCCAGAAGAAGATTAGAGGCACAACCATCAAAATGAGACTGGAGACAGGAAAGTGCTCGCTCACCTCCCGGTCCAGCAGCGCGGGGGACACCACAGTGACAATGTCTCCCTTCTCGGGGTCGATGTAGAACATGTTTGGGGAGGGTTTGGTGGGGGTCTGCCTGAGGATGTTGTAGCGCAGGAGGGCGTTGTCCGTGCTGGCGTCGTCGGCGTCGAACGCGGCCATGCGCATCACCGTGGTTCCTGGGGAAAGGGGCACACACAGCAGGCACTGAGCAAAAAATCCTCTCAGACTGGGCTGCCTCCACCTGGGACAGCCAGGGGACCCAATCTGTAAATGCCTCATCAGCAGCACTGAGCAGCTCCACCTGATACTTAGGCTGTGCTTGTGTGTTCGTGTTATCTTTACTCCTTACTCGGCCAACAGAAGACTCGTGTGCCCTAACACAAATTCCCTGTATCTCTGTGCTTTCAAGCCATCCATAATTGCATTTCACTAAATGAACTACAGGTGCATCTCTTCCACTTTGCATTCTGCAGGCAGAAATTCCACAGATGGCTACAAGGAAGACAACAATACTGAAATAACAGGAAGGTCTCTATTTGCATGGTAAAGTGTTGCAGTTCAAAATGTATTGGATGCCATTTCTGTCAATAAGAAATGTTGTAATAATTAAAGCCTACATTGTTCTAATTTCAATTTGTACAAATTTATGAGCTTATTTTATGAACATCAATAAGCCCCCCATCTCTATTGCCCCACTGCCCTTCCAGTGCTGAAGGTTTCTCTGACAGGAAACTCCCTGAGCACAGAGTTCTGCTGCAGAGTGCAAAGGGGGAAATGCAGTTCCCTGCACAGATTCCTAAATAATGTGCAGAGGAAAAGCCTCACTCTGCTTCTTTGTCCCAGTTAATAGAGAGAGGACTGAGCTGCTGCCAGTCCCGTGCTTAGCAGGGGAGCACATCCTGCATCCCTGGATCAAGGATTTTCCTCTCCCCAGGACAGGCAGCCCAGAGGCTGGCACAGCCTGCAAAATTCTGTCAGCATTTTGTCACATTTGTACAGTACACTGAGAAACAAAGAAAGGGTGTAATGAGACACCTGGGCTGAACTGTGAGATGCTCGCCCCTCAACCAAAAGGATTTCTTAATCGGTTCATCTATAATTATAAATGTAAGCATTAGTTTGAAAACCAATCTAACTAAATAATGTATGGTCACAGCAAGATTAAATATTTCTGGTAATATTGAGCTGAAGACAGAATGAGATTCTACCAAATAACAAAAAAGCCATGATCAAATCAATAAATTAATTTCAGTAGTGAATCAATGTTAAGTAACAGATTGGTGTGAGATATTAGCAAACTGTGAAATAAGGACACTAGGAAGGGATCCAGTCTTTGGCCTAAAAATCCCAGCTGAAGCAATTTATCACATTCCATGGTCTACACCATTGCCATTGAAGTAACTTTGCACTGACACCATTATCTCATGTGTGACTCAGAGTGAGCCATAATTCTTTGTTCCACATTAGTTCCTCTGTGGGAACTCACCCTTTCTTTTCCCCACAGACTGGGCAAGTATTATTTGAAACTATCATGATCAACATATTTTAAATACAGCATTTTCATTTCTTTATACATCTGTAAGACCAAAGTATCAGTTTTCAGTGTTCACAGAGACTTCTGTGGCAAAATGACTACGGGAGGTTAAAACCTGATACAGACAAGGCCTAAGAAATGAGATTGCAAGTTCCTCAATAACAGAAATATGTATCATTCATGTACAGTGAGCTTGTTTCCTTTCTGAAGGTCTTGGATTTAAAAAACCAAATAAAAATGAAATACTGTTGTAAAAATAAAAACAAACCCAGTCTCATTTACAGACTGATAAAACATCTGCCTGGTCACTGTTAAACAAACTCAACTGGCTTGTTTAGATACATTTCTTCTTTTCTTTTTTCCCCTTTTGTTGTAGTTCCCAGAGTACAAAGTGTTGCCTCTTCTTGTAGCGACCTTGAATATAATCTCTCAAAGGTTTTATTTTATTGCTACTTCGGGCAGAGTTGCCCCCTTGAGAAAAGTAGCAGAGACCTGACAGCATGTTGGTTTTATTCAGCAGTGATTAAAGGTCAGACAGCTCAAAAAAAAAGCTTACCACTGGATACCATGCCATGTTTTCCAGTGTTACAAGATGATCCCAGCCCTGATATTTTCACCTACTTTGTGTGAGACTGAGAAGAAAAGAGAGAAGAGAAATGCTTTCTTGTTTGAAGAATTAGGATTCACCCTCTTTTCACAAGTACAGCAAAATGTGCTGTTTTTAGAAATTGATAACATTTTTGAGAAGATTTTTTTATATCATTGCTAGATAATATCTTTCACAAGGGTATCCCAATCACAAGGTTTCAGTGAAATAAATCAGGACGAAGGCAAATCTTCAAGGCATCTTTAAGAGTGCCCAAGTTCATGTGAAATTAAATGGACTTCAGAACACGATGGTTTCCTGAAGAATGCACTTTAATATGATGCCATCCTCAAATACAGGGGAGAACGTTTTGAAGGAATACAAAGTTGCTATTATTATTAATCTGTTAGATGAGTTGATGCTCAGCAGAGATTTAGGAACTTATTACAATATATTTTCAAGTAGAAATCCTATTTTTACAGTTGTCCTACTGAAATATTTCTGATGATAAAACAGTGGAATGCACATGTAAATTTTAAGATCTGATGTAAATTCCCTAATCTCTCGTTACTCTGGCATGGAACTGGCTTAACACAATGGCTGAATCTGATCCTGATTTGCCAGCTGCAGTTCTTTAACCTTTCAACTCACTAGACATTATCTTGTTCCCTGCAATCATTCCTTTGGTGCATACAGATAAGAATTCCAGCAACTCAGATGAGCAGAATTTTACATTCATTTTGCATAGAGATGCCAGCTCCAGGAGGAAAGCTGGAGAGAATCAGATACATCTTTTTTCTATGCTTCTTCTCTCAAAAGTTGTGTGGTATTTCTTTCTGGCTACCATCAAAGTGGCATTTAAATCTAATTTAAAAGTTATTCTATTCTCCCAAGTTCTCATTATGTGTAAAAATGCACATAATATGTGGGGTTGTCTTTAGATGCTGTTGTGTGTTAGTACAGGTTTTTGTTTGGGAATCAATACAGAAAACTGCACCCCTATGTGCTTCATATTTGTGGCTGATGCCTCAAAAATCACAAGAGCTTTAATCCAGCTGTTAAAACATACACCTGGAACACTTTGGAGAAGTCTAACAGCTACATTTCCAGGGAAGACATTCCCTATCTCAACTGAGGTGGCCACAGAGAGAACACAAATGACAAATTGGGACTGGACCACCAGAAAGGAAAATGTTTATATAGAGATCTCCTTTTAAAAGTATAGTGGCCCAAATGTATGTTTTGAAAGCTCTGCAATAGGCATCCAGTCCAGAAGAGCTTCATTCAAGATGTTCACTTCTTCAGTATTTCTCCTTCATCATAAACTTTTATTCTTCATAAAATATTCATTTCCCCAGGCCCATAAACTGACTACATCTAATTCAGTGTAGTTTTACAAATACTTCCATTCCTGGCATCAATCAAATGCACATGGCTTTCAAACCACAAAACAACAGCTTGCTACATTATCATGTTAAACAATATATATAAACTTATCAGGCTGGGGAAGGAACGTCTGCAAAATCAGCAACTCCTTCGTTGTGCCCAGGACTCACAGAGATCCAGGGGGGAAACTCTCCCAGGAAAGCTGCAGCTGTGTCTTGGTGTGTCTCAGTATTCAGGGTTTATTTGTCACCCTTTCTGGGCAGAATCCCTCAGAATCCCCAGAATCAGTCTGCAGCTCCCAGAGCTCCTCGTTGGCCAGACACACATCCTGCTCCCAGGCCACTGCTCCAGAGGCTGCACTACCAATGCGTTGATCACTTGAAAATATTGGCAAAATCTCCCCTTAGGCACCAAGAAGAAAAATATAACACATGCACAGTTTTGGATTGATTGGAACAGAGGGTTTCTTGGGAAAATATCTTTGCATTTAGCTAATAACCTCTTATAACTTGTCTCACTCTTTTTTTCCTTTCTTTTCTTTCTTTTTTCTGCCAAGATATCAAGGGAATGTTACTACTGAACTTTTATTTTTTTACTATATGCAGCTGCTGGCTTTAAAAGAAGGACTGGAGAGGAGGGGAAGTGAGGCTTATCTCTAGCCTGATGAAATGTGAACAAATGTCTCAAGCCTACAGACTTAAGAAAAGTGAATTTGAAGACCAACAATAAAATATTAACCAGTTTAAAGACTGAAAAATTTTAACTTTATGAGAGCTACAGAGGTCAAAAACTTCACCATGGAGTCTTCTCAGCTGCCTTTCACTCTTTCTGTGGTTCTCCACTGCATGTTCAGTACATTGAATGTTTTCTACATATGTTACAGAAAGGGAAGGGTTTATTCTCCTAATTAACAACTGCACTGAAGAGTTGTCCACCTTCTCCACAAGTTCAGCTGTCTCTGTCCATGACAGCAATCAGTTGCACAATATTACATTTTCCAAAAGTACAGCTATTTTAACCCAAGAAGGAGGACAAAGAGTAGAAAATGGGATGAAGAAGGAAGAAATCAAGAAGGTTACCTCTATCTCTAGAGCCCAACTTTCAGAAACTGGAACGAAGCAGGAAGCCCTCCTGACAATGTTCTCATCATAACTAATTACATGTTTGATTATCATTTTGTACTTTAAGACAAAAGGCCCCAGGGGAGCAAAACAAATATAAGAAAAAAGGTCTATTATGGTTCCAATCAAGTGCATTTGAATTGCAATTATGTGTATCATTAACAACTTGGAGGCCTTGCTCAATAAAGAAGGCATTTAGTAAGAATCATTGAGCTCAGGCTTCGAGCATATCTTGTGTTTGTGTAGGGCAATAATTTTCTACCCTGTAGGGCTTCCTCACATCCTCTATTTGGAAGTCTGGCAGGTTCTTTTCAACTCTGGATTAGATGGCATCACTGAGCAGTGCTCTGGGAATGCCACTGTGCTGCAGTCAGCAGGACTGGAGGGGTGAACTGGTGAACTGTCAGCTGTGGAATGAGGAATAAACAAACTTCTCCTGGTACACAAAAGGAACTTCAGTAATATTAAGTAGAGATGAAGAACTGCCAAGAATTGTTACCATCTATAGAGAGCTAATGCAGTCAGAATCATATAAATTGAGTAAGAAATAATGGGACATTCCCAGCTGGATGTTATGACAGAACAGTGGAGATGTATGGGCAGGTCAACCTTTAGCAATACTGATATTTAACCTTTCTTCCCCGTGAGCAGCACAGTTGTTTTGGCAGAATGAATTATTCACTCCTGGGATGTTTGGAACATGACTTGCACACAGTCCTGTCCCCAGCCCCACTGCAGCCACTGTCACATTGTGAGAACAACGTGAAAGCTCTCAGGCACTCTCTGCTCCAGGCCAGACATTGATCTATGAAATGTCAGTAAGGGAATTTGCATTAGCTGGAGTTATGTGACATGGATCTTACTTTGGTGTGTTCTATTTTGTCTGCAGTGCTGTGGATGTCTCCTTCTTTAGGGTAAAATTGTGTGGTGAAAACACGGAAAATCATTAGCCCCTCCAAGGATTCCCAAATTGTGTTTATTGTCTGTACACACCAGGTTAAGACATTTTGTGGTAGCAAAATGAAAATTTTGTGGTAGCAAAATTGAATGTGGTAGAAAAACTGATATTTATGTCTATTTTGTGCAGATACAAGAAATTGTGAAGAATGTAATTTATTCTTTCAGAACCTCAAGATCCCCTTCAGAGATTTTGTATTGTACAAAACTCATGATTCCCAAACAAGATAACCTACATTTTAGACTCTGTGCAGCTTCCCACACACAAAGGAAGAAAAGATTTAAAAATATATATGAAGCCTTTTGTCTTATAGACTACAGACAGCATGAAACAGATATTTGTATGAGGAGTAAAATCAGTGAATTCTAATCTCCTATCTGGTACTGTCCAAAAGTTCATCCCCCGAATGGATATGATGATGTCTTTTAGAGGGATCACAAAACCAGACCTACTATAGCTTTGCCTTCCCCTCAACAGCCCCCCCAGTTCTACTCATCACTGCTCCCCCTTCAGCCAAATATCCTTCCTTGCCCAGGCAAGGGGAATCCTTCACACCTGTTCATTTGCAGACTCTCCAGATGGACTGCAAATTGCAAGTTTAGTAAAAGAGGACTTAGGACAGTGGAGATGCAACTGGAAAAAAAAAACAAACAACAATATTCTTCCTCCAGGTAGAAACAGGCTGCAGGTTTATGCAAATCACCAAAGATTTTTTCTTCACCAAGATTCTCCCTAAGTAAAAATGTCACACCCTCATGTCTGTTTCCCTTTTGACCAGCAAAGTTTATTAAGAAAAGGCATGAATTACTTCTTGGATCGTGACCATAAGCTATAAAATGTCCCACTGTTCTAATATTCTAAGTGCCAATTCATAACATAATCTTATATGTCAGAACACATAATTCATAAAGCAATATAACACATTCTCTTGAAGTAAATGGTTTAATGTAAATGATGATATGCATTGAACATCTCGCAGCGGGAGAACATGACAGAGCAGTGATTTATGAGTGAAAGAATATCTATTCAACATACAAAGAGCAAGATTCAGCCCCAGGCATGAAAAACACAAACGGCCCATGTTCTCTCTGGAGTTTGACTAGCACTAAAAATCAATCAGGAAAATCACAGCAAACAGAGACTAGAATGAGACATTTAAACATCATTAAAATCAAGGCCATAAAAGCAAGGCAGGACCACTCTCAAAAAAGATACACAAGCATATTGACTTCTTTGCTGAAAGGTCAGATGGAGAAATTTCCAGAATGCCTGTGTAACTTCTCACCACAGGTGCATTTGGCCAACCCTGCAGAAAGGCAGCCCAAATCCCCAGAGGAGTTTGGTCAGTGCCAGCTGAACCCCGGGCCACCACTGCAGCGGGGCAGGCGAGGGTGCTGAGCTCTTCCCTCTGCTTTTACCAAACCAGCAGAGGCAAAGAGCCCAAAGTGCCCTGCTCACCACTGAGCCCCTGGGTCTGACCTGCCTGACAGCTGCAGCTTTTTGCCAGAGATGCTCCCAGCTCACGGGATGCACCGTGCTGTTTTCCAGGTCCCACGGAAAATTGGAATTGCCTGCAATCATTCAAATTTGATTTCAGGCGTATGCAAGCTCTTTAAATGCAGATGCAAACTTCATAGTCAAGGGTAAGCAGAGAGCTTACTAAAAATATATATTCTGCACTTATTTCTGTTTTATAATCCAAATGTTTTCTTTTACCTTTTCCTTAATAGTTTCCCATTCTTTACCCTTCCCTTTTTATCTGGGTGGTAGAGCTCTGGCCAGAGCAATGCAAATTGTTAATAGACAGCAATTTTTAAAGTCTTACAAACAAATAAAGCCTGATGTAAATTTCATATGCAGAAATACCCATGAGAAATTACCTCTTGAATGTGGTAGAAAGCTTCCCCTCAGCTTCATGACAAAAAATAAACTAGGAAAAAATTAGATTAATTATTTAACTTTCTCCCCCAAAAAGAAGCTAATATCTAGTTTCTCCCAACCTCTAAGCAGGCTGGCATTCTTAATCAAGATGAATGTAGAAAAGAAAATCGAGGTTCCAGAGACTTCACTTAGATTAGTAAAAAAGGATTGACAATAATTTGCATTCTGAACTTCTGGGAGAGAACTGACCATCTTTCACTTCAAACCACTTTCACCTTGTCTCCATCCAGGCCTGTCAAGCAGAATTAGAATTCTGAGTATTTACAGGAATGGCAACAGAACCAAGTACAGATCCTTCTCTTAGCCCTTATTAAACAAAACCCTGCTGATCACTGGGAACCCTGTTCACATCCATCAAGCCAGGAAAGACTCAGAATTTGGAGACCAAACTGCACTTCCCAGTTCTTGGTAAACAGCCCAGGTATATCTTATCCCACAACCCTTTCACTGTGCTTTGGAAAGGAAACTTGGGGCACTGGTAGGGAGGGAGCAGCAGTGTGTTTTAAATCAGGAGTATATTAAAATCTAATAATGTTTGATAATGAAAATGAGAAAAATATTTTTCTTTTCATTCCAGCAACAAATTATTCCAAATTGGAAAAAAAACCCTCAAAATAAAACAGTGTAATGTATGGACACGAAGTGCCTATTTTTTAAAAAAACACTAAAAATTACAGTCAGTGAGACCTGGGTAATAAGAAGCCCAGGCTACACTCTGTGTGTATATTCTTGTTCCAGGACAACAACAGAATGGAGAGATTTTTCTAAGAAGGGAACATTTTCACAGATTTCAATAATCTTTTGATCAGGGCCACACTCACAGATGGGAGATCTCATTCCATAAATTACCTACTTTTGTAAAGGAATTGACTGACTTACAAATATAAGAAAGGTAGCAATTACACTTCCCTGTTTCAGCAGGCTTTAATCAAAAACATGTCATTACTTCACAGAAATCACTCTGCACTATTCTTCTTTGTCCAAGTAAAGGTACCCTGGCATCCTTCCTGATTAAAAAGTAATAATATTATGTTTTAAAAATATCTCTTAGTGCAAGGTCAACCTTCCCCGATTGGAAATGCTTTTTTTAAGACAGTGGGCCAAGAATTTCTGTTGATCTAATTCAGCCCAGCACTTCTAAAGCTAAGATTTGTGTTAGGTGAGGCTGTGGAATACAGGATTGACCTTGAAGGTCTGTATTAGGTATACACAGCATTACGTTGCCTTTTTTCCCTTTTTATCTCCCTAATTTCTCACTTCAATATATGGGAAATGAAAGAGAAAACAAAAGGATGATCTGTGCCTTTTGGGGTTTTTTTTGGTGCCTCTTCTACATTGGACCCTTTCCCTTCTTGCTGCCAGCAATTCACACAGGTATCCAATTTTCCATATGGATGCAGGATTATGAATACACAGCACCACAGACTTCAGCAATTACTGCACCTGGGACGTTCTCCTCTTTACCCTTTGTCTGTTAACTAATATGAACTGGCTGTGCTTTAATCTCAGATTACAAAGTGGAAATAGGATTGAAACACCCAGCCCTGTTACCCCTGACTGCCACTGGGACTCTCAGCCCCTGCATCAATCCCAAATGAGCCCAGATGAGCTGAGGGTGCTTCAGTATTACAAAAGCTGTGCCAAAGAAAGAAGAATCAGGTGTCCTAATGAGGAGGCAAACCACCTCCCATGGCTTCTGTCTTCCTCTGCAGGAACCAGCACACGCTTAATTCTGATGTATTATTTCAGCTTTGTATTGATTTCATCTCCAAGTCCCAGCCATTTGATCTATTAAACATCTGAGAGTTTTTATCTAAGGGATAAGTGTTTCCATCATAATACAGGATCTTTTCAGGTGAGTTTTGTTTTTCTTCCCTCCCTTCTGCAGCTGAACTCCTGGATAAATTATTTGGTTGGTCTCGTAGTGTCTGCTCTGTTGAACTTATTTAAATTCACCCTGCCTGAGCAATATTTCATAATGGACTTCACTGCTGGACCCAATAAATAAACTGGGCAACTACTCCCTGTTCTTCATTCAGAGAATTGCATTAAGTCCATTGCACATCTCTGGATAAATCATATCACAGATGCAGTAATTCCTATTAAAACTACAAACAGAAGTGGAATATTTGATTTTAAGGCCTCAAAGTAAGCATGGAACAAATCCTTAGTGAGGATCATATAGCATGTTTTGGAAAGATATCCTTAGAAAGGATTCATTCTTCCCCCATGCATTCTCCTGAGCTCAGTTCAACAGCTTCCCACTGTCAAGGAGTCCACAGGAGGAAGGATAAACACCATCAGTTATCCTGGAAACCCACACTTCAAACTGGTCAGCCTTTAAATCAACTCCACACAGCTCATTCCCTAAGAGCAATCTGGAATAACAGAGGATGGAATTGTTTTCTGCTTTTTTCCCCATCTTGAGATTGAAGTATCTGCACGTAGAAATATTTGCGGCCCTTCTTCAAATGATCTTTTTGGTTAAATTATATTTTAAAGCCACTGATAGGCGAATTTAATAAATTATTCAGATGCTGCAAGAGTGTGCTCTGTGATTTTAAAACAGGCCTTTGAAACTATCTTGCATAAATCACAGGTTTCAAAACTATCCATATTTGTAACAAGAATACAGTTTGGGGTAGGTGATATATGTATTCAGTAGGGACCCTGATATCCTTTCCTGAATTAAGTCATTGATTAAATCACTTAATTCAGCAAGTGTGATTAATTTCACTCAGTTACAACCATTTGAGGCTCAGATATCCAGTCTTTAAGGTTTTTTATAGTTGCTAAAGAGGGACTGGCAATTTTGGATGCAGTTCATCCTATTCTAATATAAAAATTTAGGAGAGGTGAGAGGAAGCATCTTTGGAAGAGGTTCACTCTGGATGAAATCTGTCTCTGAGAAGATACCAAACTCCAGGGCACCTGAAAGGTGTGATACACTCCCATTAATTCTGCCCATTATTGCAGGTGTGGAATGAAGGGTTAGAACAAAATGGTTCTCATGAACTTTTGTTCTGGTAGCACAGACTCCAGAACCCTTTCTCTCCCCACCTCACCACTGCTTAGGGCTGAAGGGATTTTTGTTCTGCACAACTTTACAGCCTGCACTGGTGCTCAACCCCTGCTAAGTGGAGCCGTGCAAGGGTTAAAAGCAGGCCAAGATATCCCTGGTTTTATTCCCTTAGAATTGATGCATCTTGTTGGGAAGGGACCTTAAGCAACAAATCAAGTTATTTTAACTCTGTGTGTAATTGATTTAGTACTGAAAGGACTACATTATGTCCCAGCAAAGAAAATATGAGCGTGGAAAAGCTTCTTTACGTCATAAACCATCTAAATATTGACTATGAAACTCCTTAATGTAAAATTAATAATTAACCACAGAACAGGTCACGATATATCACTGCCAGCAATTGGGTACTTAGAGATCATAAAGATTTGTGGAGCTGTGTGCAAATATGGTGTCATTAAGTCACAGGCTTGCTCAAGTACATTTATACTTTATAAATGCACATATTCTTTCTTGGTGAAAAAGAAAACAAGCATCAGTCAGTGCCAAATCATCCTAAGAAAGGAGACTCAGAAAGAGATTTCCAATTTTCAGACTTCTACTTTTCCACAGCCCTCAGCCTGAACACTCTTAAAATTTAAGTTTTCAACTCAGGGCTTCAATGAAATTTTGTCTCTTGGGGAGGAGGTGGGTCTGGTCCCATGGAGCCATCACAGGTGAGTGTCCATTCCAGCCATCCCCTTTCCCTGCTTGAAGCAAACTGGAAGCCAAACAGGACTTGGGAGCAGGCACAGGTGGTCCTGCCTTTGTTGACATTTGCCCTCACAATTTCCAGCGCTGAAAATGTCAATACCAATATACCACAAAGTTCAAAGGCAATCTGTAAACACCATTTGTCAAACACACTCACAGAGTTTCCCTTCAGCCCCAGTTCTTTTATAATTTTGAGTGGAGCCCTGGTTCAATGTATGGAAGAATGAAAATTCCAAATGATATCAGCCTTCAGTGTGCAAATCCCTGAGAGCTTGAGTGGACTTCCTCCATGGAAAACTTCAGTTAAATAATCAGCTAAGAAATTTCTACTTCAAACCCCTGTGATTTATTTGTTTGTTTTCCCAGTAACTTATATGAAATCTGCTTTCTAGGGATGTGAGCTGTAAATCTCCCCAACAGTCAACAAGGTCGGGAATTGAATCAGAGTTTTTGTCTCTGAGGTGTCTGCTATTGTCCATCCCTGCCCCTGCCACACACTTCATAATTAGATCATCAATAAATTGTGATATTTACATAAACAAAGGGTTGAGGATCACAGAATTCCTGCCACGTAAATTCCTTGACTTTTGGCAAGACCAGTGACCTCCAAACCCCATCCCAAACCTAATACCTACTAAAGAAAAAAAAAAAATCCAAGCAAACAAAAATTCCCCAAACTTATCAGATTTGATATCTTTACCTTATAACTATTTTACTTCTGTTTATCTACAGTAAAACCCCTATGACAGCTATAAATGAGCCACAATGATTTTTGTCTGTGGATTAGGTGTCAAACTAGTAAAATTGTACCTTAAATCCCAGATCCACGAGAGATCTGGAAAGCTCAAGAGGAGAGAGGCATTCCAGGGACAGGTACCGATGTCAAGTGAAGTTATTCTGTATTTTTATAGCATTGCCAGAAAGATGCATTAAACCACTGCAAACTCCTCTGTTCTGAGAGCTCACTTAGCTTTTTGCCCAAACGTGCTGCTTTAAAGAGAGGAGAGTTTGTGATTTCAGTCACTTCCACTGCACCTAAGTGACCCAGGGACACCAATCCCAGCAGATTTCCCTCAAGATTCTCTCACATTGTGCTTTCTGTGCCTGCACATCCAGATCTGACAGTGATCTTTGCACTGAATATGTCTGTTGGCACAGAACAACTGCCAGTTAAACCAAACGGGTAATTTGCTAAAGTAAATAAAAGATGGCACATTTTTACAAGTTTCCCACTCACACAGAATACCAGTATAGTTTAAAAATGGAAAGAAAAAATCCAGCTGTGTATATCCTTGCAAGCACTGACTTTTAAAACTACAAAGCTGGTGGCAAGTTGGTTGTGTTGTTAAAAGCACAGAAATACAGGTGCCAATAGCACTGTGAGAAAAAATTGATGTAGGAGTTGGATGTTCTTAAAGAAATTAATCTCTAAAGATGTCAGGCATGTGATTTTTTCTGTATATATTTTCTGAACTTTTCAGCTTTCCCTGGTTAATAACTTCTAATATGTATTAAAATATACATAAATATTAACCCCAAAGAGAATATATTTAATAATACATATTAAGACTTTACAGAGAAGCATTTATTTCTCACTCTCTATCAAATACCAGGGATACTTTCTGTCCTTGAAGTGATCACAGATTAAGACCAAGTTTTACTTGAAACTTCTAGACACATTCAGATCTGAAAATCTGTGACTGAAAGATCTCTAATGTTCCATATAATTTTTGTATTTGACAAATAAACCCCTCGTGCCCTCTGAGCCTGCCATTCTCTCAGCTCCCTGTTCCATGAACCTGTGATCTCCTGACCAGTGTTTTATTTATTTGTCACGTATGACAATTACAAATGGATTATTCTGATGTTTTGCATGAAACAACACCAAGCTGAGTATCTCAGCTGCATGGATCCTACAGGAACAGCTTCACTCAGGTGCCTGGAATGCAGTCTGAGCCAAAATTCCCTCCCTTGGCTGGGAATCTGCTGGGTGCTGGGGCAGGAAATGAGGGTTTTGCTAGGAGCCCTCTTCACACCTGGGCTCTGTACTAAAGCAAATGGAAAGTGCTGCCATTCTCTGCTTAGAATTTGTCCATAAATCAGTTCTTTTGCAGAATTAGGAGGTAGAAGAAGCTGCAGCAAAGCACCACTGAAGTTTAATTCCAATTTAACAATCTTAGCAGCACTTCAGGATATCATTCAGCAGCACCCCACTTGCAGAAGGACCTGGTTATGCTGATTTCAGAGGGGTTTTAGCACATTTACACGTAGGAAATCAATTGATGCATGTTCTGGGGTGTATCAGTTGTGGAATCTCCTGTGTGTGCTACCAGAGCTCCACACAAAGACATTTCCTGCTGCCTCCAAACAATAACATTCCCATGCTCAGGAAACAGGCTCTGGCCTGAATAATGCAAGATAATTGAATGGGCTGCTACAGTTGGCTTCCAAAAATCTTCTTTTTAAACTAATGCTTTGCTCACTGATCTGCCAAGGTCTGGGCAGTGGATAAAAATATCCATGTGAGACATCATGAGGGTGTTTCTCCATCAGGATTTGAGTGGAAATGTTGCAAAGTGGCCCCAGTGTCCAGGAATAGGAAAGAAATTAACACAAAAAGCAGTTAATAACATTTTCCATTCTCTGTTTTTGTGCCTGTTCCTAAAGCAGTGAGATAATGTACAAATCCACAAATTGCATTAGAAATTACCCATGCTACCGATGTTTATAAGCCATAATTAAAATCAACCCAGTGCCCTTCAATTAAACATTTATGACAGATTTATTCAAAAACTAGTTAACCATTTATAAAGCATTTACATGGAAACAGAGTATAGATGATGAGTTCCAATTTTCTGGGCAAACTTTTTATAAAGCATTTTCATTCCATCTTCTCTCCTGGTTACTGCAGGTGGAGACTGTGCAATACTGGAAATAATTTCTGATGAGTTTGGAGTTCATGGTGCTGGGGTGACTCTGAATAATAGCACGGGAGCATCACAGGCTCATAAAAGCAAATGAATGCTTTAAGAGCTGGCAGAACATTCCTAAACCTGAAATCTATTGAAATGTACTGCTCTGAAGCAAAGAGAAATATTTTAATATATGTATAATTATGAGTGCCTGTGTATTTTTCTTTGATGTAATTTTATTTTGTATTCATGCAATGGAGCTAATTTCTACATTATATACACATATACTTAGTATAACAGACAAAAATGTATAGATATAGAAAATATTAAGAAATACATAGATTTGAATGAAGATATTTTTAATTTATGTCTGTGCAAATGCATTTCAAATTTGGTGTCTTTTCATTGGAACATTCACCTGCTGAATTTTCCTCATTGATTTGGCTTGACTCAAATAACTCTGGAAGAGCCCCTTATGGAATAAGAAGCTCAGCATCATCTCTTAGCTGTGGTAGCCAATGCCTTTCCCATAAATCTGATCTCTTACCTGATCAGCCAGCTCCAGTAATTAAATATATACATGCTTTTTAAAAGTAATTAATGGAGACCTAACACTCATATTGTTCATGTTTTGCTGCACACATCAGAAGTAATTAGTGTTAATAAAAAGTTACATGTGTTGGCAACTACACCATATTATTACAGAGGAGGAAGAAACATAATTTCTGCTCCTGCTATGAAATTAGTTTCTTAAAAATCCCTGGAAACTGGAATATAACACTACAATAAATACATCTGCTATTCAAAGATGTATTTTTTCAACTCTAATTTACAAAACTGCTTGTATCGATTCTTTCCCAGGCTTATTCAATTAGAATATTTGAAAAATATACAAATGTGTGAGGCAAACAGCTGTAAATATTTACAAAATGTAAGCTATTGATTTTTATGTCCAGAAAGTATCATAAGCAAAACTTTCATTTAATGTTTCAGTTCTCAAACAGAGTAACAGAGAAGTAAGTACAGAAAACTAACTAGCACTGGAATTTAGAGACAAAAAAAAAGCTGATTTCCCCAATTTGTTTCATGTAGGCAAACATACAAGACCTAAACAATAGAAAATTTAAAGATTCCTCTCCCTCTGTAAGAAAACAGCTTCATTTGCATAATCTCCTACAAGTCTAATTTTCCTTTATGATATTTTGGAATGTTTTCCTGATCAGTGAATTCCCTACGGCTGTATAAAAAGTTCTCCACTCAGTAATGGAACACTTTTTTAAATCACAAAATGAGGATTTGCAGTACAAATATCCCTGGCATCCTGCTGCAAGACAAAACTATTTAATTCCTTCCTTTAAGCAGAATCCATACAATCAGTAACAGATTTATGCCCCTGGAATACAGCAAAGGAGAGCTTCCCTGAGAGGGGGATACTCATGGTTATGACAAACCACCTTAAAATGTTGTTTAGAGCAGCTGACTCCTTGGAGGGACAGGCAGGAGGAATTTGAATGGAAATAAAAAAAAAACAAGGCATGGGCAGCCAATTAGTTCCAACCTGAGCAGTAGTGAAGCACATTCCTAGAAATTCCTGCCCCAATTGTCCCGCTTCCCAAATCCCAGACATTCCTGCCCTAACTGTCCCACTTCCCAAATCCCAGACACTCCTGCCCTGTCCCACTTCCCAAATCCCAGACATTCCTGCCCTAACTGTCCTGCTTCCCAAATCCCAGGCACTCCTGCCCTAACTGTCCCGCTTCCCAAATCCCAGAGACTCCTGCCCTAACTGTTCTGCTTCCCAAATCCCAGACACTCCTGCCCTAACTGTCCTGCTTCCCAAATCCCAGACACTCCTGCCCTAACTGTCCCGCTTCCCAAATCCCAGAGACTCCTGCCCTAACTGTTCTGCTTCCCAAATCCCAGACACTCCTGCCCTAACTGTCCTGCTTCCCAAATCCCAGACACTCCTGCCCTAACTCTCCTGCTTCCCAAAACTCTTTCCCACCCGGCTCCTGCCCAGCGCTGTGTGGTCCAGGTCTGGGCTATTCCCAAAGGCACAGCATCCCTCCTGCTGCCAGGAAACAGCTCCAGACTTCCCCTTTATCCTTCCCTCATCCACTCATCACTGATGGCTGGCAGTGGAGGGAGAGGTGTGGAAAGGATGTTTGAAAACCTGGGCTTAG
The DNA here is from genome assembly GCA_013398275.1 of Promerops cafer. Taxonomy (NCBI): domain Eukaryota; kingdom Metazoa; phylum Chordata; class Aves; order Passeriformes; family Nectariniidae; genus Promerops; species Promerops cafer. The sequence continues at coordinate 2,373,060 of VZSE01010539.1, read as the reverse complement.
GGTGAAGGGAGTGACCCCTGATCCACCAGGAATCCTTGGGATGGCAGCACCTCAGGAAAAGATGCAGACAAAAAAGCCATTGGGGTTCTCTGCTCCACCAGCTGCAGCATCACCCAAAAAAGGACCAGGGCTGAAGGGGCAGAGGCAGCCCCAGCAGCAAGGAGAGCTCTCCTGGTCATGCCCAAACCCTCCTCTGCTGGAGGCAGGGGGTACCACAGGAATGTGCCCCAGACAGGTGAAATTAAATGGAAATAGGAGCAGGGAAGCTAAGAAAATTATTACTGGCGATTCTGAAAGGCAAAATGATTCATTTTAGCATAATTTTCAGAGGCTGATTCCTCACATGGAAAAGGAGCAAATGCAAAGCCTCTTGGTGGCCAGTCCAAGGGCCGTGCAGGGTCACAGCTCTATGAACCACCACACTCTGATGTTCTGCACAGGTGCTTCGTGGCACCTTATTGTACTGCTGGAGAGGTGCCTGAAATGAAAAATGTTTATTTTGCTGTTTACAGCTCATGCGGAGAGGGTAGGCAGAGGTTTCAGAAGGAAATACAGGCATCAAAATAAATCAGCACAAGACCAACATAAAATGAAACTGTCGTCATCTCCCCTGCCCTTGAATGCACTGAAGGGATATTGCTGCGGCAGGTTTCAACCTTCTTCAAATATTAAGTAACCATGGAAATTTAAGGTCCTAAATTTAAATCCACTTTAGTGAGAAAACTGGTTCCCAGGCACTGCCCACCTGGATATTTCCAGGGTAGTGACACTTCTCCTGCAGTGTACAAGTCTTTCTCTGAATGGAGGATGACTTAACAGACATTCTGACATGGGATCGAGTTCTTTGAAAGATGGGCTAGATTTTATTTCACATTTTATTATACATACATTCCTATTAATGCAGAAGAATTTTTAAATAAATGTTACTACTACTGACAGCAGTAATAGTAACATGATGGGCAGATCATTATTTATTTAGTTTCCACATTTCCAATTTGTTCAATTTATTTCATAACTACACAAGCTTGAAAGACTTCTTAAAATGAATCACAGAAATGAGAGAATCAGAAAACCAATTAGATCAAGTCTGACATTATTCCTTTACTTTCTTGTTCTCTGCATGTTACATATGTAGGAACATTAATGTTCCCTTTTAAAGGCAATTCCAACAACCTTTTTTCCTAACATTAAGTCCATATTTTCCTTCTGCCTCTCTACAGAATGCAGCAGTGACCATCAATATATTTATAAATGCATTTATAAATAGCCTGAAACTAGCTAGAAATGTGGCAGTCCCACAGCACCCAACAGATTGTGGCTTATTCTCAGCTTCCACTTGAAACCAGGAGCAATGTTTCTTTTTCTCTGTACAGTTTTTTTTCAGATCAATGATTTTCAGCTGCATTTTAATTACAAAACTGTAACAAAATCTATTCTCCTTATGTATACATAAGGCAAAATGCTCCAAGAAACGTGTATAAGAAATGAGGCTTGTTCTGAACATATCAGCAGAAAAGGCTGATTCAGCTGCTCTTTCAAGAGCAGAAATGGACTTGGTTCCCAGCTCTGCCAAAGGAAAGGCCTTTCAGGAACGAGCAGAGAGAAGGTGCAATGTGTCTCTGCCTGTCCCCAGTCAAAGGAACGAGCAAGGCCTGTCAAAAGCACCCTCCCCACATGCAGAGCTCCATCACTGCTCTGTGGTGTTCCACACCTCCTGTTGCCTGCAGGTGCCACTAAAATATCCCTTGCTCTGACAGTGACATTGGTGGCAATTCCAGAGAGGTTTTGGCTGTCCAGTTCACTGGACAGCTCTGAACACAAGACCAGGTAACCTCTGTACCTTAAGAGGCCCCTGCAGTATGTGCAGGAACTGTAATTCCCATTGAATTCCACATCAAACAAACCAATATTCTCTGCAGAAAACCAGCACTGATTTCAACTGACCAAAAAACATCACCTTGAGAAAAGAGAAAAGCTTTTGGGCACAACATCTCTTACTCCAAGGGCACCTTCCAAAAGGGCTTGGTGCTCCAAAGGGACTGTCCTGCTTCCAATTCTGTTGTACAAATAAACAACATAATTTTTCAGAAGTTATTCACAGTCTTAGGCCATCACAATCACAGATACTGGTGTACAAGTGGGGTTTACACCAAAACCTTTGGCCAGACATGTCCTGCCCTGTAAGCCAGGCTCAAAACATCCTCTGTCCCATCACTCCTCTGGTGGGATCTCAGCAGTAGAGTGGTTCCTGAATGCTCCTGGCTCACCTTGGATAATTGCACGTTTGTGCCACAGGGCCTGGCAGCCCAAATCCAGACAGAGGAGAGAGTTTGAGCACAAGGCTCTCCCTCCCAGTTTGTGACCCGGGCAATTCTCTCTCAACAAGAGTCCTGCAGCCACGCGGTGCTGGAGGGGAGCAGCTCCTGCTCTGCCAGCCAGCAGCTCGTGCCAAACTGTTGGGCTTCCTTTCCCCTCCCAGTGAAGGTTTGGGGATGCACAGGAGATCACCCTGCACAGACCTCTCTGGCTTTTCTGAGGGCATCCCCACTGATGTTAAACTTTGATGTCAATGTATAACACGTGCTGAGAGAAATGTTTGCCTGGCTGCTTCTCTTGGTACTCCCCCAGTTCAGATGTTTTAGGAAAATTTAGCTGCATCTGCATGAAAGTTGTACAGAGTATAGGGCAGAAATAAATATTTTACGAATTTCAGCCTTTTTCTTTGTTTGTAAATTTAAAAAGAGGACCAGTACTGGGTGTTTGAGAGAGCAAATCTACCTAACGCCCAACGTGAGAGATTTCTGAAGATGAAAATTGACTCCTGCTTTTGTTATGTTTCCTTCTTCGTCCTTGGAAAACCTGCCTGTGTAATAAAACACACAGAGTTTTTCTGAGACTGATTAACTAGCTTGTTTCCAGTAAAATTACTTTCCCTTGAGAGGAACATTAAGATTTCTTCAATGCAATCTTCAGCCATTACCATTGATTATGGCTTCATTAAATATGAAAATGAGGATTTAGTCTTTGCAGCAGATACTGTTTTCTGTGTATGAGAGTGAAGACTTTGCTCTGTGCTCTGCTCAGAGAGAAGCGTGAACAAATATTTTATTTATGGACAGTTTGGAAGGAAGACATTGCCTGTGGCAAGAACACAGCTCACTTTGCCAACAGGATGAAAGTCTGGGGCACAAATCACTCCAACCTAGGCAGCCTCTGAGGCACCAGGAAGTTAAATGCAATAAACATTCATTAGTGAGATAAGCTGATGAAACACAGCAATCCTTATTTGTGAATGAATCCATACATTTATTAAGAGGCCAATTGAAGACAGAAAGATATTTCAAGTGTAAAGCCAACTTGATAATAGGAATGGATCTCTGGCAGGTACAATGGCTTCATCTAAAATATACAAAAATAGCTATGATTTAAGGAAAAACAGCAGAGAAATTCCATATTAATGTGCCAATAGTGCTTGAGCAGCACTGAAGATTTTTTTTTTTAAATCATCTTTCTGGTTAAGTACTTTTTTGTAAATGTCTAGCTTAATTCCATCTTCGGAAGAAAAAAGAGAATAAAAAGCAACCTTTAAGAATCTCCTAGTACTGGGAGAACATCAGAGATTTCTCTAATTAATACACTGTTCTATAATCAATATTCACTCCAGGAAGCTTTGAAAAGTTAAATTCTGGGTAAAAAGACAACTTCTCTGCCTTGCTCTCTGGTTACCCAGCACCAGAGGAGCAGGTGCTGTACTCTCCTGGTGCAATGAGATGTTTTGAAGATCATATTCAGACTCTACCTCTACAAATTTTGCACAGGCTGTGAGTAGACAAATTCACCAAACACTTGCTGTAAAGGATATTCCCAGTTTCCCTATTTATCAAGGAGATTTTTTAAACGGGCTGATCTATAACCTCAGGGATCAATTTAGACAAAAGTGCATCAGATCAATAAAGTAAGGAAGAAAAAGCAAAGTGAGCAAGGAACTAGAGAAGAAGAGGAAGGCTTTGCCTTTAAGAGGCTCTGTACACACAGCTTTACAAACAAGAGCTGTTCTCCTGACTGATAATCTCGTTCTTGGCTTCCCTCTAAACCTGTAAAAAGTGCATTTTTAATTCTCTTCTTTGCATCAAAGTGCCAGACATTGGTTTCTCTCTTAGGGCCAAACAGATTTCCATCGGTAGGAATTCAGCTGCTCTCAGCAGCTCTTTGTGAGGAAATACAATAAAATGGGTTAGGAAATGTGCCTTCCTCTCAAAAAAATAACCCTTTGCATGATACAACACTGATATAATTAATATTTACCAGTACCTGGTGAGGGAGGTGTATTCACCCAGAAAAATTGTAAATTAAAGTTATGCCTCAATTTAAATGTCACAAACTTTGTTCTGGGTTTTCTCTAGAATTTATTACCGCAGCCAGAGAGAATTTCACTTTACCTCTCATGTAAAATGTTAATATTTTACCCCCAGTACCCTATGGGATAAAGAAACTGTGCAAACTTGAAAGTCTGCAGCAAGAAGTCAGTTTCTAAAAAAACTTAAGAGCTATAATTTCAAAGCCATGTAATAAAATGTACTTGGAATAAGGTGAAATCATTCTGTCAAAAAGAATACAGATTGTCAATCAACAGCATCTTTTTGAAAACTGACTAAAATAAACATAGCAAAGGAAGAGTCCCATCGAGAGGACTCTCTGCAATTAAAATGTTACAATGGCATCTTTTAAATTCCACTAAAGTGACAGAAAAAGGGACCCTGGGGATCACTAAATACCAACGTCAGCAGGGAAAATGAAGTCACACATTCCCTGAGCCTTGGACCAGTCCAGCTGCACTGTTTTCAAAGAAACTGCAATAATGGTGAAGATGAAGAACCAAGCTGCAGTGCACTGTGTGAAAAGACTAAAACAGTGGACAAATATAAGTGGAAACCTTTCCTCCATCTCCAAATCTGCATGGGAAGCCATTTGACATTGGAAGCATGTGGATGGCCCCTAAATATTTTTGTTTTTCCTTAAATATTCCGTTAGAAAGATAAATAACAGGATCAAAATGTGTAAAAGGTGGATTTGTCTTGTGGCAAGATCATAATCTCTTAGAGCAGTCTTTGTTTCCTGCACAGCTTTGGAGCAGCACAAATGAAGCACAAATGACCAGGTGATGCCACCAAAGGTGTTGATGTCAGGGCAGGGCACTCCTGCATTTGCTCCTCTGGGAGCAGAACCCTTTAAGGTCTTTTAAAGGTGCCTCTAAAAGGTGCTGGCTAAACCCCTAATTAAAACAAAATTCAGTGCAAAAGGGAAATGCCAAATAATTTATCAGTCTCCTGAACTATCCCAAATTCTGCTTTTGATCTATGACAGGAATCAGGCAGATCCAGCATGAGGGATGGGCTTGCTGGGTCCATCCATGCAAGATTATCTTCCAGTATGAATTATTTTCTGTGAATGCACTGTGAACTTGGCAAAACACACAATTCCTAATTTATAACAGTTTTAATGGAGCACTGAAAAGCAGCTGCTTAAGTATTTATTTGTTTATGATGTTTTTTAATACTTTTTGTTTATTATATCCTTTTACAACGTGCTCATCTCTGCCATGAATCAACAATGATTAGCATTAAAAGCCATACAATATTTATCACAGCAATGTGTTTCCTGCCTAAGGGGAGAAGCTAAAGAAAATAAGGATTTCAATTTTAAGAACAGACAGCACAACATTTAAAGATACTTGGGCAAATATTTTTCCTCCATAAAGGTACAATCCTGTAAACTTCCCTTCATAGTGAGTATGATCAGAGCAGCTCTTATCTGACAAATCAAGAGAGAACAGAAGCAAAAAGGACAGTTTTGAACTAAATATAGCTTTGAAATGGGAACAGAGGAATCTCTGCAACTCTGCTAAACACCTATTGTGACCTAAAAAAAAAAGCCCTAAACCATAATATTTTTCATTTTTGTATGGTCCCCCATTTATAAAATAAGCTCAACCCACAGGAAGACAATAGAGGTGGTGGGCTGTAAATCAACACATAGATAATGAAATTATTTATTTAAAATACTTTGAACAGTCAACTGAAAAGGTCAATAAACACACTGAATGCATAAATAAATTATGTATAAGTATGAGAAAACTCTAGCATTTACTTTACCAAAAGAACCCAAGACCAAAATAAAATAAATGTACATGCATTTTAAAGATCACAGAGTATTTCTTATCTCCACTTCCTCAGCTAAAGCAGAAGAAATACCAGCTCTGAATAAGTACACGTGAAGGGTATCATAACTTGCCATTAAGCTGAAAGGAACCATGGAGGTTTCAAAAAGATTTACTGATCAGCTGGAGACTTGAGGGATCAAGGTAATGATGAATTTTAAGTGAAAGCAACATAGTCAGATTTGAACTTCATTTTCTCATTTGCACTTCAATAAAAATACATTTTCCTTAAGAATACTTTTTCTTATCAAAAAGACACAACACTAGACGCTTGATTCTTAATAAAATATTGAGATGTTCAGGACCTTAGACATCTCCAACTGATGTTTTGAAATGGCACTAAAAATTAGTACATAAAAAACACAGAATCAGAGAATGGTTTGTGTTGGAAAGGACCTTAAAAATCATCCAGTTCCACGCCCTGCCATGGGCAGGGAGAGGAAAAAAGAGCATTTAACATGCAATCACCCTTAGAGTGCCCGTGGTATGTTACTTTTTCTAAACTAGAAGCCTCCAAATGTGGGAAACCCCCTCTGGTGGCAGGTTTAGTTCGACTGAAAGGGCAGTCAGGAAACGTGGTGGAAGATGAGGGTCGTGATCACCAAAGCTTCCAACATCAAAGCTAAAATCCAAGTGTCTCAGGGATTTCAGCCACTCTTCCCCGAGTGATTTTGGCAAGTTTCCCATAGAACACCTGTCTCTGATCAGCCAATTACCATAATTACCTCATCAATTCAGGGCAGAAAACACAACATGAAAATTTCAGGATCTCTCCTCGAAAGTTTGCTCCTGTGCACCTCCCCTGCCTCGTGTCTCTCACCTGACCAGAGAACAGCCAAGTGAGCCCAACACTGATGGAAAGTCCATATTTTTCTCAGCTTTAATTAGGGGCAACTACTGCAGAGCTGTCACTCAGGGTGATCTGTTACTTTTAAACCTCCATGGTGAATGCTTTGCTTCTGGTGTTCTCCTCCCAGGCACAAATCCCTCAAGATTATCCCCCCAAAAAAAGAACCCACAGAAAGGAAAATCGTTTTGTATTACAGCAGCTTGAGAAGCCAATGGGGAAAAATGAGAAAGAGTTACTGCAATGACTAATAGCACATTAAAAATATATTAAAAAGGTGTAGTGTAAAATGAGATAATAAAAAACAGGTTAGTAGAAATTCATCCCCAGTGAATCATAATTTTAAAATATTTTCAGAAACAAATGGAATTACAATATAAAATCCCAATTATTTAGAATTGACTCGAGTATCTTTCTGCCTTGCGTATTTACCAAAGAACTATAGAGATGCTGAAAAAGCTTTTTAAAATATAAAGTAATGAGAAAAATAATTTTCTCATAATAAAACCTTTGGCAAACATGTTATAACTGTATAACCAAAAATTCACTTGTTATAACTTCCTAACTGCTCAAACTTCCTGCAAATGCACTGAAAGCCAGCCCTGTGAGAGGTGCAGAAAATCTCTTTGCTGCAAGGAGATTCCAGCTGGAAATTTGTACAGCAAGGTTGGTAATGGGAATGTGTGGAATTCATGCTTTGTTTTTAACAGTTCACACCCTGTCCCACACTGACTGACACTTGAGCACAGAGCTCCGTGTTTATTTTATTTCCATAGGAGCAAACATTTGGTGGCAGCTTTTTCACTATTCCACACAACGGCAAGTTTATTTGGGGTGCTGCTGAATTTGGAGTTGGCTGCAGATCTTACACTGCTAGACACAACCTGCAGCTGGGAATGAAACTTGCTTGGTTCTTTCTCTGTTGGCTGTTGCAGAAGGTCACGAGGTGAGGAGGTGCAGCTCCATTTGCCCTAGAAATGCAGAAAGAGCCTTTTTCCTTCCCAGCCTGTACTCTCTGCGTTTCCACCTCAAAGGCTGCACGTTTGTGCTGTGAAACCCAGAGTTCAAGGCTGTTGGTTAAGAAATGGATGGTTGAGTGGCTCAGATCACAGAACCAATACTCAGAAAAGCCCTTTGTGATCATGAAGTCCAGCCACCAACCAGCCCCACCCCATGGTCACCACTAGCCCCCGTGCTCAGGTGCCTCCTCCACACGTGTTGAGCACTGCCAGGGGTGCCCTGGGCAGCTGAGCCAGTTGTTCAAATCCCAACAGCCTTTCACTCTGCTGTAACAGGCCCCTGTGTCCTCTTTAAAACACTCATCAATTGGTCAACACAGCCAAAATCCCTCCTTTGCCATCATCATCGTCATCATCCACGGCCTCTTGCCACCAGCAATTAGCACATTAGTGTCAAAATGACATTTCCCTATCACTCTTTATATACCCTATGTGATTGTCAGCTGGCTAAATGTGAGGAAGAATTTATTCCTGAATGCTCTGCATGCATGTAATCATTTATGATATTGGCATATCAACTGGGTATATGTCATTAAAAAAGAAATTTACTAAATGGCAGGCGTGAATGGCTGTAATTTATTCATTCTTTCTGCAATTCAGCTGTCAAAATTTCAGCCTAAAATTATATTGTTAAAAATAATAATAAAAAATAGATTCAATAACAGAGAATTACTTTTTTTTTTTTTTTTTCCCACCTAAGGACTAGAGGCAGCAATCACATTCTGCTCTAAATAATTTATCCAATCTTAAAATTGTTGTTGAAATGACACCGAGAGCTCTAGGAAAACAAGGGAAGAAACATCAGTGTTGAGACAATGATTTTTTTCCAGTGAACTCTGTATACGAGTGCTGATTCTGTACTGCACTGGATAACAGCTGCTGAGCCAGAGAGGGACCTAAAAAACAAGGTAGGAGCCCCAAATGCACACCCCAGAGTCCTGCCATGGCACTGCTAGAGAAGCAGAGCTCTATTTTACTCTTTTTTGTGAGACCTGTCTGTAGTTTTCCCCCAGAGGGTGTTTGGGCACTGAACAGGCTCCCCAGGGAAGGGTCATGGCTCTGAGACCCCTGAGGTCCAGAAACCTCTGGACAACGCTCTCAGGCACAGGGTGGGATTCCTGGGGTGTCCTGTGCAGGGACTGGAAGATCCTGCTGGGTGTCTCCCAGCTCTGGATATTCTGTGATTCTGTGACAGTTTTGCACAGTGACTACATCCCAGTTCAGTAAGTAATTCATCTAAGCAGATTATAGCCATGGCAAAATTAAACAATCTGATAACACACCCCCACAGTGCTGAAGGAGGAGAACAAGAATCCCTTTGCTAGTGTGGTTCATCCACTGCCCTTAAAGCTTTGAGGATGAGATAAATGATCCTCAAAGAGTAGGTAATAGCTAATTTTTATTTTGGCTGGAGTTTAGGCACATTATTGTTGTCATCATTCTGACCCCAGTCACTGCCCAAATGCCAGGCAAGCCTGGCCTTCACACCAGCCACCCTCGCTTAATTTGGTTCCCATGTCTGGACCAGCCACCCTGCTTCCCTCTAATCCCCTGCTGGATCACCCCTGTCTCTGTCTCACTCAACAATGAAGTCAATCTTGGGAGGTGCAAGGCAACCTCAGTGAAAAGCTGAGCTCTTTTCCTACCACAGAATGAAATGGAGGCACTTCAGCCCCTTGAAGGATCTGAGCCTTCCGGGGAAAATGAGAAAATTGCAGGAAAATAAATTGTTGGGATTTGAGGTTATAAAGCCTCCTTTCAAAAGCAATGAAAAGATGTCACTCAACAGCAGGACAAGGCTTTGGACTTGGCTGATAATTTAGATATCGGTGAACTTTGTCTGTTTACAAATCCTGAGAGAAACAGACACTAAATTCCATTAGCAATCCAGCAGCTTGAGGGTTCATTTTGAGGGAAAGAAACAAACAAACATACAAAAAGAAAAAAAGGGATGCACTCCCCAAACTTAAGGTCAAAACCCCTGGAGTCAAGAACAAGATTTAAACCCAGAAATCAGACTGCTCACAGAGCACCACAGGAGTGATTTGTTAATGAAACCATGTCTTAATGAAGGTGTGGTGCATAGACAGATCTCCTAAATGAAATAAAAAGCTCCCTTCCTGTCCCTGAAGTATCCTTCAGCTCTGTCTTCTTTTTTATTTTTTTTTTTTTTTGATCTATCACAATGACTTACAAAGGCAACAGAGGCTCTGCCAAAACCAGAAAAGCATCTGTACAGGCAGTCAGGAAAATGATGTGCCAAAAGCCACACAAACCTCCAGTACATGCAGAAAGAAGCACATCAAAGAGATTTCCAAAACTCTACAAGAACCAGCCAGCTCTGGGTTCTGCAGGAATATTGAGGTAAAGAAACGAAACTACCCTTGGTCTTGATTCAAATAATCAAAGTGAAATTTAGTATTTAGCTTGTGTTTTTCTGGGTCAAAAAAAAGTACCAGAAGCGAAGATTAATACAAGGGAGACAAAAAACCAGTTACTCTTTTTATATGTAACAGTCATTCTGCACTTACATTTTATCTTTATATATTCTATAAAGTTATATATGCATCTTCAACTCCAAAAGCTGATATTTTCATGCTTATCTGCTGTGATTGCTGAAAGTTTTTAACTCCCATTCTCAGTAACTGGAGAAGGGCACTGTCCCTAAATGATGTCTGCTACTACTTCTTGTAACTTTACTTAAACATGGATTTGTTCTCAAAGTTCTGCTTCAGCAGGGAGTTGTAGCCCAACTGGAGGACATTGCATGGAGGGCTTGCACTGAACTCGCAGAGTAAAATAACTCCTGCTGTATATTTGGGGTTCAAATCCATCCAATTCCCCAAAAAACACACAAGAGATGTTTAGAGAAGGTCTCTGCTTCAATCCATTAATATTGTGCCAAAACTGACTGGGTCACAGGTACCTGGTGATGACACCTGGACAGAACATGGCTTAGACCACACAAGAGGCAGCTGAAATCCACAGGGAGAGGATTTAACCAGGCTTCAAATGAGAACTGAAACACCAGCGTTGTAGGAGATGCTTTTTCTGTTGCTAAACCAACACAAAAAAGATGCATTAATTTATTTTTTTTTTAATTATTTGGCAGCACCAATTTACGGTATGTTAAATGCATGACTTGGATAGAATGCTGTTACAGTAGAACTGAAATAATTTAGCAGTAATTTCAGCATCTCAAATCACGCATCCCAAGCAGACCGTGGAAAATGATCATTGTGCTATTAAAAATAAAACATGCTCCAAAATGGTTTGAGTACTATGGATGAAATACAGCTTTCAAAATAAACATACATCCAGAAAGAATATCCTTAAATCTTAAAAGCTGTTAAAAGCTCTGACATTACTTGTTATTAAAGGTGTTTCTTGTGAGTCTAGATGATTTTGTGATTTATCTTTATTTTCCTCCTGTAGTTCCAAGTTCAACCTACAATTTCATGCCAAAATGCTAAGCAATTAAGAAATTATTACACCCTACTGCTTCTGAATTTCTCTATCCTTCAGATAACTGCTAATTTAGCACCAAAATGGCATATTAGAGTTCTGGGCCCAGCGCTGTGGCTGTATCTTGATTTACAGAGTCCTGGAAGGGAAGTGCAGTGTGATGCTGTGACAGAGCTGCACAAATTATTCAGTTTTCACTTGCAAAGGACATTTCTCTGCGACCGTGAGGACAATATATTTTAGGAGTTATTTTTCCCTTTCCAGACAACATCTGTGCACTGTCCTTGGCAAGGAGGTCCCACAGCTGTGGCTGGCAGGACAAACGCCCAGTGCAGGAGGAAGGGCTCTGTGGTTGGGCTGCTGATGGCATTTGGGGAAGGAGGGCTGAACTGGGAGAACATTCCAGACAGGGCATGGGCCATTTCTCCATCTCTTACCTGTCAAAAATGGAAAAGCAATGGATCTGGTGTGCTTTTGGAGACCATGTGGAAAAGCAATGGATCTGGTGTGCTTTTGGAGACCATGTGGAAAAGCAATGGATCTGGTGTGCTTTCAGAGACCATGTGGAAAAGCAATGGATCTGGTGTGCTTATGGAGACCACGTGGCCTCAAAGCATGAACTTGGAGCACTCCTCTGGCTCTTCTGGAGGGAATGTGATCCTGTGTTTTCCAGGCCTCTGTGGCACTGTCGCTGTAGAGTCAATGATATTGCTTTGGGGAAAAAAACCAACTTGCTGTGATCCCTTTTTTTTCTGTACATTCCCCACCATAGCTCTTGGCAATTGCCTGCTTGTTTGAATTACCTCCCAATTAATGAGTTTGCAGGGAAGTACCAGCCAATATTTCATTTAATAGCTTCTCCTCTTAGTCCTTTTCCATTTTTTCCCCTACTCTCCAACAACTCATTGCCTTTGTTAGATGTTCAACCTGGTATGTATCGTTTTAGCTTTTATTTAATTGCTTTTGACTTTCGGTTGCCACAGTGCCCTTTTTCATGTAATAACAGGCAGCAAGGACTGCCAGCAAAGCTATGAATTTTCAAGGGTTACTGCAATTTTTTTCTCCTGTAAATCTCTTCCTTATGATAAAAGGAGCAGTATACATCTGTTCTGCAATAGAGAACTCATTATCTTTCGGGGCTTCTATTAGCTACAAGCTGTGCAACATATTTTTTTTTACAAAGTATGGTCATTTGCAAGTGAAGTAGGGGATCTGTTGGATACATTTAGCAAGAGATTTCCTTTGTAATTTCTACAGTCGGAGCTCAATGTTAAAAAGCCAAGAAATTAATGAAAAACAACCAACAAAAAGAATCACAGCTAAAAACTTGTAGAAGGTCCAAGTTGTCTGCAGTTCACCAGCTGCCATGAAGAAAAAGGTTAAATGTGGCAGAAATAAAGAAAAAGCTACACTTGTATAGGGCAACCCCATAACCATAAGTGTGTAAATGGATGTATTTTTTCCTTACTCTTTTCATTTCTCACTTATAGCTTAAGTGAGGCATTAGGAAATGTAAAGTTTTAGCACTATGGTTTTTCAGTAAATTTAATACAGTGGAATGATGTCACTTTCAGTAGTTCTTGAATATCATTAGTAGGTGTCTCCCAGCCTCCCAAGACGTCTATTGCAGAGATGTTTTAATTATTCCTAAACTGTTCTTAATAGAAATTAGCACATCAAAGCAATGAGAAACCAATGAGAAAAAAACTCCCTTTGTAGAAGTGCTCAAATTCTTGTATTGAGCCTGCGTGATTATAAAAGGTGACAATTCTGAAAAAGTGTTGTAAAAAGAGGACATGGAGAGAGTGATGATTTCTTTTTTTTTTTTTTTTCACTCCTAAAAATTCAGTTAAGTGAAATTCCTTCAAAACTCTCAATGTTTTACAGACAGGCTGCTGGAATGTAGTTTTTCAGAATATGTACATGCATACACATATATATATGTATAAATAAAATTCTTATTTAGAAAGGCGTACGAGGCAGCCTTAACTTAGTTTTCTCTATACATGGTCCTCTTATTTACATTAAAGAGCCAAAATCAATCCCTGCTGCCATTTAGTAGCATCAGCTTTGAATTCAGCTCTTTGACAAGAGCTTTGTCCACACCACAGTGAAAGAACCTGGACACCTGACACTTTGATTTTGAAAATAATTCCAGGAGGGATTAACATATTAAAACCAAGAAATAAGAACATTCAATTATAATCAGTCATTTGATAATTCCACTCTATAAAGGAGAGGTCCCAAAAATTCCTGTCCTCCAATGCCACAGCTGAAAATCTTGTTAACAGAGGTCTCAAGGCAAAGGAGTTCCAGATCGTTGGGCATTTTATGTCACTTTAATGTTTAGGGAGGCAGCTGAGGAAATATATTGGCTTATACTCCTGTTCCAGCATTCATCATAGACAGAATTTACAGGCCAAATGAAGGACCAGGTTTCCTTTTTTAATAGATGCCTGCAATGTTATTTCCATGGTATAAAGTATAATTAAATTCAAATATTCATCCTATTAAACATTTCAGCTTTAGTTTGAATCAAGTACAGAGATACATTTGCTGGCTTGCTCTGCCGAGCTGCCTGTCTGCAGAGAAGATTAACAAGGGAGACAGCCTGGGAAGCAGATTCATTCCAGCACTTGTGGATTTTAAGATTAGATTGGCCATTTCTTTTTATGCAAAGTGTAAACATATCTGCAATTACCTCTAGGAGAAAGCTAAGTACTTGTAAGTTATGATTGATACGGGAACTACTGTAGAGAGACACAGCGGAGCTCTTCCTTTTACTCAATATTCAAATTAGTCCATGGTAACTTTGTCACAAATCAGATTTACCAGCCGGGCTGGCAAAGGACTGCTTTCCTCACTCTCTTGAAACAAACCCACAATCCATAAACCATATTTTGTCCCTCTCCTGAGAAGGAGCACGTGTTTGATGGCCGCTGTGAGCTCAGCAGCCAGCGCTGCCGGTAAATCCGGCGCGCGTGTTAACGAGAGATGGGTGTGCTGGGATGTGCCTTCACTCCTTGGCTCCTCCTTGGGACTGGTGGATGAAAAATTACAGCAGTATTGGATGAAAAATGGATGAAAAATACAGCAGACAAAACAATGATCTCACCGTGCAATGCGCGTGCAGGAAGATTTGTCAATATCTGCTCTTAAATTCGCTGACTGAAAGTTGAGCGATTTCGTCAAAGACAACTCCGAAAAGATCCACATTTTCAGCTGTGCTGCCACAAGGCTGGGGAGATGACCCAGCTTCTCCATGGTAGGAGAGAACAGAAGTCATGCCAACACAAAACACAACAAGGACAATTCCTACACTCTCAAGTAGTGAAGGACAAAAACATCAAATAGAATCTATGCTGCTCAGACTATAACGTTTTCACCTACAACCTTTTGCTGGCACAGTAATCAATGCTCTGAGAGCAACAATCAGAATTAGACTCTCAAATCCTACAAGCATTGCAAAACCATGTTTAAAATTGCATCTTGAGACTGAAATTGTAACCTCACACAGAAAAACTCATAGTGAGGGCTCTTCAAGGAAAGAATGTTCCTTGAGTTCCTTTTCAGTCCTTTACCCACTGCTCAGTAGCATTAAAGACTATCAAGACTTCCTCCAAAATTGGTAGATAGGGAAATTTTAATCAAAAAAATCTGCATCTTTTAAAGCACCTTGGACCTGGCAGTCTTTCTGCCTGGAGAATCCAGATGAAGCATCCTTCTGGAGAACACTTGCATCTTCCCCTCCTGAAAAAGGAAATTCCCTGGCCCAGCTTTACCAGAGGAGTCTGCAGAGAGACAGAACAAGGCTTTGCCAGGGCAATTTCGTGTCTCCTGTCACCAGATCAGGTATTTCCTCCCTCCTCTATGACTATAGGGGTTTGGGGTTTTTTGGTTCTTTTTTGAAAATTTGCTATCTTATCCAACCACAGCTACCCCTCCTCTATTCCAGACCTAGACTTTGCAGAATCTGAAGAAGAGAAGCCTTCTGGAAAGCAGATTTAAAAGGACATGCAGAGCTGATTAAGTGACAACTGTTATGTTAGAGAACTTTAAGAATCTCAGCTTGAATTTTATATGAGTGTAAAGGACAGCATTAGCAACATAATTTTTAAAGAAGAAAATATCCAGAAGCAGTGCCAATCTGCCTGTAGATTACCAATTAAAATGTTTTCACTCTGGCAGTGATAGTACAAAGTTATCAAAGAACTTCTGAATTGGAGCTAGATAACCACCAACCCTAAACAAAATGATCTTTATTCTAAGGTAGTAGAGCAGCATGCAGCACATGCAAACCCATGCCACTTGATATCTGTCTGCTTTCCAGTTCCTACTGAACCATCCCCAAACACACAGTATCCAGCAAATCCAAGGCCTGGCTCCTTCTTCAGCCCTCTCCCAGCTTTAGATCTTTGCTAATCTCTGCAGAATTATTCAATACATGTACCTCTTCAGATCTCTGCTTATCTCTTTGGTATCAGAAAAAATGGAAATTGTTTGGGGAATCATGGACCTACAAACGACACTGGGAGTTCAGAAGCTGTTGCACTGCACTGCTTGCAATTCTGGGTTACAGATCTGGGTGAAAATGAACCATTTGAAAGGCATCACAGTAAAGGTTATTTGAGCTTTCTTGTTGGAAGAAATGGGGACAGATCATTTTACAGTTAATTTTATAGAATAGTTTGCCTTGTTATCCACAGAAGTCCCAAATAACCAAGTTTACAAGGAGAAGCCTGTTACCCAATATAAATTAATTGTACCATCATCTTGGTTCTTATTGAGTGTTTTTATTGTGAGACCACTAAAGGATGGGTTTTATATAAAGATATTGTAGATAGACAGCTTGAGTCAGTGCCAGACACATATCCAGCCTGCCATTAACTCATCTGTGGCAGATGACATAGGAAAAAATATGTAAAAAGCAAAACCATGTGCTGAAAAAAAAGCAAATAAATAACTTGTGCCACTGGTGTTATTGGGACAAGGGCTGTTAATGGTAAGCAGTAAACTTAATTAAGGTTTGTCAGTAAAATAAAAGTGGCTTTTTGTTTATAATTCTACTCTCAGTCCCTTGTTTATTCACTCCATTTTTTTTCCCTCCCCATCCCCTGCACTCTGCAATAAATGAGGTTCTTTCCACAGGACACAGCTGCAGCCACCTGAGCAGCAAAGCAATGGAGCCACACACACACACGGAATGGGCACTGCCAGCACTGACCACTGAACCCTCCCTGTGGCATTTTCTGGCTTTTCTTTCTAGCTGTGATCATAAAAACCATTCAGGAAAGCTTCTGAGATTAATTAACAGGAGCCAAAAAACCTGAACAGGCTCTAACCTTTCTAATTTCATGGTGTATAAAACAGAAGTAACACAGACGATTATCTCATAGGGAGAAACTCAAGACCTACAAAAGGTTCAGTAATTCTGAAATATTTATAGAGACAGACACAGGCAATGTTATGTCACTGAGATCAGAAAAGAGCA
This sequence comes from Promerops cafer, assembly GCA_013398275.1. Lineage (NCBI taxonomy): Eukaryota > Metazoa > Chordata > Aves > Passeriformes > Nectariniidae > Promerops > Promerops cafer. The sequence continues at coordinate 2,356,021 of VZSE01010539.1, read as the reverse complement.
GCTTTTTGTGCTCATATGGAAACTGAATCTCTACACTGAGTTATATATTCTGCTTTCCTTCCTGTTTACCATTTCTCTTAATTTTATTTCACCTTCCTTTACCCTACATAACAGGTGGGTATAATGTCAAAAACTTATAAAAAAAAGAAATGGAGTTATCTTGCCAATTTGTACTGCAGTTGACATGTTGGGATATTATATAAATGTATTTTTTATAGAAAAAAAAAACCTTCATCTTGACTTTTATCTTACCTCAGAATTGCGTGATTTTTATGGTATAAGCATTAATGCTTTTTACCTAGATTTGTGTTTAAAGTAAGAGTATATTTGCTAAAAACAAGCAAATTAAAAGCGTACACAAATGAAGTGAAAAGATCAAGTCAAAACCAAATCAAATCTTCTTAAAGTAAGACTTAGCTTGTTCAGTGGATACAACTATAGAATATTTTTTCACTAGTGAAACTAAAAGGGAGTATCCAAAACCATAAGATCAATTATCCTAATGAAATATAAGAATTAAAAGAAATACATAGGTGCAAAGAAATGTTCCCTTTTAAATGAAAAAAAATATTTTATAACTTCACAAAGCTGTCATTCAAAACAGAATAGGAGATATTTGGTTCCCCCTTTTCCCTGTTTTAAGCTAAAAATATTCCTCAAATTTGATAAAAACTTTACAAAATCTCAGGGTGCCAAAACTGCAGATTTGAGATCCTGGCAGTTGTGCACACAGGTCATGACCGAGCAGAGCTTCCAATACAGTAAAACAAGGAAATAAATGAGCAAACCAAACATGAATCAGGAGCAAACAGAGAGAATTTGAACTTTGAATTCCCATTCCTTCATTCCCCTTCTCTGTAGCCCAACATCACTACAAGGATTATGTATCCATGGTTCAGTGGGACGTGATTTAAAATTCTGAGTAACCAACCAAACGTGTACCCTTCCTAAATAAATATATGCCAGACATCAAACCCAATTTCATGCCAAAGGTTGATTTGGCTTTAGAAGTTGCCTTGAAGCTGATGGCATCTGGCTGGAAGCCCCCCAGTTTGTGGGGGGCTCAGTTTGGTGGTGAGCGAGCATCTCACGGTTCCCAGGAGGATGGAACATTTTAAATTCTTGCCTTCTTTTTTTCTTCTTTTTTTTTTCTTTTTTTGTTTATTTTTTTTGTGGATATTGATTATACTTGGAAATTGGGCACCGTTCTTTAAACATTTTTAAGGCTGAACTTTAGCCTTGAGTTTGATGGCAAAGCTCCCAGTGTATTCCCCAGAAGCTGTATTTCACCTTGGAAGGAACAATATTTTTAAAGGATAAAATCACCCCCAAACTCCTCTAAGCAGACTTTATATCTCAATATTGCCTCTATTATAATGATAATGTGTGCCAATATGACCATTTGGGTTTCGAGGGCCATTTTAAAAAAAACATTAGTAGCTCATAAAATATCACATTTAAAGTATTACATCTTCCTCCAGTAATTAGAGATCTAATAATTCCCTGTATATTTTTGCAAAATTCTACATGCTATATTATAATAAATGTTATAAAGATAACACTGAGCTCAACATTATTCAGCATTTAACAATTAATTTACATAATGTAAATATTAATGTAGCCTTGAGCACTGTGGGACTGAGGAATTCTGAACACTGTGCATTTCATTACCTCTAATATTGCAGTGAGTTAATTCCTGCAGGACACTTGGGAGATCCTTGGAGGGGTTCATATTGTGTATTAAAGTAAGAAAATATAACATGAACTTTTAAAAACTCAGGGCATTCTTCTAGAACTACCTAAGAATCTCTTAATGATCCCTTTTCTATAGATTTTTATTTTCATTGCTAAAGGATTCGGGACTGCTCTTCATTGGAGCTGTCCCAAATATGTTTTGGTTTAAAAATCCCAAGGATTTATGATTCTCTTCACAGGGTAACATGACTGATAGCAAGAAACAGAGATTTTATTTTTCTTTTCCCCCCTCTGCTGAGCATTGCTTTTCAGATACAAATAGGAAAGGTAATAATATATACTCTACATACAAATCTACATACATACATATATAATCTGCACACAAAGGAGCCAATATTTTCTCACTAGCAAATATACTCCAGCCTCCAGTGAGGCCAGATTTCTCTCTCTGCTTTCTATCAGACCTACACACACCCAATGCACTTTTTGTCAACCATCTCTGTTAACATCCCAAATGATAAATGAATTTGTTTCATCTACAAGAGGTAATTTTCATGGTTTTAATAATTTTAAAACTTGACACAGATAACGCAGAGTTATTTGTCTGACTGTGAAAGGAACCTTCAGAACTGGGAATACAAGCCATTTTACTTGACTATAATAAACATTAAATCTCAATTTATGAAATTTATGAATTAAGATGTGAATATGCATCCACACACTCCAGGTACGTGATGAGCACATCCAAACATCATCATTCACCCTTTCAAGCCAACAGAAAGTATCTCCATAGCAACTTGCAGTTGCCAACTGTGGCAGCCATTCTCAACCATGCAAAAAAAATTAATTGGCAAGCAAGGATTAATGTTCTTGGCAATTAACTCGAAAAGGCAAAAGCAGGAGTAACAACTGCTGTGTCCTGTGTCAGCGTTCTCTAAAACTGGTCTGAAAAATTCAAGTGACTTGCTTAAAAGTAAACATATGAAGATATAAGTGCTCAGGAAACGTAAGGAAAAATTAGGAATCAGTACCTCAGAGCAGCTTTCATGGGACCCATCTCCAACTGTGATTTGCAACAGAAGACACTGAATATGTATTTACACGAGCAAGAATGTATTTCAAAAAGTGCCATCTACCAACACATAGAAATATACATTTCTTGGCAGCTTATGGGCAATAAAATTCTCACTGTGTCACAGATCACAAGGTCATAACTCACATCAGAGCTGACTATCAAAGCCACTTCAGACATCCGAGACGCTCGCCTGAAAATATTTCTTACACATTTAAAGAAGGAAAAATCCCCAAATCAGTACCCTTTAAGAAATAAATTAAACAAAAAGTTGCAAAATACACCTTCTGGAGTTTGCAATTTAACACATGAGAAAACACGCAGCATGTGTGATGCAGAGGAGGTCAACAGTGCTGTAAGGCAAAATTATTTCAGCTCCTGCCTTATCCATACTAAGCTTGTGCCCTCGCAGCTCCGAAGAGCTCTGAGACTGCTCCTCAACACGAGCCATGGCAGAAGCAGGGCAGGGTCAGAGAGGTGAGGAAAGATGCTGCTCGGGGAGGTGAGAGGCATCCCAGCTTGGCTACAGCCACGGGGAAAGAAAAGATTCTACACAGAGATCAGAGAGGAGCCATGGGACAAAGCCTGGGTGGGATGGCACAAACACAGCCACCAGCAGAGGCCCCACCAGCTTCTGCTCAAACATTTCAGTGTTTGTCTCCCCACACTTCTGGTGAGTGGACAACACAGTGGAGTGTTGATTCTTTTAGATTTTGCTTTTTATTGCCCAAGGAGAAACAAAACAAAACAAAACAAAACAAAACAAAACAAAACAAAACAAAACAAAACAAAACAGGAAAAATAATACATTTTTTCCTAGTCTATTTTCAGTGGCAAAAAAAAATTCCATTTGCAATTTTTGACCAGGACTTTCATTTCTTGAAGGTATCTCCCCCTTTGCACTACAAAGCAAAGATGAAAGGTGTTAATTTTTTAGCTAGTGGATAAAAGCAAATGCTGCATAATGGTGGAAGTTGTACCAAGGCTGCAGGAGATCTGTAAATACATCTATGGATGAAACCTAAATGGATCCACAGAGTAAATCCTTCCACTTGCAGGAAGTTATTTAGAAATAAACTGGCTGGTTCTGATTTTCTCAGAAATTTGACCTACATTAGAATTTTGGGAGAGTGAGGAAGCAGGCACCATTCTCAATTGGTACATGTCCTGTGGTCTGGATCATAAAGAATGAAAAAGACAAAAGCTGGCAATTAATTTGCACACCTTTAAAACAAAAGTGAGGAGAAACGAGGATTCCCCACCCCAAAAAGCTTTGTGTCCTTCTCTCCATGCACTGACAGGAATGAGGAGACAGCCTCAGCTGCAAACTGACACATCCCACTAGGAAAACTGTCAGGGAGAGGAGGATTTAAGGACATCCCACGGCAATCACAACAGCCACGGCTGCTGCCAAGACTCTACCAAGCAGCCACATCCCCCTGTCTCTTGATCTCTGAAGTCCCCTCTGATCAGTCTGGGGAAAAAAGTGTGCTTTAGGGCAGGCTTGGGAATAAACCAAACAAGTATCTGTGAGAAAAACTACAAAAAGTTTTACTGGAGTACAAGTCCTCAGTGCTTAGCACCAGGCCATTAAAATTCCTGGCAGCAGCTCACAGTCCTGGCTTGCCAATGGCCCACTTTTCATGCAGCCTATTTTTGTTTAGAAAAAAACCTCCAGAACATCCTGAATATTAAACCTTTCTTCAAGCTATAATGATCAGGGAGATTAGCTCTGATCAGCAGTTTTAGGCCATATGTAAATTCGGTGTCCCTAGGCAGAGTAGCAAACCATGAAATACCCTTCTCTTCTCCCTTTGGCTGGCAGGAATAAGGAGGCTGCTCCACAGATCCTCATTAATATTGGCCCACACCACCAATTTAGCATTCAACAGGTTGTAATTCCTGGGCCTATGGGGGACTAGCCTGCAGCTAAGGTATACCAGATTGGCAAGAGAAAATCCACAATAACAAACTTTACTTCTTTCGGTTTCTCTTAATTAACAAGTTTTTTTTAATGTTTTCACTCCTTTGGCTATTGCAGCCCAAGCAAATTTAGAAATTTTAAGCAGCATCACCACTGTCCATCCTCACAGCTTATGCAAAGGCTAAAACCCATAAGCTAAGGAAGATTTTTTTTCCCTCTACTCCAGCATACAGTGTTTAAACCCCTCGGGGCACACCAAAGTAGGACGTACCAGCACTGAGTAAATATCACAACACTTTTTATGGAACAATACATTTAATATTTAGCCATGGTGGGCATGAACAAACTCCCTGCTACAGCCTGGGCGGGGAGAGCATCTCTCCCTGGATGAGGTCTGAGAAAACAATCTCTGCCTTGATCAGGAAATTTGATTTCATTTCATTTAGGAAAGAGACATCTCCATTCAGCAGCAAAACACTGAACAAAGGTTTTTTGAGAAATGGTGTCCAAATTGTGGTGCCTGGCAGGAGGTGGCACAATCAGCAGCTGGGGATGTGTCTGTGCTGGGGCTGCTCCCAGCACTGCACGGACTCCTGTGCTCACTCTGCTTTGAAGAGAATGTTAATAAAGCTGTAACTGCTGCTTTAATCTATAGAGTGATCCAGGAAAATGTTCAGAATTTCGATGTCCTCCCCTACACACTCCAGTTGGAGTAGCTACTCGTAAAGGAACCGACAGACAAATTGTAATCTGCAAAGCAGGAAGAGGGGAAAAGCAGAAGGCTTGCCTTCCTGCTTGCTTCCAAAAGGATTCTCCGGCTTGAAGAAAAGGAAAATTAAAAAAAAAAAAAAAAAAGACAGAAAAGAAAAATGAGTTAAAACTTTATTCAATAGCAATGAAGCCTGAAGCTGATAATTTCAGCTTTCTGGGATACAGCTGTAGCAATGAGAAAATAAGAGCCCAAAGGATGGATAAACTATATTATCTTAACTAGCAAAGGCAAGCCTTCAAAAAATGAAATTGGCAAAGAAAAGCTACACTATTAACTTCTTTTTTCCCTGGCTAAGAAAATATGATCAAATTTTCAATTCTTTAGTTCTCTCCTAGTAAGCCTGCAGCACACACCAAGCCTGCTGAAAGTGTAACCTCCCCAAACGAAACTGCCAAATAAGCAAGATTACAACAAGCCCGAGAGGCACGTCTATCTTTTGGTCTTATAATTATTTTGAGTACTGTAGGTTTTTTCTAACAGAAGCTATGATACAGTTCAGCTTAAAATCAAGAAGGCAAAACTGTTTAAATTAAAAAAAACCAAGAAGTTTGCAAAACAATGCTCGCCAGTGTGGCCAAACAGTAATGTCTGCAATTTCATGATCCATTACCCTGTCTGTTAAAACATGCTGATGTTTCTCCTCTGCTTCTGTTTTCCAGGGCCCTTCTCTGCCCCAGCTGGGAACCCAGCTCCTATGGCAAATTTTGGCCAATCAGATTTGGGGACCTCCCATCCCATCTGCCCAAAACGTTGACATAACCAGATCAGTAGTGCCCATGGTACGTTGATTACCTTTATTGCTAACTTTGCTTGCTAAACCTGCATCTGTTTTGATAACCTTATACAGCAGCAATGGTAGGCACTGCAAAACCCATTTGCTCACAGCCACACCAGAGACATTTCATTATTTCGGGTCCTTCCATTAACAGAATTACATTATTTTAGTGTTATTTCCATTTTTTCTGTTTATATGAATATTCATTCAGTGTCTGGCCACTACTTCCCAGAAATTCTCAGAGCAGTTTTAGGGTATGAGCTTTCTCTCCAGCACGATTTATCGGAGTAGTCCTTCAACTTGTGCATATTTTTGCAGATTTGTCAGACCAAAACCTTAAACCACTTTTACTTATCTGCTGCTGGCACTGGAATGCAGATCCCAGCTCCCAAACACCCAGACACCATTTTTCTGCCTCAAGACAGTGAAGTGCTGTCTGTTGGTGGAAGACCCCAAAGCAAGTTGGGTTGGACACCTCAGCAGGGCACTCACTCATTTCACATCCATCCTGGCTTCGTCCTTGTAAAAAGGAGGGAAAGGGGTTTCCATGGGGCAGCTAGTGACAGGACAGGGCAGAGTTTTAAACTGAAGAAGCACAGGTTTAGATGGGACAGTGGGGAGAGATCCTTCCCTGGGAGGGTGGGCAGGCCCTGGCACAGGTGCCCAGAGAAGCTGTGGCTGCCCCTGGATCCCTGGCAGTGTCCAAGGCCAGGCTGGACACTGGGGCTGGAGCAGCCTGGGACAGTGGGAGGTGTCCCTGCCATGGCAGGGGTGGAGTGGGATGAGCTTTCAGGTCCCTTCACCCCAAACCATTCCATGATTCTGTGATCCCAGGGCTCGCTCAACCCCAGCCCAACCCTGCAAAGTTTAAAATTCCTCTGACCGTGGCACTTCCACAGCCTGTGGGAGGAAGAACCTGTTCTTGCATACAAGAGGAAACTCTATAGTGTTTAATAGTTTGATTTGCTATTATGTGCTACTGCATAAGTTTTATTTTAATATCATGTAACTGCTGTGATTGCATTTTTATAATTGGTGCTCTGCCCCAGAGGAGAACTTTTTGAAGAGTAAAAAATGCTACCTAGGTGCTGACTCAGAGAATTTACAGAGTGCTTTGGGTAGCAGTACTTAAGCATGAAGCTTTCCAGCAAAGGTGCTGCAGGTGCTGAAGAATTCAAACTGCCAGATCAATGACGTTAATTAATGGTTCATGCAACAAAATATAAAAGAAAATTAAGGTAGTGAATTAAATCCTGAAAGCAAAGTCCCATACAAAGTCCAGCTGGGATGCTGACAACCCTCTGAAATTTTGTATATTCAAAGAAATCCAGGCCTAGGCTATGGCCACATTCTGAATCAAAGAGCTGGTGATGCAGCAGGGATGGGTTTTGCTGTGCTAGACAGGGATGGTTGCCAATTTCATCTCCATAGGCTCAGATTTGTAGTACATGGGCTTTTAGCAACAGTGAGCCTGTATGAATTTCACTGGCATTCCCACTGATTTCACAATATGCCAATCCCAGCTGACACAAGGAATTGTCATTTAAGAGGAAAACCACAAAGAGATCTTTCACAGACACTCTCTTTAACTTCAGTGTTTCAGATGCTTTCCAAATTTCTCAGATACACCACAGGAGCACAGGGTTGATGGCAAGAAATGACAGATAAAAAACTTTTAAATAACACCTCTTTAAAAATTTAAAGCTCCTTTAAAGAAAGATACTGTATTTATAACCACTAATGGTTAAAAAAAAAAAAAAAAAAAAAGACTGTTCAAGAGATTTCTTTTTAATCAAACATCATGAAATTTAGATTGTAAAAACAGACTGAGACTGGCAATATTTTCAAAGCCCAAAGGTTGTCATTATAGATGAGAGACTTCTTCTTGGAGCAACAAATAACACATCCTTATTTGAGAGAAGTGAAAAGGGTTTGATGAAATGAATGTTGGGGGGTTTTGGTTGCTTTTTTTTTTCTTTTTTACTTTAATTTTGGGGGGTTTTTTTGCCTCCACTCAGTTGGGGAAATACATCTTTCTTACCTCTGTGAGATGATCTAAACTCTGCTGTTGTGGAGCCTAAAGCAGCAGGGCCAAGAAATACAATTTCCATGTGTGCTTAAGAAAATTACACCCTCGAGTAGACTGGAAGAAAATTCATAATATATTAATTGAATGAGTGATCATATGACTCCATGGACAAGACCTGCAGTGTATTGCAAATTATTTCATTAATTAAAGTAGCTTTGTCTTGAGGTGTGCCTCAATTTCAAAACCGTGTTAAAAATAAATTTCCCTGCCAAGTTTCTTGACAATGCTTTTGATGATTAAAATGAAAGGACATTAAAAGTAGACTGTGCTTTTTACCTTAATAATGGAAATCATATTTTGTTTTTCTCTCAGAGATTCCACAGAGGAAACGGAAACATTTTCCTCCAGTAATGTACATCTCCTTTCTTGGAGTTGTTATATGTGCTGCCATAAGGTTTGCATGGCAAATATAGCAATATTTTTTACATAATCACATTTTATACATTTTATAAATGTAATTTTTATAAATAACATTTTTATAATTTTTTTTATAATATTCCTGTCTCTTAAAACCATTATTAAGTACTTCTAGTACTCCTAAAATCATGTTTTACCCACACTAATTTTAGAATAGAACATTCTGCATAAGCACACAGTTAAAACACAGATTTCAAGCTGGGGCACAGCTGTCCAAGAAAACATCCACTATTGTCACCAACATAATTCTTAGCACATAGTAATTTTCATTTTCAAACTACAAGTGGTTTGTAAGTATAATAAGTAAGGATTGAGGAAAAATCAGTTAAAATTCTTTATTCAAGTTATTTTCTCCTTTTACTTTGGAATCAAATTTTTTTTTCATAACTTTGACTTGTACATTGAAACATAGACCTGAAGTCATGCATTTTCCATCCAAAGAATATTTAATATATTTTACTGCTCTGTGCTTAAATAATAGCAATGATGAGCTACATTTGTGTTCCCAAAAATCACTGTCTTGAATATATATCTGTTAATATTTTCTTCAAACCCCATTTAAAAGACATTTCTGCTGGAGTTTCCAACATGTAGCAGCAGAAGATGGATTGAAAGCAAGAACTGTGAGATCTCACCTTCAACCTGTCTATCACATTCCCTAAGTGTGAATCCAGCTCAGCATCAGCTGACAGCACCTTTCCCCCTTTCCCTCCACAAGAAAGCCAATAATAAACTTTTCAACCTTTCCAGAAAGTTCTTCAGGTACAAAATGTGTCATTTTATAAAAGCTTCTCCTGCTTACTTTCAAGCATGTTAGTGGTGCTCGCCAGGAGGGCTTGATATCTAAAAATAAATGTAATTTCCCACCTATTTTTGGTGGACAGCCACAGAAAACTGCTACAGAGAAATAGTGCAACTGTGTGTGGAAATGAATATTGGTGTGCAAAGGTGACATCTTCTGTATTTAACAGATGTGATCTGAATGAAGGAGTCAAAGAGTGCCTTTTTCTAAAAGTTGTGCTCAATATGTGAAAGCCAGGTGAGCTATTTTGAATATTTCTATAAAATACCACAAACTTCTCATACTGCAAAAATAGATTACTGTGGGGTCATTCTCACTAAGGTTTTCTTTCCTGTTGCAATTGCTTTCACTCCTCCAAGGGTAGTGTGCAGCACTTTTTTGTCTTCGTGGGACTACAGACTGCAATTTATACCCCAAGTGTTTATTTAATGGTGGGGAAAGAAGAAGAGCTGTGAGGGCATGACATAAAGGGAGAAATGGGGAAAAAAAAATAAAGAAAAATGCGAACCTACACTTTAAAAATAATATTTTTTCTCTTTCATTTCTTTTTTCTTTTTACAGGCACTATCTATCTGATAATACCTTTCAAATAAAATTGAAATTAATCAGATTGACCTGCAAGGGGATAAACAATCCTGCCACTGTGCAGTGGTGAGTTTTCCTTTCAGCTGCGTGTTCCACAGCAAAAGTAGGGTGGAGCAGCCTCTGGGCAATGCACGCTGAGGCAAATCCTGCCTGCACTGACAATTTATTGGCCTTTTTGCCCTGGCACTTGGAGCAGTGGCCGCAGCACAGCGCTGCTGTCAGAGGGGACGATGTCCCTGTCACCACCCCTGGTGACACCAGCTTGGGATTCACGCCCAGCTCGCTGTGAGGACCAGGTGGGCAGGCTGGGGCTTCACCTGCTGCAGCCCTGCCACCAGCCCCAAACCCTGTCACCAGTTTATGGCACATGAGTGCAGGTCCTGGGGCTTTATCACCCCTTTACGTGCTTTTAAAGGCTCTGGATGGAATATGGTGGGTGGATGCTGCCAGGCCCCCGACTCCCGCAGAGCCTGCGGGGCTGCTGGCCTGCGCAGAGGGGATGGCCAGGCAATACCCACAGAGGGTGATTTAGAAGTGTATAAACACAAACTCAGGGTTTGCACCGCTAAGAAAGCCTGCCCAGAGGGCTGCAGCACGCTCCCTCCCTGCAGGCTGCCACACAGCCATGAGGTTTTTTCAGATAATGCTTTCCTGGGACTGCAGGATCTTTCAATTTATTGATTACGTGGATGAGTTTATCTCTTGTGTCCAAAGTGCTTGGAGCTCTAAAGCTCATCCCTGTCTCTTCTGAGAGAACAGAAGGAGATGCACAAACGCAGGTGCAAAAGCCCAGGTGCAAAAGCCAGTGGTAAGTAAATTAGAGTGTAAATTTCCTTTTGCAAACAATTACATCCTGAATTGCACAAATTCATTTGAGCCTTTGTGTTCCAGTACCCAGCAAGGACTCCAGCATTTTTTTAAAAATTCATTTGTTCTTTAATTAAGAAACATACTCATTTTTATTTCATGAACCTGGGCTCTAATGCAAAAGGAGCCAAAACTCCAACCACCACTGCTCTGTGCAGGGAACTTTGAGCACTGCACTGCATGAACTGTCCAAGGCACAGAGACCATAATGCTTTTACAGCCTTTAACATCAGGCATTAATGCTGCTCTGGCCAAAAGGCTGAATTTTGGTATATCTTGTGTGCAACTATGGAATAAAAGAAGAAAGATTGTTTTAGCAGGAGGGGCAGTGAGCATAAAAATCACTTGTGCAGAGGCAAAGGGAATTTTCTGTCTGGGCCTGAAGAAGGTGACTCATTTCCAGTCCTCCCATGCAGGCCACCTGTGCACCTAAGCTGGTCTGGAGCCTTTCCTGGGTTTAACCTCTTTCTGCAGGAAATCAGGACTAATGGAACCCTGGGCTGGGCTGCAGCCTCCTGCTCCCAGACACTCCCAGGCTGGGTGAACTGCTAATTGCTACACATAAGATTATTTTAATTTCCTCCAAATGCACTAGTTTAACCACACTTGCATACCTGGCAACCTGTAAATTACCTGGGAGTGCTTTAATGGGTTTTTCCTTTCCATTTCCAACAGGCAGATTACAGTGGATGTACAGCTTTGTCTGCCATAATACAACAAATTATTAGTAAATACATACCTTTTCTTTCCATCATGTACATACACAATAACTAAAATATACCAGAATCCCTAATAAAAGATCAGATATTTGTGTCTATATATGCTCATCTCTCTGCAATATATGCACATCATACATATTAAAAAATAGATATATCTATACATACACACAGTAACCATATTCATATACAGCTGTATTTTATTCCACACAGATCTGTGAAAAATTTCCTACTGGGATATACAAAGCAGCTGTGCATAATTAGCCTGGCTGCTGCTTGGCTTCTGCTTGGAAATTTAAATATTGACATTACAGATGTTTCTACCTAGTTCACATCCGTTACATTTACAGGCCAGATTACAAAGATTTTGAGTGGAGTTTTGCTGAAATGCAGATGATTAATCCCAAGAAAGGATGGCTGAAAGTTTGCCATCAGCAAGTTTTCAAGTTTGCCCAGAACTGAACACATCTGGGAGAAAAGGAACTTAGAAACTGCTCTGCTGAGTTATACCAAAGCTGAGCATTCCATCTCCAGTAGGAAGGATTGGGGAAAAGCTGAGAAACAGGCTGGCTTTAACAAATAAAGGAGATTTTTGTATTCTTTAGCTCCCTTTGAGTCAGAGGCTTCCTCATCCACAGTTTCATTCCAATTTATTATTTCGTTTTCCACAAGAGCTCAGAGCAGTAAGTTTCATAATTAAATATGTAACATTTGACATCTCAAATCTCCTCTAAATCTAAGTATTGCTGCGAGTGGCGGTGCCATGAATCAAAAAACTTCAGGTTCAAACATTTAATTTTGAGATAGTTTTGAGGTCAATTTTCTGAGATATTTCTGCTTTGCAGGTCAGATCTATAGATGCTTCTAAGTTTATACTGCAAAAACCCAACTGAATAAAATATCAACAAATAAACATTTATGCATAACTCTAACTTCTGTGACAAAAAGACTCAAGTGTCACCACAACCCTGGTGCAGGCAGAAGACTGGAAAACTCCAGATTCTACTTTTACCTAAATAAAAAGATATTATATCCTTTACTATCCTTTTCTAATGTCTCTCTGTGACTTTTTTTTTAAAAGTTTAATCTTTCAGCAGAAAGACACTTTGTAAACACACCCTTTGATTTCCCTCTGTCCCCTGGGATTTATAGGTCAAAAGAAAGAAGACGACTTTGAGACTTCACCCAATTCAATTCAATTTGATTCATTTTACAGCTTTGGCAGCCTCCTTCTGCCACAGGCCAGCAATGATTGCAAGGCACAAATAAAGAGAGTCTGGAAAACAGGACCAGAATATTTGAAATGTATCAAAGCTGGCAGCAGGTGTGTAAAAGTCAACGAGGCCAAACTTATTTTTGCCACTTTGCTAGGCCACCTGGCCTTTTGTTTCCCTTTCATGGACTCTTTTGATTCCATCTATCATACACAATCCCATTTCTATTAATTTATGTATTAAACTTATTGTTAGGTTAAGTACAAAAAAACCCCCACAATGAACCAGCCATCCTGTCAGGTTTCTCTAAGTAAAAAGGCACCATTTCAGTTTTCATTTACCTGAACCACTGCACTATTTTCCAGTGCAGAGCTACCAGTGATACTCAGCCCCTTCCTCATGCTTTATCCATCTCTACAAATTACTATTTTATGACACTGCAGAACCCTCTAGGCTATTCTTCTTAATTCCTTCTGTTTCCTCTCTAAATGTCTTCAAGTGTCCCTTTATTTCCAGCAATTATTTATAGACATCTGTCAGTCCAGGCTCCTTGGCTGGAATGCAATGGATCCAGGCTATTGTGCAGCACAGAAAACAAGTTACTTTCTTTAAATGCAATTCTCAAGCAATTTTGCTAAACCACTGCAGTTAAGATTTTACCCCACTGGGTTTGCAGCATATTGTTGTAAGTCACACAATGTCAAATGCGTTTAAAATAATTTCTGTTAAGTGCCTCCAGCAAGAGAAATGAGGTGGCTGCCAAGTTCATTTAACCCTCCTCCACTTGGCAACCTCTAAAAGTGAGATATCCAAATGTTTCATTCCTTCTGTGGAATCCATGGGATTGGAGTCACCCTCATTAATGTGCTGAGGTGAGGCTGCTGCAAGAAACAGCTCCTCAGCCCTTGAGCTGGCAGCTGGAAAAATCAGAGATCTACAGGAAATAAACTGGGTCATAACTCAGAAAACAAAAACATGAGAAATCAGCAGTACAGCCAGCACAAAACCCATTACAGTCAGTCCAAAAATTGCCATCAGTGTCACTGAATCGGGCTCAGCCATTATTTTCCTGGTACATATGTGCTGACTGCAACCTCATCCAGAAATGGGAGCTGGTATAAATAAAAAAACAACAAATCAAACTGCTTCTTCTGACTTCAAACAATTTCTACTGGTCTTCCAATGTATTTATTTATGATAAATAGCCTCCAAGTTTGCAGTTCCTCCAGGAAAGGATCTAATAGAAATCTCAGCACATCTGTGGTCACTTTAAGCACACATTTAGGTGTACTTTGTTAGGATTTGACTCTGGGCTATTTTCAGAACCATGACAATTTCACCTGAAAAGAGCTAATTTACTGTAACTAACTATATTATTAAATTTCCCTAGGAATGATATATCAAGAAATAAATCTGTAGCAATATCACCTAGCAGTCACATATTTTTATCATTAATTATAAGATCTGGCAAACCCTAGCTTGAAATTCAGATGAATATTCATTGTAATGCAGTTTATATTCTCAGTAATTATAGGCAGGTATTTGCCTCTCCAGAAATGTGAAGGCACATAAATTGTAGGTGTCCAAATAACCAGTGATGTTTACTATGAGTTTAAAAATCACACACACAAAAATGTGAGTGGCCTTAGTGACATAAAACAATCTATTTAAACACCATCCAAGCTATCCTCACTGGGACTGTGCTCAAAAGGCTCTTTAATTATTCATAGATTAAATAAATACAAAAATCACACACTTTCCATGTTTTCTTCAGTTTTGGTGGATTTATATCTATCTCAAATAGAAGAGAAAAGAAGATTCTTAAAAGGGGCTTGGCACAACTTTTCACTGTAATTTCTGTGTTTTTCCCTAGTTAAGGAATTAACTTTCAAATCATTAAGGAAAAAAGTCACTTTGTAAAACAATGAAAGGCTGCAAAATATGTCTTACAGCAATACTGGGGAAGTCTAATATGAATATTCACTTGATTTTTAAAACTAAGGTTTACATATTTTTGATGCTAACTCTCTCCAAGATTTATTTAGTAATTCTCTGATATTCTCTGATGAACAGACAACACCTAAGTTCAATTGTAGACTCAATAAATGAGTGGAAAGTCCCTAGAGAATTCCATTGGTTTTGTGATTGATAAAACTGTGGCCTAACAGGAAAACACAGGAAACACAGGAAAACACCCTGTAATGGATAATTTAAAGTAAGATAATAATATCATCTGAATGGTTCAAAAAGGCCCCAAAGCCTTCAGATGAGTTTCACACTATATTTGCATCTTTCTCACATAACTGTGCATCTCTCATGGAATTATTGGTATCCATGGACATTTACACTTTGGTCCAGGGAGCAGCAAGACAAACCCAAGATATCTACTTGAGCATTTTTATTTTCAGCAGAATTTCAATGAGTGGGTTTGATTCAGAGCTTGAAGGAGGCTGAAGGTGGCTGTGATAAGAAATAAGGTTGTGCATCCAGTGCAAAGCCTTCCTTCTGCAGCTTCAAAAATGAAATACAGCACAAGTGCAATCCAAAGGGAAAGACTCAGGAATGCCACATGCAAACACATCAGGATTTCCATCAAGCTTTGGTTTGGAGCAGCACGACAGCTGGTGGGTCCCTTCCAGCTCGGAATATTCTCTGATAACCTCTGAGATAAAATAGCAGAGCCTGATGAATAATTTGAGGATATGTGCCACAAGTTGTGAAGAACTATGGAAAACAGATGTAAACACCAGGAAATCCTGGCTGAGCAGGTGCCATCTGCATAGAGAGCTGTGACTGATTCCAGCCAGCCCTGATTCCACAGGTGCAATTGAGCACTAAATAATTTTGCAAGCATTGGTGCTCTAGACACCAGGCAAATGAGGTTATGAAGTTTAATGTGATGAATACCTGCAAGGAAGGGAGGGAGGGTAAGGGAAGGAAAGTTGAGAAAAATTATTCAAACTCTGGCCAATGGGAAAGACAATCAAAATGCTAAATGATACCTGAGTCAATCCAAAGCGGCAGTAGGAGAAAATGGATGAAACCATTACAGAGGAATTCACTGGAAGCTGGGCTGAGAAACATCTCTACTGAATCAGAAGTGTAAACTTCAAAATAAGGAGTGGGGGAAAAAAGGAAAAGCAAGGAGAGTTCATGGATAATAAAAATAGAGAATTGCCAGTTATAAAATGTACCAGAGACCTACAAAAGAAAAGAGTGTTCCATTGGCAGCCATACTCTCAAACATGAAACATTTCTTGTTTGTCTGAGAAGATCATCAATATCTTCATTACATGCTTGTCACAAGTGAGGTAAATAAACATTTACCTCAAAAATTTCATCCGTTGAAGGAGCAGGTTGTAATGCATTTCCTACCTACAGGTTTTTAGATATGAAGAACTCTATGTGAAAATGCAAAATTCACCAGAAAGGTCACATAACATAAGGGAAGAGTTTAACTTGGATGGTTATACCCACATTAAAACTTGGAACAATATCTTACTCTTGTAGAATTTCCTCCTCAGAAAAAATCAACAGGAAATTTAATCAGAATATTTTCCTTACTAACTTTAATTATCAGTGTGTTTTTGTTTAGTTGCAACTGTTGTATCTGCATTTACAACATCTGTTTATCAGCATTGTTCAGTATTTGAATCTGCCCTACAACATTAGTTTATTCATAATGTGCTTTCCATTTATTTGTGTTATTTACTAGACTCATGCTACATAAACAAATAAAAATAACCCTTCCAGTAACTAAACATACAGGAAAAAAATGTGAAATTCCCACTCTGCACAGAAATTGCTCATGGTATTTGGTTTGAATCTTAATCATATCCTAGGGGTTGTCTTTGTTGATTCCAGAGATGAATAAAAAACATGAACCTAAATCAAAGCTCCTATTTCCTACTAATATCTGGGTGGGTTTTTTTTCCTTTTTCTTTTTTATTTTTACTTCAGAGACTTGTTTTTCAAAAATCATTACCTGTTGTCCTAAAGTTGTGCTGCTCCCACCTCTTTTTTTGCGGAGGAAGGATCCAGCGAGCAGCAAAATCAGCAAGAAAACTCGTACGGTGTGATAAAAATGCATTTACCAAAAGGGAATCTGTTCAGGCCCCATTTGCTGAGCTGGACTCACCTGTGGCAGATCCCTCCATGACGTGACCAACGTAGGGGCCCTCTTTGAACATGGGCCTGTTGTCGTTTTGGTCGATGACCGAGATGTCCAGGCCGACTGGGCCGTCGATGGTTTTCCCATTCATATCCACCACCTCGACCTCCAGCTGTGTGAACAGAAAAAGGAATAAAGTCATGAGTTCACTGTCACAATGAGAAGGGAGCAAGAAAAAAAGAGTTCTGATGGGCGTTGGTGCAGCCAGACCCTGCCAAAGACACCCCTTGCAGCCCGTTCTTTTGGACCAGGCTCAGAGCAGATTTCTCCTCTAAGCAAGAGAGACAGATGTACATTCAAACTGAGATACCCCCTGGCAGCTTGAAAATGCCATATTGCCCGAAGAATTAATAGATTAGAGCTCAAAAAAACCCAAAAAGACAAGACCCCTTGCAAATTTGATCCCAATCATGTGAAGATTTGGTTAGAATTAGTTTCTTTTCTTTTATCAATCACACCTCCAGTGGACACGTGTAGAATTATCACGGTGGAATTGACGTTAATGCTCACTCAAAAGCCTTTTTAAAAACAAACAGAAAACAAAACTGGGAAAAACAAACAAAAACAGGAATGCTGTAGACATTTTCTCAATGGTGATGCCATGAAGTGTTTGTTAGACCATTTGCAGAATTCTCTGGGTTTTCTAATCAGGTGTGGAAGAATGAAAGAACATCTGCAGTCTCAATCAAGTGGGTATTCACAAGCTGAAGATTTATTTGGACTTTCTTTACTTCCAAAAACTGGAGAGAAAGATCCTCTTGGACATCTCAACCCTCCAAAACACGTGCAGTGCAAAGTCCCAAAGAGTCACCAGGGCAAACCACACCAAAACTTCTTAAACAACAGAGAAATCAATTTAGATTGCAACCGTGTGCTATACCTGCAGTTCTCTCCCATCACAAGAAATCAATAAAATACAGCAATAAACATGTCTGAGACACCACTATCATTCTCACCTGCTCTCCCCATCCCCAGACTCAACTCTTTAATGGAGTTAAGCCAGCCAGAAAATGAACCTGAGCTCAGACCTTAATATCACTCTCTCCCAGTCTTTCCCTCAGAAAATGGTGCCAGCAGGGGCTGGAAGTCTCTGAGCATTTTGTTTATACTGTTAATTTATTCTTCTTTGCCCTGTCTTATACCTGTAAGTTATTTATAACTTAGTGATAAATCCTACTGGGAAAGAAATAGGTCAGAATCCTAATTCCTTATTAAAATGGATGGCTTATTATCACCTTTCTCTGTTTTTTGTTGTGCTTATAAATACCTTCCACTTCTTTAATTCAGTGTGTTGGGTGTGAGTAGGAGTATTTGTTATGAGTGAGACACCTACTTACAGGCACTGTTTGTAAACAGTGTCACAGTCCATTTTAACATCTACTCACTGCTTATCCTCACTTGTCTAGGAATTGTTCTTGCAAGCCTTTCCCATGCCTTATTTTTTATTATACGGTTTAACAGCTTAAAGGCAGACAAAAATTCTGATTGGAATGACTCCCTTGGCTTTGGCACAGCTGAAGATTTCTGGGAGCACCTCCCCTTTAACTTCTGGGTTTGTTCAACTCTGAACTCCCAAGTCAATGCAGGAATCTGCCATGGGCTGTGATGAGGACTGGGAAGGGAAAAGTGATTCCATTCCTGAACTACATTAAAGTCAGATACAGTTTTAGCTGCAGTTGGAAACTGCTGACAAAATGAATCAGAAAATAATTTGGCTTGGAAAGGACCTCTAAAGCTCATCTATTTCCACCCCCTGCCATGGGCAGGGAAACCTTTCACTGGACCAGGTTGCTCCAAGCCCCATCCAACCTGGCCTTGAAGGTTTTCCAGGGATGGAACATCCACCACTTCTCTGGGCAGCACATGACAGTGTTTTACCACCCTTACTGTAATTTCCCTCTCCCTATATCTAGTTTATATCTCCTCTCCTTTTGTTCAAAACCATTACTCTTTGTCCTATCAAGCAGGCCCTGCTAAATGTTTACCTCCAACCTTCTTGCAGTCCCCTGAAAGGGGCTCTGAGTTCTTCCTGGAACCTTTTCTCCCCTGGGCTGAGCACCCCAACTCTCTGAGATTGTCCTTGTAGGAGAAGTGTCCCAGCCTCTGCTCATCTTTGCTCCTCTGGACCCACACATCCATGCCATTCCTGCACTGAGCACTCCAGAGGGGGACACTTTATCATAGTGAAACTGACTCATCAAAACTGTGTTAATTGCTTTGGGCAGTGAAAGAATAGCAATATTTCTCTGTGAAATCCCAGCAAATTAATTTTCAAATTCAAGATAATTTGCTCCTAATCTATCTCTCAGTATCAAGTGACTGCGCTGTTCTTTGGAAAGAACAAAGACTTTGCTAAATTTAAAAAACTACTTCAGCTGCTTTATCAAAATTGTAAGTCATTTAAAACAAAGGCTGATCTGAGGTTTTGGGGTTTTTTTCAGACTTGCACAGATTAAGGAAAAGAATAGGAGATTCTTATTAATGACTGAAATAGATTTACTTTATCTTTGCCAAGTCCACTGCATCTGAGAGCAACTGTCCAAAAAATTTGGCATGACAAGTCTGTAGGAACAGTTACATGATATCTTCTTCATTTTATTAAGATGATAGAGGACTTTATTTCATTAATCTTTGTACAATAATTTTCAAGCCTGTCCTAAGCACTGAGTTAACTCACCAGCTCCTTTTAAACCCATTCTACACTGTTTTCAAAATAAAAACCTGCAGCGCTGAGGTTATGGCCATCATTCTTTATATGATCAGTTTGTGAAAAAAGCTGTCTGATATCTTATCTCGCTTCCACATGAAAATAAAAAACAACAATAAAAACACCCCAAATTAAAACAAAAACAAACCAAAAAAATCCATAAAATCTACTTACAAAATAACAGCAGAAGTATATTGTTATTTCCAAAAACCCAACACATGCAAGTGAGAAAAGCATTCAAGTAAAAGACAATATTGGCACTTTGAACAGGCTGTAAATAAAACCAGAAGGAAAATCAGATTGTCCTAACTAACAGAACTGCAAGATTTCAGTCTTTCAATGCAGAAGGCAAGAAAGCCTATCTGGTTTTAATGTAAATCTTGACTGATGGATGGAAGATACTGAATTAATTCTTTTGATAACAAGAAATTGTAATGGCACATTCAGAAAGGGTTTAAGTTCCTACCTGGCTGTAACAATGCAGCTCCAAGGACATGTGCTAAGCATGAAGACAGATTTGAACAAATTGAAAAAAAAAACCAAACCAACCTGCAGAATTCTGCAGCTGTTTATTTTGTGCAAAACTGATGCTTTCCCACTTAAAATTATGGAATTATGTTAATGGGGGTGGGAACTAGACAGTCCCTTCCAACCCAAACCATTCCATGACTCGATGATAATGATGAAGTTATGTTCATCATAATCTAACCTGTGATTTTCAGGAACTCCTGAGGCTAAATCCCAATTTAATTTTTGACACAAGTGTACATGCAAACCACAAAGGATAATCAAGGCTTTAGGAGAAATTTTACACCTCACAGCACAGAACTCCATGATCTGATACAAAGCAGACTTTGGCTGGTGCCCCTGCTACGGCTCAGAAACACTGATCAAATTAGGCACAGCACTGGAACAGGGAAAAGCAATATAAACCCCCAAACTGCAGCAGGAATAGATTTTATCCGATCTGGCAAACTCCTACTGAACCTTCTCCCTTCTCAAAATGGATTATTTCTAGACTTCCCACCCAATTTCCCTCAGCATATGCAAAGCGAGGATCTTTCATCACCCCAAACATAATGATCTCATCAGAAGTTAAGCTTATTCAAAGTTGCTCATTTTAAGCTTTCTGCTTTATTTTAAAGTCTTGAATCCTTTCTACTTTGCAGTCAGCAATAACATTTACATGCAAAGATAACCAGTCTCGTTCTTACCATTACTTCAAGTAATTTCAAAGGTTTCTCTTCACAGAAGGGTTGTTTTCATTCATTTATTGCTTTTGGTGAAACGATTCTGGAGAGCCACCTTCCTTCTCTGCATATAAATGTCTATTTCCACTTTGCAGCCAGCCAGCCAATGGCCCACATAAAATTACATCATAAATTTGGAGATTTTCATAAGTAAATCTGGAATATCTTTTAGTGCTTAATTATCTTCAAAGCCTAAGACAGGCCATTTAGTCATTACCTGCCATCAGATTTTAATTTCCAATTTGTTGCCCACAGGAATGTTTCTCATGGAATTTTTCCATTTGTTTCAACAGATGATTTTTCTACTTGTTCCTCATCCCCAGCTTCACAGGAGCACTGCACCACCCAAAATACTGCAACACCACCACCTGCCCCACCTCAGTTATTCTAATCACTGCTGGAATTATTTATTGATCAGATTCATTATTGAGAATACTTGTTAGGTTTATTTATCATCAGTTTTTAAGTGTGGATTGACAGTAAGGAAAGGCAGTGGACTTATGGGTCTTTCATTCAGGCAATTTCCTGGTAAGAAAAGAAAATTTGGCCACCTCTAAGTCATAAAATCTAGTAAAGAAATTCTCTTTATAGTGGAAGGTTGTAGTAAAAATTTTATGCAATTACCTAATGCAACTCAGAGAAGACAATAATTCAGACAAAGAGAAACTAATTACAAGTAAATTTTCCTGATTTAAGAGTATGAATAAAACATGAACTAATAGTTATATTGCTCCATAAGAGATGGAGGGAGAGGATGCAAAACAAAAATACTCAGTTTTTCAGAGGGAAGCATAATTCTATCGACCAGCACAACTGTACAGATGATGGCAAAAACCAGCACCACTACCTGCAGTTAGGGAATTTCACCTGGCATTCAGAGTCAGAGCCAAGGTGGAAGGGGATTAAACAGCCACGTAAGTACTCCAGGAGTATCTTCCACAGGCTTTATCTTGCTACTGCATCCATCTCAAAAAGTAATTATTACACAGTTCCTATTTTCTTAGCACAACTATCTCTTAACTGTGTGCATTAATAAAACAAAGTTAAAAAAAAAACAAAGCCCGAGGCTTCATCTCTCCAAAGTGACAGGGAATGAATTCTTCAGTAAGAGTCACTTCATCTTCCTTGATCACTTCAGATGCAAAGGTTTGTAGACACATTAATAGAAATTTTAAGAAAAGAAAGAGGAATTTATTATAAACAGTCAAATATGTGCTTTTATCTCTGGCTTTTAAGGCATTGGGCTTAATATTTTAATAATTAGTCACATCAGTAGACTGAAAGGTCAGGGTCTACATCATATTTTAATTTGTGAATCACAATATAGCCAGTTCTGCCAAGTTTATACACTTTTGTCTAAAAAGAACCTTTTACCTTTCCAAAGCTCAAGCTGCATCTGAACCTGTCAACAAGGGGAGTAATCTGTGACTGTCAAATCAACATTCCCATGCTATTTCAACTGTTTTTTCTTTAAACAAAACCAGCCCAAGTCAAAAAACTCTCAGAGCCTTAATTAAATTTAATTAAATAACAGCTTTCTGCACATTTGCCACATTCTTTTTTGTGCAGTAAATCTCTCTGTCGTTCACCCTTCCCTTGAAGGATGAAGCACAAGAACATTTTCTTGGCCACTTTTTCAATCAGTACAGGCCAGTTCCAAAAGCTCCTTGTACCTGCAGCTCCTGTGGCCTTGAGATAAGATCAGAAACTCTTTTTCCACTGGAAAACCTGGCAGTGGCAATCCAGGAAAGCCACAATATTCCTGGAAAATGCCATCACTGGAACGTGCTCATTGCTGCAAAATGAAGCTACAATGCTATAGGTTTAATATTTTTTGGTTTTAAGATATTAAACTGCTCCATAGCTCTAAACTAAGCAATTATGAATTCATTATCTAATTGAATGTATACACTGTGCCACCATTAGTGTCACAGGAAATGCATTTTCTTCCCCAGCTGTGTCTCTGAATCACAATATTGTTTAAAAAAATGCTGTTTTCTTGTACAGCTTAAAGCCTGAACATTTTTCTCTGCTCTGAGTATAAAATGGCCCCTTTCCCATGAAAAAAAATCACAGAGGAGGAATGCAAAAACCCCAAAATTGTAGAGAATGATGGTATAAACTGCAGGAAAAAATACATTAATCACATACTCATAAAAATCTTATACCAAAATGAACTCAGATATTCTGTACATTAAACACAATTCCAAAAATTATTTTGATGTTTTCATCACATTAAAATATGAAATAAACAATTTGGGATTTTGTAGCAGATTTTTGTATGTCAACTGAAAAAATAAAACCACAAAATGGATAACTTAATCTCATATTTTTTACCACCTATTCCTGAGGTTGGTTTTAAGTTATAAAAACAAAGGGGTCAGCAAGCAGTAATTGGTATTTTCAGGGGGTTTTTTAAGTCAGTTTGGAGCAGAAAAGATTTACTTGTGAGTTCTTGTGACTATTATTTGAAGATTTCTTATTTTTAACACTTAAATATTTGTAATAAAAAATTCTTTGCAACGATTCCTTTTGATAGTCACAGAACATTTAAGGTTTTATCTATCAGACACTGGTAACCAGCAATTTTCCAAAGCTTCAGTCCATCTTTTGCCCCAGCTGTACCCCTGTAAATTCCAGTCCCTCTGAGAAATGTCACTTTCCAGGACACAAAGAGGCTGCATGAGAGAAAACTGGGTTTGATGGTGGGCTATGCAAAAAGCCACAGGAGCAAAGGAACTGGGAGCAGAGAAGGGAAGATTCCCACACTGTCCCAAAATTCTCTCTCCCGTGGGCAGCAGGGATGGGAGGGCGGCTGGGCAGGAGCTGCTCCAGGGTCCTGCCTCCCCCACAGAGCAAATGGGTGCACTTGCAAACTTCCAAACCCCCCAAAAACCCCATTTCAGGATGGACATAGAGCAGGTGTGAGGTGTCCAAACTGTAACCACCCCGATTAGTTGTGGTAGAACTGATGGGACCGAGAGCCACAGAGTGTTTCAGGAGAGAATCAGTCACACAGATAAGATGGGCACAGGGGGGCAGGCAGAGATGAAATTACTTCACAAAGCCACAGACCAGACAAAATTTAAATCAAGCTTGAATCTGGGTTTTTGATCTCTGCACACAAGACTGATAGTGATATCCCATCTCTTGCTGAGCAAGTAATGTAAAATTAGATTTACAAAGATTATTAAGCTACCAACATGTGCACAGTATGATTTTTCAAAGTGCCTTATGAGACTGGATAATATATCCTATTAAAATCAAAACACCTTTGAAAGATCTTTGAAAACCCAGTTGTCCTCTCAGTATATTATTTTTCTCCCCCGTTACACACTATTCTACATCTGTAAAGACACGAAAACACGAGTGAAAATAATTTAATGCATCCTCACAGCAGAAAGCCTCAAAGAATCTCTCATATGGTTACAAAAATCAAATTAAAATAACTTCTGAAGCATACAGCCTGCTAAGTATTATCAAGGAGCTGAAATGAGAATGCCCACTCCAAAAATAACCTCGGTGAGCAAACGAGAACATCCCTCAAATCTGTGGAGCAACACTGCTCTTCAAGGAGCCACGTGTGCTTCACACAGACCAGAAGTATTAAGGATGATGGTGTAAATGCTAATTAAAATCTTCCCATATCACAAGAGAGCACATGTTGATCCCCTCAAAAAGGGTGTGGGGGTGGGGGAGAGAGAGGAGGCATCAGGATTCACCAAAGCAATCAAGTCTAATCACCACAAAAATATTCAAGAAATCAAAAAGAGACAAAGTAGGACTGAAATAAAGGATTAAGACATAATCTGTGACGGAATTTTTAGCCTCTGTGCTGCACCACAAAAGCAACAGAGACACTTAACAAAAGAAAAACTGAAAAAATAGCTTTGCACTTTTAAATAGCTCCTGGCATTATTTGACGCTGCTCATTCTGGCTGCTCAAAAATAACTCCAAAAGTGAAGGAAGTGGCAAGAGTTTAGCAGATTTCAACTCGTGGAAGGATGCAAGAAGCAACAGGGTCAGAGAGAGCCCCTAGTTAATCAACCAAGAACTAAAATGCAAGATCTCAACTGCATCAGTGACAGGGAAACTGACTTCTTTAGGCATAGGAAATAAAGGTCAGTGCAAATGCCAGGGATATATCACACATACATATATTTGGCTTTGCTATTACTGCCTAAAATATCTGTTCCTGCAAATGAGTAGGAAAAGGTCTTTGAAGTCAAGGATCACTCGGGCTGATGCCAGGCTAGAACAGAGGAAACAGATCAGGTCTCCCTATTTTTAAGTAACAAAACAAGCACTTACAAAAGCCCTTGTACAGAAGGCTGCACTGGAGAGCCTGCAGGTCACTGCTGCCTTGCAGCCCGAGTTTCCAGCCCTGTCAGCATCCCTGGGGTGACAGCTCATCCTCTCTACCCTGTCAGTGCACAGCTGCAGCCAGGACTCCTTCAAAGCCCATCCAAGAGCAAAATAAGAGTGCTTGGATCCCAAGTGTCAATGAAGAAATCACTTTAAAGACAAGTGTTTTCCTGGTGGAGTTCCTGAAAAGTTTGCTTTCCCTGGAAATGAAATTGCTCTGCTATTCAAAATTTGAAATGATGTCACCGTGTTTTATACACTACATTTGTCACAGCCTTGGAAGATGCAATTCTGTAGCATCCCTAAACTACAGCTTTTGGAAAGTTGGTCTCCAGAAGGCAGGAAAAGAGAACTAGAGGAGATTTTTTGGTCTCTGCTTACAGGGTCGAGATGACCATGCTGCAAATCCTAAGGGCCGTGTGTTACAACAGCCATTAAAATTTCAGAGCTGCAAAGCTCCCACGACAGAAGGATGCTGTGAAGGAGTGGATTGTGGTACAAGGTGTCTGCCATGACCCTTTCCAGCACACAGGGTGGGGTGATAAACTGTTAAGTGTCCTGTTTGTGTATCTACACAGTCTCTTTCTCATTTATTTATTCGATTATTTAGGATTTTATTTATTATTTATTTTTATTCTGCTGCTAAATCTCCTTCTAACTCCTTTCCCAAGCCCTGGCAGCCTCTCCTTTGCTCAGTGCACCCACTTTACCAGCTGGAATCTGCCTGTTTGACCACGTTCCTGCCATGGAACTCCTCTCTCCTTCCTCCTCACATCCCTGTCTAGCAAACATTTGGCACTTGGCTGCCTGTTTGCTGAGCCAAAGCTGACACTTTTTGATGCTGATGATAAAAGGTGTGGGAAGCATCATCACAACTCGCTCCCTGCTGTGTGTTTGGTTACACTCATCAGTAAAAGTGAGTTTACTGGTCTCCCTCAGCAGCATCAGAGCATGGGAAGCTGTTATATTAAGAATTTTGACATGTGTGTGGGTAAATATATCAAACATACCCCAGAAGTATTCAGAGTGAGCTCTTGGCTTTCCCTGCCCTGCTGCTCTCCACGCCCTCAGCAGCTGTGCTGATGTGCAAGCACTGGAGGTAACAAAACTCTCTTTATCCTGCCCTGTCATTCCAAACTAAAGGAGTTTTTGCTGATTTTGTCTCCAGTCAGCTGTACTGAATTTCACATTATTCCCAGGTGTTTCGGTTTTTTCCAAAAGGGTGTTTGTGGCAGATATTTTTATTATTCAGACAGCTGATCTTCCTGGTAGGAGCAGCTAAACAGGTCAGCACATCCCAGATCACACACACTGAGCAGTTTCTGTTTCAGTCCAGCAGTGTAGTGGTTTTTTCCTATTAGATCTATATTTCATTCATAGGAAAAAGAAATTATCTGAACAGTTTCCACATTATTATAGCAGAAAAGTACTTTGCAGACATGGATGTAGCAGAAAGATATTCCAAGGGCAGCCTGATCCAATATAAAATGTAATTTAATTACCTCTTTTCTCTCTTTTAACTGGGTCTTTGTCACTGTTAACATGTTGGACCATCTCTCTACATTAATTGTGAATAAAGGAAGATTTAGTCAATGAGTCCCAAATTAGGTGAATTAACACAGTAAAAGTCTTTTCTGAGTAGTCAAATAGCTCTAATTTAATTCCTGAAGGATCAACAAGCATCTGCTGTGTAGTGACACATCCAAAGACAGAATTTATTTCATGTTCTTTTATTTTCCTTGCTTACATTTCACCCAGGAACTTTCTGAAATGCTTCACTGCTCTTCAGCTCTCATGACAACATTACCTGTTAAAACTATTAATCTTAAGGTGTAATTTGCAGTTCTAGCATGCCTCACTGGATTTATTTATTTATTTTTAAATATCTCAGTCAACCATAATTTACTTCATTTAACATGTTAGGAAGGCACTTCCTCAGTAAATTTTATGCTCCACCACCACCTTCCCTTAATTCTGAGATCTTACAAGATGTTTTACAGCACACAACAATTCCTGTGCTGCACTTTCATAAAATCAGATCTCAAACCAAATCTACAGACTGCTGACTTACTGGTTTGTCATTAACCCTCAGGACTTGATCCATGCCACATTTCCACACCTATTTTGTTTCTGGAGATAATAATTTCTCTTTTTCTGTCCTTCATGCTTCTCCTAAACTCCAAATTATGATCAGTTTAGCTGAGCAATTTTCTGAATTCCAAGACCCACAATGTCATCTTTTGTCTTTTTTTCCCCTTTTCAAACCCTATCACTATCCACAAATACTAACAGACATGATTTTGAGTCCAAAAATTCAATCAAAACTCTTTTTTTTTTTAGAAGGATTACATTGTAGATGCCTATTTTTTCCCTGCTTGCATCAAGCTGCATCAGTTGTATCAACTGGAAAAAAAATTCCTGTGTGGAATATTGTATTTGGCAAAGGCAGAATTGGAAAGTCAGTTATTCCAGCAAAATCCTGGATATAGTCAGTCAAAAAATTAATTAAATGCTCTTAACACCAAAAATTGCCAGTGAAAAAAAACTTTTTGAATTACAGCAATCAGCAAGACCCTTTTTCATGCACCCACAGACTAAATGATGACAAAAGGAGTAAATTCCAGAACTCATCCCAGCGAGTGTTGCAGGAACATTTGCTTCTCCTACTGCAAAACTGTAACTCAAAAACCCCAGAAAGGGATCTTTGGGACCCACAAAGAGAGTCACTACCAGAGTACCAGGGGTCAATTAAAGGCACAATAGAAATAAAAGTATGTCCAAGTGCAAAGTAAAAGGAATTAAATAAAGGCAACTCATTTCAGACAAAGAGGCTTGCTGTGGCAGGACTGGAGAATTAAACAGACAGCAGAAACAAATACCCAAAGGAGGAGAAATCTTGCAGCATTTTGAGCTGTTAAAATCTTCTGGGGTGCAGCAAGTTTTTAAAATTTGAAATGTCCTAGAAGAGGAAATCCTTGAAGAGGCTTTTGAAGCAGATGCTCCAAAGCAACACAGGGACTTCTTGCACAAACCAGACTATTCAACCTTCATGTATTTATTCCCAAAGTGGCATTGAAGTCACAAGGTGATGGAAAATCATCCTGTGGTATTTTACTCTACTGCAATCCCCTTGAGGAGTGCACTCCCCTATGCCAATTAAGGGACTAAACATCCCAGTACAGATCTTTTCTAAAAATGATAGGTGTGTGTTAAAATCTGAACTTTTTTAAAGCAACAGGGAGCTATTTTAACAGTACAGCATGAATTGCTTTGAATGTATTTAATTATTAAGTTTGAAGTGTCATTATTTCTGCCAATTGCAACTGTAATTGCAACAGTCCCTTTGAGTACAGACAGGATCTTATTCAGACACTTTAGACAATGTCTAAAAAGAGGGAAACAAGATTTATTCACCAAATTCGGCTCTGTGACTAGGTGTAGTCCTGTCTTTATTCCATTGCTCCTGTCACCTTCTTGTTTTTAAGTTGACAGACACAGCAAACATAATGATTAGATTTTACTGTTCAATAAAACAACAATTAGTGGCAAATTGCATAAGAGCTCCTCACTCAGTCCTGCTTCATCACCAAAACAGGTCCTCCTCCTTTGGCCTGGCAAGGTGACTTCTCATCAATATATTGCTGGTTCAAACATAAGATAATTTCTTTTATTTGGAGTAACCTATTTATAAACCTATCACTGTTAAGTAACTTGCTGGGTCAATGCAGAACACACAGAGAAGCTCAGTCCAATCGATCCCAAGAGTTTGGTTTGGGAGCTGAAATCAGCAGCAATCCATCAACCCCATGGAGCCTATCAAAAAGAGTAAACTGGTTTTAATTGAGGTCTTCTGTAGAACTAGAGGTCTGCTGTTATTGCACCAAGTAAATCCCCTGGCATGGGGATAACAAAAGGCTCCTAAACCGTGTTTGGAAGGGACGTGGATGATTCTGTGATTCTATGAGGAAAGAAAAACCAACTGCAAAAAGAAACCAACTTAAAATTATTAGGCCTACTCAGGAAGGCAGAAAGATCTCAAAATCTTTTCTCAAACCTCAAGAAGGCCGAGAAGAATTATTGTAGAACTTCTGTGTTTGTTTCATTTTTTGGCAAAGAAGGAAACGGGAACAAAAGGAAATTCAGTAAAACCTCGAGTGGGCTGATCATTTTTCTGGAGGCTAGTGTTTTATTCACTATTCATTATTTATGGCTGTGTCTCCCCTCCTTCCCAAGCCAGGGCTGCTGGCTCACACGAGTGTTCAATAGGTGGCACTCTGTGTTCTCCTGCAGCAGCTCTCACACCCCATCACACAGACAGAGACTGCTCTGGGTTTACTCCACTGCCCTGATTTTACTACAGGCAAGAAGAATTAGGAAGAATTGGTTTTTATCAGGAGATAAATGAGCTTCATGGTGAACAATTCGGAGAAATTGCAAGTTTTAACCACAGAAAAATGCTTGTAAGAAATGTATTTTAAGTGATCAGACCTTCATCTCTCACTAAGAGGTCAAAAAATAAGCATGAATATGGATTGTCTCTTCAGCAAGGAACCAAAATTGTATAATAGGAACATTTTCCTGCAGTTAAAAAAAAAAGACATTCAGAGAAGGATTCAGTGAGTGTACAGCAAAATGTTGGGGAAAAAACCTTTTAAAAATGCTTACTACTAAACACAACATTCATAGCTCATCAAATCCTGACATGTTCTGGAATATGATAGCACCAAACAATGTCACTTAACTGGGTTTGACAGCAGGTAAATTATATCATGTAAGAGTTTAACTACAATGAAGTTGTTCACTAAAAAAAAAAAAAAATCTTGATCTGTACAGGATTTTCAACGTTATAAAAATGTTCTATCACTAATGAAACAACAGACAAGAAAAGTGACATTAAGTTTATTTTTCTGCTTCGTGTTCTCCTTTACCCAGAAGATCATAGAGAGCAGAACTGAATAAATATATGGAAACATCTTTTTTTAAAACCTTTTTTTTAAAAAGGTTCCTTTTCAGAACCACGTTTATCTTTTAGAATTACCCACCAGAGGCTGCAATTGAGCACATTTCAGCCTTTAGCTTTTGAGCCCAGCGTTGAGTGGCTGTGCTGACTGATCCCTTCAGTCACATGGCATGGCTCTCTGACCTGCCTTATAAACATTTCTAGGGCTGGAATATGGAATTTCCAGCTCACAGTTTCATGGCAGCACATGCTGGTGTGCTTCTCCTATCCAATAGCATGATGGCTATTTTAATTCTATAAATATCCAAATTTCTTAAACTCATACTGTTAGATGCACAAACAGCCACTTCTGCCATCGCAGCAAACCTGGGGTTTGCTGCACAAATAAAGGGTTGACTTGCTGCTTTTTCAAGGTTCACATCATACAGCTAATTTCTGCATTTTCATGGTATTTAATCTTTGTACAAAATATTTATTCATTAATAGATGTAGCTGGGTGATTTAACAGACAGCTCCCAGTAACCTAGAGATGGGCTCATGTTGAAACCTACAGTGCAAAATGGTATTTGCAGTTGCCAATAGCTGTGAACACCCAAATTTAACCCAAAAGTGGTTGATTTTATTCGTGGAAGTGTTTTAAATCTTAGTGTTTCCTGGAAGAATGCAAACTGGCTTTCTGTGATCTTGCTTTCACACCTGTTGCAGTTTTGTAGCCTGATCACAGAAATAAGATTAGTGACTAACGTGACACTTGGTCAGCCTGCAGATTTGGACCTGGGTACTTTTTAAAGTCCTTCCCATAGAGAGAAACTTGGAATCAGGGTTCTTTTTTTTTCTGCCATCACACAGCAAATATGATTGGTTTCATTCTTGTCATAATGAAACTTCAATTTGTAGAAGTTAACCTCTAAAGATCCAGTGGACAACTTAAAATTGCATGAAAGAATGAAAAAACAGGTAAATTCTGTAATTAGCAAGGTAATAAACTACATAATAGCCTAAGAAATATTTCTCTAATGATCATTCAGCCTTCATATCCCCTATTCATTGCCTGCCAAGAAACTTCACTTTTCTGATACCAAGGGAGGTTTCTGTGCATTCGTGTTCCCTCAAGAAAATTTTATTCCAAATTTGTATATTATTAATGACAACATTTCTTAGACTGATTTCTTGTGCCTTCCACCAGCAACCACCAAAGCTCATTTACCTTATGCAGGAAGCAATTAGTAGGTATCGTATTTATTTGACAGATTTCTCATTTTCTCAATTCTGTGTGATTTGACAGGGACTATTACAGATCTGTAACTAGTCTTCCAGAATGACTTTCACAAGGTTAGTTCACTTATTAATTGACCCTTGGTAATGGTAATTTAAGAAGCGTATTAATCTCATCTGTCAGTTCTAACACATATTGGGTGTATAAAATAATTCGTCTTTTGCAAGGAGCCTCGCTACAGAAATGAAGTGTCTAAATTTTTAATTAATATACATTTTCTTTCAACAAATGAGATTGGACTGGAAGGAGACTCCTTTTCAGTTGTTTTCTTTATTCTCCTTTAGAACTCCTGTTTTTTTTCTCATTGTGAAGATAAACACAATTTCACCAGTCAATAGAGCCTATGATCTAAATAATCTTCTACAAAGGACAGTCTGGTATTTTTAACAGATTCCTGAAACTTAAAAATGTGCAAACAAAGCATTTGGCACTTCAACAGCAATGTCTTATTACATACACAGATTAAAGGTTTCTGGAATTAAGGAGATTTAATACAGGAAGAACATTAAACAAAAGATTACTGCTCAGAAATTGAAAAACTTCAACCAGTAGCAGATGCTTGAAGTTGCTGTAATCTTATCAAATCTGATTCTGATGCACCATAGCTTGAGCAGAGCCTGCAGTTTATGTCTAAGAAAGAAGCACTCAACATTCTTAATCCTAAGTAAGGGCCTTATGTAACTTCTCCCTCTTCGTTCCTTTCATAAATTCGATTATGGGAGCAGCTAACAGGAGGGGCTGTGTAAAGAGCCCCCCGTGCCCGTGGTGTGCCATCTGCAC
Source organism: Promerops cafer (assembly GCA_013398275.1). NCBI lineage: Eukaryota > Metazoa > Chordata > Aves > Passeriformes > Nectariniidae > Promerops > Promerops cafer. The sequence goes on along the minus strand of VZSE01010539.1, from coordinate 2,323,583 downwards.
CCCGTGAAACTCGGGGGTGCAGCCCCTCCCCTGCAAACTCCAGAGGGCACAAGCTTTCCCTGAGGAACCTGCAGAGCTCTCAGCGAGGGCAGCCCGGGTCTGAGCTGCAGCAGAGATCCTGGGGGCTCTGTGAAAGGCAGGGTGAAAGCTGAGGTGGTCCTGCACCCCGCTCTACCTCTGCTGTGCCACAGGATGGGGAGACCTCCTGAAGGGTGCCTGAACAGGGAGCAGAGCCTTACTGAGAGCCCGGGGGGCTGTGCTGAGAAAGCTGCTGAGGCCAACACCTCTGCATCACCCCACAGGCTCTGGCAGCCTCAGTTGCCTTTGCCTGGTGCTGGCAGTGGAATTCTGCTGGCAGTGTTCTGCAGAACACTACCAGAAACTCTACCAGCCCTGCAGCATGGAAAGCCCTCGCCAGCAGCACAGGGCTGGCAAATTAACCATGCAGAGCAGAGGGACCTCCAGTGTTTGCAGTCCCACCAGGTTCACAGAGGGCCTCCAGGGAGCAGGAAAGGGAATTTGGAGATGGCAGAGGCTGGGCACCTGCCCTGGGTGGCTGCATTCAGCCCCCAGGAACGCCAGGGGGAACAAACACCGTGGGAATCCACCACACAGTGCTGGTGTTTTCTGCCGTGGAAAGCTCCTGTGGATCAGGAATGGGAAGTCAGGACTACACTCTTCCCTCACATTACTCCACATGGGACTGCTTCCCCAGTAATCACCACTCTGTGTTATTTAGAGTAATCTGCTTCCAAAGAGGACTAACAGATCCAAGACCAAAATGTTGCCATCCATATTGGCCAATTCTCCCTTGCTTAAACTCACACAAGTTCCAAATGCACTCAGGTCTGGCCAATAGCTCATTAAGAAGTCACTTTTCATGAAATGAAGCAAATATTATAGAAGTTATACACAATAATACTCTGATCTCTTGTTCACTGAAGCTTATCCCACTGCAATATTTAAGGTACTAAAAACTTTGATCATTAAAAGCTGGAGGCAGCTAGACCAAAACCACAGCTTTGACTTTACAAAATTTCACAGGCACATGAATATCCATTTCCAGCCAGCAGGACAGATTTTGTTGGCAAGTATTTCAGATACTTTAAAAAAAAAACCATAACCAACCTATTTACTGGCTGTATCGTCATAATGTCACCACCACTGTTAGTCTACAGCATAAACAGGTATTCAAGCAATTCTTTAAAAAAACAAATTACTCACTCAACAGAATATAGTGTCTCTTTCAGAATCATTAGTGTCAATCATGTGAGTACAAATTTTAAGTGCTGTTAAAATTCAAGCTACTTAAACAATTGATCATGATATGGAACCACTTCACCACTCCCTACAGCCCATGAGTAAAGCCAGTGTTAAAACTCAGCTCTGAAACTCCATCTTTATTTTTAACAATGCAGTAAGAACTGACAGCTAAAAGCAATGCCTATTTCTTCACTCAGTTTCCTAATTTTTAACCGTCTAAGCTTAGAAAATGATGATTTCTTATCAAGATCAGAGATGTTAGTGCACATTCCTCAAGAAAGGCTATGGACCCTTGTATGTAGCTGTTAGAAGGCAGGGAAATCACACCAGACTGCAAAATTGCTAACAAGATTAGCTTTTGATTCTAAAATTCAGTGGCGTCATGCACTGATTTCTCCCAGCTGAACGTTTGCATTTCATTGGAGGGTCTGAATTTAAGATTATTCTGGAGACTTGCAAGTGTCAAAGAACTTTGTACAGACAGAAGGAGAGTTTTGCTCTGTCCCAGTGCAGGCTCCTGCCAGGGTGGAACACGGCAGCAAAGGCCAGAGGGGATCTGGGCTGTGTCTTGTGCTTCATCACTCTCATTCTAGGATTGGCAAACCACACTCAATCAGAAACAATCCTACTGCTGGAAGAGCTACTGACAGCTGGAGAATCCCAACTGTTACACACTGTTTTCAACAGCAAGCGCAGAAGCTTATCATATTATCAAATAAAATAAATCCTGAAAGCTTTCTTTTATAACCTCTCAGTCCCTAACTTCCATCCAGTACCTTCACCTGTAAATCAATCTAGCAAAAAAACGAAAAATGGGAAAGTGGAAAGAAAGGAGGACTCGGACATTCAGTGAAATAATTCTCATGCATTGCAGGGTTTCTGACTAACAAAAGCCCATATTTTACTGCTTGTTCATTTTTATACTCTGTTTTGCCTTATTTTCTGATGATCACTTGTCTTGTATATTTGACAGGAAACCTATATGCCCAAACAACTTTCTTGACTTCCTATTAGAGAGAGCAACACAAATATTTGCACACACACATAAAAAGAACATAAACAGCAATACATTAAGTGTTTACTTTCTGCTTCGGATAAAGTATGACCCTTTTAACACCAGAAGAAAAATCTCTCTCTTGAAAACAGGCTGCTTTTGCAACTCAGAAGAGATGAATGTCCTATTTAATACTTTTGAAAAGGCTGAATTACTGCACAGATGGTCATCACCTTAGCAGTTCTCGCATAATTGTAGAAAAACTTCACGCACAGTTTTGCAGACCTAAGGGAATTTTAATGCATGTTATGGAACCCTTCAATAATATGAAAGGAATCCATGCTTGCCAGCTAGCATGCATCTTTAATAAGAGAACAAACAATTCTTGCCAGTGGCGTGATCCCTGGTTAGGATTCAAGCAGCAGGAGCACAGAGGGGCGGGCGGGCCAAGGGGAGGTCCCCAGAGCCAAAGGCAGGGAGGGGGAGCTGACACCTGCCCTCTGCTCCTGCTCCCCTCTGATGATGAGCTCGAGGGTGACAGGTGAGCTCCTGAGCAGGGCCTGCACTTTGCTTCCATTGCAATGAGAGCAGACCATCACCTCCAAGCCTGTTGCACAACCTGAACCAAAACACCGGCAGAGCAGGCAACCGGAGAATTCATTTCTAAAGCTCCCTCCCAGTCTAAACTGGGAGCTAAAGAAGAGGCACCTCAGGTGAAATCCACTGTCCCAGCTGCTCAGCCACTCTGCACCCGTGCCCCTCAAAGTGTCGTCACCAGCTGCACCTCCAAAATCAGTTCAGCCTGGAGGGTGCCTGCTGCTGCCCCTGCTTCCTCAGATGATGGGATGAGCCTGTGCTATGAAACGTTTGCATCCTGCCTGAACAGCAGCTTTGCAGGAAACCTCACACATAAAGCTGCTTGTCCTTCATGAGGATGAAACCCGAGTTGAAAATAGGCCGTTATGTAGAGAGGGCTTAATTTATGCCTCCCTATACAAGCTGGAATGAAAGCAGCCCACAGAGGAATCTGAACACTGAGCTTTATCTCTGGGCAAGTCAGAATTCAAGCTTTTAATGTTCATTTTGCCTTCCTGTTTTTCAAACTGTCCAGGAGAAAAGGATAATAATGGAACAATCTTTCATATAAAATGTGCATTATGAATAGCCATTAGCCGACAAAAAAAAAAAAAAAGTGAGAGGAAAAGCAGGTAACACACCATGTAAATCTTTGATGAGAATGGAAGCTTCAGGAAGATGTAAAAGTCAGCACCAAATATACTGAGATTAAATGGAATTCTCAATTATGCTGTTGGAAAATGAAGTGGGTATAAATTTGATTTGTCTGCAGCTGCAATCCTGTAGGTTGCTTGGTAATGGACACTGACAAATAAGTCTAAAGTCAGTGAAATCTCTTCCACAGGTTGCAGGATGAGACTGTGTCAAGGTACCGATGTAATGAGGAGTTTAAGAGCAGTTTTCTCTACTACTGGCATAGGAATGTGCAGAGATTAAAAATGAATAGGACAGAGGGAGGAATAGGCAGGGAGAAGGGACAAATTTGTAAAACCCAACCATAAGTTTCTAATGAGCCAAACCAATTTTGTAAACTAAGCTTTGAAATGTAAATTGCCCTCATTCCTCTGGTAAACTGTCAGCATGGAATTTAAAAACGTGAAAGACATCATTTTTAAAGACTGCTGGCTAAAACCTCTGCTCCCTATTTTCACATTATTTCACCTTATTGCTCTTATAATTTCTATTATGGTAATAGTGGGAATAAATCAGGATCCTTACTGAGATGAGGAGCATGTAAAATAATCTCCGTGGTTAGAGACAGGCCCTGCTCCAATATGCTTAAAATCCAAATGTAAAAATACTCTTGTGACTACAAAAAAGGCATAACAGTGTTTTTATTTCAAACTAAGATACAATCTCTGGGCCTAACTTTGGAGTAATCTCTCAGAATCAACCTATGCTGCACTGCCTGGACACTGTGCCATGAACTAAGCAGGGAAGAGTGACTGATAAAGTTTTGATTCTGTCAATTAAGTCCTGGGAAAAACTCCTGGGAAAGTTTTCCTAGGTCTTGGCAGATCCTCACTTAGGTTTCTTCATCCCTGCAGGAAGCTCTGAAGGCAAAAAGAGAAACAGCCTTGGAAGTGATCAGATACAGAGAGAGCTGAAGAGAACTTGGAGAGCACATCACTCTACCACAGCTTCAGAGAGTCAAAGGCAGCAGAGCATTCCAAATCTCGTGATCACCTAGAAAACACCTGTGGGATCCACTGATTTGGCATCATGGAAGCAAAACAATAATTAAAGGATGGGGAGATAGCAGCACAAGAATGCCCCACTCAGATCCTTCCCTAGGTTTTGATCACCCTGGTGGTGTTCTCATCCTTTCTGTACTTTCTCTCCCCTTTGGCAGAGAGGTGTTGAAACAGCAAGACACAAAGCAAGGTTGTTCTCCAGTTCATTGATAAAATGGCATGGTTTCATTCATGTTGCTTTTGAAGAAATAAACCAATAATTTTTCACCCTATTCTGGCCACTGTGACCAGTGAAAGTTTCTGAGCCTTTGCTCTTGTCACTTCTGCTCTTTTTTTCCCTCTGACAATCTTGGTGAATTTCTGACCTATTGATGAGATTTTGCAAATTCAGAGCAAATTTGTTAAATGTGATAATGGTAGCTAAAATGCAAATGCTGTAAGTCTTTCCAAAACTAAGAGCAATTAATAGCTGAGACAACAAGCTGCCAATTGCACTCACTGGAAGCAGCAAGGAATCTGGCTTGGACTGCAGGACAGCCAGGATTTTACCTTGTGGGTGCCATCTGAAAATGCTCTGTTTGCCATATTTTGCTTGTACCATATGGAATGTAAATATAAAAACTTCCCTCCTACTCCAGAGCACTCAGCCTTGACTACAGCCACACCTCACATCTTCTCACAAACAGATGGCAAGGCTCTTAATATTTCATGGCACTGCCCTTCTCAGTTACAGGCTTTGCACAAATAAACAAAACACACATTAGGCAGCACTTTGCATCTTGCAATGAAATACATTGGGGCAAACATTTAGCACTAGTTTGGTACATGGAACAAAAGAGCAGAAAATAAGGATTTTTATTTTTAAAAAAGAATATTCTACAGACATTCCCTGTCTCCCCAGTTAATTCTGTGAGTTTTCAATAAAGAATGCCTTTGGTGAATACACTTTTAACATTATAAATGTATCACTGAATGGTAATTACTGCTGTAAGAACTATAATGTGTAATGCACTACTTGTTAACATTCAGTAGTTGACCCTTTGATTGTTTAGTGCTCTCACTTCACTGGGGTTATTTAATTACAAATGGATCCTGTTATCTTGTATTAACCACCATATCAAGTATTATTGTACAATTAATGAAGAGCTATTATTTACAAAATATTAATAGATAGTACTTAAAATGAACTCGTTGAATATTCAAAGCATATATTTATGCTCAGCAAACTCAGCTCAAGCAAAGCTGAAGGTCTGTCCAAACAGTCACAAGTAATTGGATAGTAAAAGAGTAAATCACTGCCTGGTTCTGGTAACTTCTCCCTTTTGCTTGGCTTGAAAGACATTAAATAATTTTCTGGTCAAAAATTGGTTTTCTGTATTTTAAAGATTTTGACACGAATTGAGGAAATGAAACACAAAATGAACAACCACATTCATACCTCTTAACATTACCCATCCATGGCTTCATCTCTCAGCTGAGAGCCACATGTTTGGATTATAATCCAAAGATCAGAAAAGCCAAGAAAAGTCTCCCTTATTAATTTTGTATTCTTTTTCTAAACTATTTGCTAACCTAAAATCCATGAAAACATGGGAATATGCCTAGGGAATATGCCTATTTACTTGTATAGTCTTGCCACAGGAACAAGCAGTAACAGGAACCGGGCAGGGATCTCAAGGTACAAATGTGAGATTTTTATCACCTCTCCCATGGCATTTTGGACACAAAAAAGTCAATTGATCTAAACAGACATTTCACATAATTTCATATATCCTTCTGTTCCATTAAAGAAACCCTGTGGAAGGACACTTTATATGACTTATATTTAATTTCCTGATGCCCTTTACTTAGGCGTGGTATATATTGATATGAAATGGACACCACTGATGATTCAAACAGTAAGGAACCCTTCAAAAAGAAAAAAAAAAAAAGAAGCAAAAAACCCCAATGAAATCTGGATCCAGGTTGGAAATTTCTGCATGGGGAGAGCCACAAGACTGAGCTAGTTTATCTTTTTCAGTGCTTTTTTTCCCCCAACACTGCTTTTCTCTTATTAGCCACAGAGCAAAAACAGGAGCCTATGAAAAACCCCTTGTCAGAAAGTGCTCAACTTTCTTTAAATTTCTTTAGTATCAGCAGCACTCAAAGCTATTGTTCCAATATGACACATAAGCACATTTTCCTTTCAGAGTAAAAGAAGTAGGTCTCTCTAAAACAAGCTGTGAGTAATTACTTCTCTAGGTTCTATTCATAAAACACATCTGTTTTATAGTCAGGTCACATTTATCCCACATGGTTTTGTGTGCACTTCGAGTTGATTTAGTCTATTCAACGAGAGGGAAAAGTTGGGGGGTTTTTTTTGACAGTATTTTTCAGGGGTGGGACGAGTGGTCCTTCACTCTCCCAGGTAAAAGAAATGAGAATTATTGAAGAAATCAGCCATCAGAAAGCCTTTGTTTCCTCTGCGAGCCCCCTGCTAATGGCAGCACTGTGGTTCTCCAGCCCATACCTGTTGTGGCTCATCTCAGGATCACCAGCTCCTGAGCTCTTGTTGCTAAGAAACAGCACTCAGTTATATTTGAAATATATATTATGAAAAGGTGCTGCTTTTCTTTGTGAAATAAATATGTTGCTAGATTGACAGCCAGGGAAACAGGCTGAGGGATGTATTGTTTCTTTCAGTGTTCCACGATACCAGCCATGTGCCCTGATAAAAGCATTTTAAACTGTGAAACACCAGTTTAGCTGCTGCCATTGTGCTAAACCAGCTCAAAAGCACACTCTACAAATTAAATTCAGCCTTTATTGTAAAAGATATTTATTCCCACTGAGCTAGAACCTGAAACTTGGAGTCCTCATTATCTGACTAAACATGGAGCTGGTCCATGTCCATGACATAAACACGTGTGTGCATCTCATTTCTGTGCCTGTGTCTCATTTCTGTGACCAGACACCTCCTCATGGTATTTTCCTCACTGGAGAAAATTATTTCAACAGGACCATGTGATGTTGCTCCTAAAGACAAAGAATTTAAAGCTTCACACCTTCCTCACCCCTCCAGCTTTTACCCTTTCTCAGCAAAGAAAATATGCAAAATAACTCCAGATGACCGTAGAGGAAAAGTAGTTAAAGCAAAGTTTGTTAAAAGGCAATTTTTTCTCATAAGTATATATTAGTAAATAATTTCATACACAAATCCACGACATCTGAAAAGTGCTTCTCCTGACCTAAGATTTTAAGGTTATTTTGTATTTCCTGCTTTGATAAGATTATTCTTTGCCAGCACTTTAACTGTAGTCATAAACAGCAAAAATTAGGAAGATAAAATTAATCTTAAAAAGACACATAAAATGAATGTCTTTTTAACAATGCACTAAATTACCAAGAACAATTGAGAATTAAGACTGCCACCTCTTCAGTTCCATTGAATCCCTCTAAAATTTTTGCAAGGGTATTCATCCCCTTGGAGATTATTAAATCTCTTGTCCCTTTTATAACAAAATTTAGGAGTTCAACAACCACAATTTGCCATATCATGGTTGCTCCTGAGGCAACAGCATTTCTAAAAGCCTTTTCCAGTGGAAAGTTATTCAGCTCGTTACCTCTAATTAATTAGGGCTGAATTGCTGCCCTCATGAGCCAGTGGTGATGTGCTAATTCAGAGGGTATAACTGGAGATCCCAATAAGGTCTGTAAAAGAGTTGCACACCTCTGGTTGTTTAAATCAGAAGCACCACTGGCACTGTAGGATACAACATCTTCTGTGATCCTCTGACTGCAAATAAGGGGAGTTGGAGCAAATTAATGGTCTGAAGAATGATAATAGTAGCAGAAAATTGAGCAAGAATGGGCTGACATGAGCAAATTTTAAGAGAAATAAACAAATTTTTGATGCAGAGTCATTCCTGAGTCTTTTCTCATGAAACTTTGGTTCTGATTCTGTCTTACACTGGTGACCTTTTAAAGCAGATTTGAGATAAGAAGTGAAATAGAAGGAATCATGAACATAATTAAGACTTACTTTAGGAATCCTTAACATTAACCATGTCACATGCAGGGGTTTCATTTTAAGTCATGGTGTATATCAAAACCCTTGCTATCCTTGCTGATGTGATACAGGACCACAAAAAAAAAATTTGCAATTTCTTATTTAATTTCCATTTTAAAATATATATATGTTTATATAACTCTATACATATGTATGTATATTTTTTAATGCAAGGATGTAGTAGCAATCAACAACAAAAGAAAAAAAGGAACTGTTCAAAAGAAAATGAAGCAAAAAATCACTCAGAGTGTCAAACTTCAAATGCTTTCAAATTAGTTGATAAGTTTGCAGAAAGTGAAAAAGCAGAACCCGCAGGAAATTCCCACATTGTTTTCTGCTTAAAATTCAAAGACAAAATTAGGACATAACAAAAAAATTGAGTCTAGATTGTGTAAATACAGCTTTTATAATTTTCCATTAGACAGAATTTGAAAATGTTGTACTAAGAATAAATTACTCGTCTTAACTTCTTATCTTTATCCATTTTATAAGAATACACAGGTTTCTTATGTCAGTGATTTAATCCACAGCTTCAACTTTGATTCACTTCTCCTAAGGTACAACCACCCTTCCAAAAACGTGTGGAAGTCTCTTCAGTCACTCTTTATTTGTGTTTGAACCAAACTCCCTTCCAGTGGAAGATATCCAGAGTGCAGCTTCCACAAAGGCTCAGCATCTTAATGAGGTTGCTTAATGAGCTTAGAACCATCAGCTTTGGTCCAAAGGATCAGCCTGGCTGAGACAGATCTTAGCCCACGCACAAAAGAAGTGATTTCATACCACAGTATGGTTTATTTGCAAGATGAAAAAAAAAAAATAAAATTATAGATGAAGACAGAAAGAGAGCGGACCAGGACTTCCAAACAAGAGCACAACAACAACAACAAGAAATCCCCAAGCTGAAGGAATAAGCTGATTACTGTCAAAGTCTGTGTTCTTACAAGCTGCAAAGTTATAACCTGGGATTTCAGCAGTGGTGGAAACGCTGGGATGTCAGTCTGCAGCTGCCTCACAGGCTGCAGGCAAAACAAAAATGTAATGCCTTGGTTTGAGACTTGCCATTGCAGAATTCCACTCCAAAGGTAAAACACACTGTTGCTGTTGTAGGTGATAAAAAAAGCAAAGCAGTGCAGAGAGTGCAGAGAATTTTCTCTTCCGTAGATGATTTGGGAATTTCGAAACTTTTATTTGACAGATTAAAGCCAAAACAGAATTTCAATTCTATGAAAGATAACTAAGACAAATTATTAAGGAAATTACTTAGATTCCTTTAGGACACAATAAAGAAGGATTTTTTAAAAAAAAATTGTGAGAATGAGCTGAACTGGATCTTCACAGATTTTTGATCCTTGCCTCCAATATATCAAATGGACTGGACTTAATTTAAAGAACCTTATGAATTTCCTGGATGGAATCGTTTTTCAGACAGTGAATTTTACAAGTCTGGGTTTTCATTTAAACTTGTCATTAAGAAGGCAGCAACGCATCTTCTCTGGCCAAAGAATATATTTTCTTTTTAAGAATATCTGATGTTCTGCAGACAATCCTGCCACACTAAAATCAATTGCCTGCCACAGATAAGCTTTGTCTCTGGGACAAAAGTCCCAGGTCCATTTCCCTGGACATCTTCTATTAATGATATTATGGTGTTAATTCAGATTAAATTGAAGGTCAGGACACTCAGAAAACAAGAAATTACCTCCTCCTTTGAAGAAGGAAATGCATTTCTATCTACAGATGACATTGAAATTCAGTTTCCCAAGGGTGAAAAACTGGACCCTTAGAAAAGCTGGAGTTTTTTGTTTGTTTGGGATTTTCTTTTGTTTGTTTTGAGGGGGTTTTGAGGGAGGGGGGGGTGTTGGGTAGGGTAGAGAGTTGGGTTTTGTTTTTAATTTTTTGTAAATATTTAACCAAAAAGAGAAAAGGCTATTCAGGTACTTTACTGCCTATTCCGACCTCACAACTCCCTGAGGAGAATTTATCTTAACCTGTTTGGATCAAAACTAAGGCTCTTTGATTCCAGCATGTATTCCTTTCTTTTTTCATAATGAATTGGAACACACAGCAGTAGAAGAGAGTAGAGTTCAGAAGAAAACCAATGCCAGGTTTGGCATGGCTATGCAAAACCAACATAATGTATACTCTAGAAAATTCTTTCATCTCTTCTTAATTGCTTCTCCTTTGAGAAACACAGACAGAAAAAGAAATGCAAGTCCAGTTCAAGGATTAATATTTGTATTACTAATAACTTGTAAAGGACTTGAAATGGGTTGGACAAAAAAAAATATCCAAATCCATTTCAAAAAGATGATTTTGTTTTCATGCTGCTGTACATTTCTTCTGAGTGAATAATAATAATATGCAGGGTTGCAAGGAGAGGTTTGCTGTAGCTGAGGCTATAACTAAATGAGAATTGCAAAAGCCAACAAATAAGAGCAAAAGGACAATTTCCCAAGCCCCAGGGTCCTGCTGGCTGGCTGGCACAGCAGGAGCCACTCTGTGTTACTGAGACCATTACTCTCTCTCACAATCTGAGGCATAAATGATCCTTAAGAGAACTCATTGCCTCCCCACCCAATTAAAAACCAAGCTACTAAAACAGAGAAACAAAACCAAATCAAATTCCAGGTTAAACATGTCACTTTTTTTGGTGCTGCATCCTCTGAAAAAGGAAGGTAGAGCCAGTGGAGCTGAAAAGCCTCAGGACTTCAGAGTCCCAAAATGTGGCAAAATGGAAACTTTTAGTGCTTGGTGGAAGCAGATGGCAAAACATGGGAACTTCTTAGCAAGCTCCTCTTCCAGCACCCTGCTCCATCAGATGTGAGCCAAGAAATTGCCTCATTCTCTTGAAGTTCACTGGAGATCTTCCCATACGGGATTTATTGGCAGCTTGGATATTACTGCAAGCTTGTTGTAAACCACCTGGTTTAATCTTAACATCAAAGAGCTGGGGATTTAATTTATGAAAGTTTTTAAAGTTTTTCTGAGCCCGTAGCAGCTAAGTATATTTCACATCCCATCTGCTTTCATTCTTGTTTCTTCCTCACAAGAAACTATTCTGGTCACAATCACACTTGGGCAGAAGTTAAAGCCAGAAAAATGGAATAAATGAATATTCTGAAAAATACTGAAATGAGGAGCATGTTCATATCTATTTCACTGCAAAAGAGAATTACACTCATAAAATTTTTTCTGAGGAAAATTATTATAGATTTTTTTTTCCATAACCATGAAAAATACAAGTTTCAAGTAATTTTGAGGGTGAGAGGAGAAGAAAAGAGGAAAAATAAGTACTTCTTAATACAGTAGAATTCCACTGCAAGGATTATGAAGTATTTCCACTTCTTCATCAATAAAAGCACAATGGCTTAGTTCACAGTGTTATATTTTTTGGTGGTCCATTACTCCATCTTTTTGACAGCTACTTCCATTCACAATGTGCAGTCATGTTAATATTCTCCAATGTTGTAATGAACAGTAAAGTATCAAGCATTTTCCTTTCCCTAACAAGAAATATTCTATTTCCAACAACACTCAAAGTCTCTGAATGCCTTTCTTCCTATTCAGACTCCTTGATATTTTCTTGAAAATGGCTTGTTAAAGGCATATTTTTCTGTAATGACTTAGTATTTAAGTCAATGTTGAAGTAAATTTTGGAGTAGGGAAAGAAAGTCTAGAGCATACACCATATTGCCTTAGCACAAAATTGGATCAGCCATTTGTGCCCTTGATTCATTGGGTGTTTACCCCCTATCAGGTATATAAACAAAAACATTAATAATTGCTTTTGTCCTGAAAAACTGGATGAGGTTGTGCAGTATCATCACTTCAGTATCAGTTCAAATCTGCAGATTTTAAAGCACCACCAGCTTCCAGAAATCATCACTCTCCTCAGGTCTCTCACAAGCTTCATTTCAGCACTTTCTGGTGCTGAAAGATATTTGCAGCATTAATTTTACTGCCACTTACAGAAATTCCTTGTATTAGATGCACCTGTGACCTAGTAAAACATCTTTCTTTAAATAAAGAAACCCAGACCAGCTGGTTGTGATAAATTAAACAAAAATATTTGGATACAAATCTACTCCCCACCCGCTCTGTCCAGTTTTAGTCCTCAGGCTCACTGTGCTTTTTGAACTATGACAGTGTTTTCACCTTAGTCTTTACTCATTTCTTTGGGTCAGTTTTTAATGTTAAGCAGCAAAAGGACTTTTCATCTTTAGGAAATTTGGCAAATATATTTGGTTTGGGGTGGGGTTTTCCCCTGTTTAGATTATTTTAGATTATTGCCCTCCTGTGTGATGGTGTCCAGTAAAACAGGAGTGTATCTCACTGGTGTTCTCTGAAAATGACAATTCCTGATAAAGTGCTAATTATTTTCCACAGGGATAGAAATTTACTTTAGCAAAAAGATTAATAAAGAATATTTCAGAAGGAAAAAAAATCTGTTTGGCAGCTCCAGAGCCAAATTTCCTCTTTCTGGAGTAAAGTGACTCTACTGTTACTGAAACATTCTGTCTTTTCCAGCCTATTGAGCTTTACAGACCAAAGGGCTGAGGAAACTGCTGGCCCACAGGAGAAAATCAGTAATTTTACTGCATCACTTTGCTCATAAAGGAGCCATTTCAAACACAGCATTTTTTGTTCATAAATATGTTTAGAACACCTTTTACCTGCCTTGTATGAACCAGGGTTGTACATGGAGCCACAGTTCTTGGAAAGAAACATTTTACATCATTGCAATTTTTTTTTTTTTTTAATATTTGGACAGTTCCAAAGAAGCACATGAAGGAAAACTATGTGAGGAAATCAACCTGGTATTGGGCTGATGGACACGAGGATGGTTGGGCTGCTTAAATTGACAGAAAAGTGGGAAAATGCAATGACTGTTTCTGAACTGGCAGCAAGATATCCAGGAGGACAGGTCAAGCAGAAAGGTTTTGATATAAAACTTCATCAAGAGAGAGGTAGGGATAGAGATGGAGCTGCCAGTGAATAAATAAGTGGAATGTATAGAATATAATGTATAACAGGGTAATGTATAACAAACAAAGGGTGCAGAGAAAGAAGAAAGCAAAAAGAACCCAGGGAAAATCCCACAGACAGGAGATTCATCAGAGATACAGAAGAGCCAGAGATTGGACACAATTAGAAAAAGGTGGATTCACAAAATATGAGGAAATTGAGGTTTTCTCACCCAAATTATAATGGACAATGCCAAGGATACCATCATTCTCTTAAGCTGAACTAGAATTAACTTCTCCTGTTTTACCAGCACTCTCCACCCTTTCCTTAGCAAGGTGGGTAGAAACATCACAGGCAACATTTATATTGTGATATAACAAACCAGCCTCACTTTGTCAAGCCTTTTGAAACAAACCCATTTCTTCAGGTCTCCTCAGAACAATAACTTTCAGTGGTGTCAAAACAATTGCAGCCCGTGTCCAAAATGCCAATACAAGGCACAGTAATTGAAAGCACCATTTTAACAACAATAATAAGGATATGAAACATGTACCCATAGCTTATAATAACACGATGTGCTCTATACCATTAACTTTTAATTAACTCCAATTTTGCCACAATTAAACTCAATTAGAGCAGAATGTCTGATATTGCAATTAGCTGTATATAAACACCCCAGTTGGTGTCACTTTGAATTAATGTCTCCTGGTGGTGGCCTCTCTTTCCAAGGATAATGGATTCACCACCATCAGACTGTTAATTGGACCTGGCACCTTGTGTGCTGTGTGTATCTCAGATATCACACCAGATCTTTGCTTCCTGAACAACTGTGCTTGTCACAGCTACACAGATTCCAAATGCAACCAGCCAAACTCTACTGCCCTGTACATTCTGTAATCATTCCCACATAGAAAAGCTCTTAAAAAATTGTGCATCCCCTTTTGTTTTTTTATCCCAAATGTTACGTTCAGTTTTCTCTTCAACTGCTTGTCAACAAGGAGAACTATTAGTTAAAAATGCCAGCACACATGTAGAAAAAGAAATCACATCTATTAGCCAGCACTGTTTAATGGAATAAACTGTTGGTTTTTAGCAGAGTTCACTTTGAATCATTTATTTTTTCTGTCCTTTTACACGCTAAAAGTTCCACCATGGCTCATGAACAAGCCTGAAATTATTAGGGTTTGGCCTAATCCATCACAGTCTCAATGGGAAGCAGTTAGACAACAACTAGTGATAGTTTAATTTTGGATGCTGATGTAATTCTGCAGCTCCCAAGCCAGATACTAAGAGAACACCACCCATCAGTTCATTGCCACCGTGTGACACCAGTTCTCATCACTCCTAGAGCAAACCAACATTTACTACTCCTAAGTGCAGTGGAACCCTGCCTTAAGCAGCAAATCTGTGAGATTGGGGGTGGCAGCGTAAGGAAAGAAAGAAACCTGATCCTAACACCTTTAGAAAAATGGTTATTTAAATCCTCTGGATTCCCTGTTAGAAAAAAGCTACAACCAAATCTGACTCAACAGACAGGTAAAATTCAAACACTGGCTTCCTGAGGAAAAATGAGCATTTAGCTCTCTGCATATTTAACCCTAAAAAAATATGTAGAAAAAAAAAAAATAATGCAGAAAGTTGAGTGACAATTTACCACATCTTTTAAAGAGCTAAATCTTGTACCAAGAGACCCTAAGTGTCTTACACAAACCAATGGGCATTAGAGTTACATAAACGCTGAGTTGGTTGTTTGTGGGTATTTTTGAAAATTACACATTTCATCTCCAAATTCTATCAAACCTCTGCTTCCTTTGCATTTGTCCTAACATCTCCATTCCATCCCTGTTCAGAATAAAGAAAAGAGCTAGTGCAGAAGCTGGTAAATTCTCTGTGCTACTCACACATTGCAAGTTTTGAGCTCTGAAAAGGAAAATATTCTCATTAATAAGTCTAGATTAAAATGATGCTTATAAACTTCACACACGTGTCCTGGTGATCTCTGTGAACAGATAAAAGAGAATTGACCCAGTGGAAATGACTTTTCATAATTACATGCTTCTCCAAAGTTTGGGGATTTAGAGCAGAATGCATAATTGGTTCAAATCACACCTTTTACAGTGGCCACAAAATACTGTAATTTATGGTGCTGAATAGCAAAAATTGAGCCCGAGTAGCTCCTAGCAGCACATTTGCTTCTCACTTAAGCAGGATGATAATATCAGCAGGAGCAAAGGATCCCTCAGCAGAGCTGCAGCTGGAGCCACGGCTGGTGCTGTGGGAGGATGCGGTGCTGGGGGCAGCTGTTCAACAGCTCCAGCTTCTCCTGGGGGTTGGAACGTGCTCTGCAGGGCCAGGGGACAGGTGAGCAAAGCACGGGACCTGCAAGGCCTGCTGAGCCTGACAGCCCCGCCCTGTGCTCCTTCCAGTAACGCCGGACCATGTCACAGCCACATGGAGAAAGCTGGACAGTGGGGAGAGAATAAATTATGAAATTATGGGGAGGGAGGGAGGGATTCCAGGAATAATTCCAGGAAGGAAGGAAGGATTCCAGGAAGGAAGGATTCCAGGAAGGAAGGGAGGGAGGATTCCAGGAAGGATTCCAGGAAGGAAGGATTCCAGGAAGGATTCCAGGAAGGAAGGAAGGAAGGATTCCAGGAAGGAAGGATTCCAGGAAGGATTCCAGGATTCCAGGAAGGATTCCAGGATTCCAGGATTCCGGGATTCCAGGAAGGAAGGATTCCAGGAAGGAAGGAAGGAATTTTCCCTGTCATCAGGGAAGCTTCTGGCCCAAATGCAAAGGTTCATGCCTGAAGTATGTCCTGAGTCTTTTATAGCAAAATATATATCAATAACCTGTAAATACTCACTGTAATTTAATATACAATGCCCATACTGTCATTTTAAATACTTTGAGCTGAATGTATTGGGAAAAAAAAAAATTGTTGTATGCTATTGATGGCATTTGCAGGTAATTATGTTCCCTGAATCACATCTTTAGTATTTTCAAAAATCAATGGAATTTCCTCTTTAAGCTGAAAAACTGAAAAAAGAAATTACCTTTTTTTTTTTTCCCTATTTGTAAGTCAATCTCTTAGATTATTAGCAATTACTAAACAACAAAAAAAAAAAAAAATTTTTTTTTTTTTTTGTTGTTTAGTAATTGCTAATAATCTAAGAGATTGACTTACAAATAGGGAAAAAAAAAAAGGTTATTGAAAACAGTTTTTATTTGTAATACAAACCTGGTCAAAAGCCTTAATCTGACTGCTACACCTTGAGCAAATGACTTGAAGCCTAAGAGACACAAATTTGCCTTTAATTGTAATTTTAATTCAGAATTCAACTAATCAACTCACTAATCCCACTGACAAGAATTTAGGAAACAACTTGCCTTCCATATATCAGCCTGGGTAGATGAGCCAGGAATTGACATGGGAAATTATTTATATGCTTGCATCTACAAGTCCAAAGCACATGGCAGAGGTAGTGAGCACAGCATTGATCAGAGCTCCCGGGGAAGAAATGAAATTAAATGCACATCCTCAAACAGCTGCACTCCTTTAAAGCAAATCTCTAATAAATACATGCCACATATCCATGGCAAACAGGCTGGACGGGAGATCAGCGCTGTCGGATGGCTCAGTACCTGGCAATTAATAGTGACTGCTAATTTTGCAATTTGTAACCCGGCAGAATGCAAGGGGTCTTTCAAACTGAGGCTCTGTTGAGATGTTAAAGGGCACAGATGAGTTGGAGTCTTCCAGTTCAGTGCCACATCCGTGTCCCACCGAGCTGGGGGACAAGGCAGTGACATGTCTGGAGAAGCAGGTCCCCCAAGGCCAAAAATATCACAGGCTGTGCTTTCATTTGCTGGGTTTGTGGCCAGCACACCCACGATTCCTTCGGGTCATTGCCACTGGGCATTCAGTGTGGGGAATGGAGAAGCAGAAACTTCCTTAGGCACTGGTGGCTTTGGTTTGCAGCCTTGGAAGGAACTTGGTTAATGTAATAATAAATATATACAGACACTAAGCAGGGAAATTGTAGGTTTATGCTTTTGTACTTATAAGTAAGAACATGCCTTAGACAAGTAAGAAACTATATTAAGTGATATAATAGAGAAATTTTAAGTAATTTGATTTTATGGTTTAAACTAAGGATCTAAATGTTATAATAGAAATACACGTGTGGACGTGACCTGATGAGTTACTGGAAGAAAGACAGACTCAGTGCAGCAGAAAGCAGGGATGATGACAGGTTAAAAAGTTAAAATAAACTCTGTGTTAACTGCTTATTGGACCAGAAAGTCATATATTGCTGTGTAACCTGGAAACTCATGACTGTCTCCTCAGCTATGGAGGATGTATTATTCCAAATTCACGACCTCTGAGACTGATGCCTTATCTAATCTATTTCTGAGGAATAAATTGTTTATTTGCCTACGATGGTCCCATCTCTTCAATCAACACACCACCAATTCAGCACAGCTGTGAGCATCACGAGATACCAACTGAGGAACACTTCAGGCCCAACAAGATCCAAAATTGCTGTTTTTTCTCCAAGTTTCTGTTGGAAGCTCCAGAGTTTTGGCTGGACAAAGACTGCAACTTTTTCTGAGGGAAAAGCTCCAGTTTCTGGGAATAAGGCCTTCACACCTGAGAATCCCTGAGGAAAATCAGGCCCTCCCTGAGGGAGAGGACATCCCACTGATCACAGGGAAACTAGAAGTTCATGAGAACTGGGAAAGGCATTCTGGCACAGCAAGTGTCCTCTTTAGAGGGGAAAATATAAAATACAATGAAGTTTCATAGCATTTGGGCAAAGTCTGTTATTTTTAGAACATTTTTTTTGCCTCTTTTTTGTCCTCTCCACTACGTTTCCTTAGCAGCAAGGTAAAATACGGAAGTTTTTTACAGGTTGTTTTAGACAACAAGAAAAATTGGTAGTTTAAAACTGTCATGATTTTCCTCCCTCTTAGTAATTTCTAAATAGTAAATCTAATCCTGCTATTTTACATTATAATTACTCTATTAAATCTTCTGATTCTAACAGAAATGTAACTGTAGTACATTGCTTTATTTGTTCCCATCCACAAATAAAATCAGTGCTCACAGATGAACACAGATCACCTGTGTTTTATAGATACATAATACATTTAAGAAATATATATAATAACCGAACCTTAAATAGATAATAGGTATTTTCAATTCCTTACATTCAGATATCTGAATTGCCAGTGTGTAAAATAAATATTAAGAATAATGTCAAGAGCAGAGGTTGTGAAGAATTCTGCAAAGATGAACTGTCTCTGCTTTGCAAATTTAAACTGCAAATGCAGCTGGAGAGCAGGGTGCAGCACATCACACTTGTTAATAACAAAACTAGAAGGAATAATTTGTATTTCTCCAGGCTTTCCATGCACAGAACTGTTTCAGATGGAGGTTTTCTGGCTCCATGCCACCTTCTCCAATATTTCCCCCACTTTCCCACCCAAGCCTTCAGTCCCAGCTGGACTGTTTGATGTTCTTTTATGTTTTAGTGCTGGACTTGAGAAGAGTTTGAAGAAGAGCATTTCCCAGCCCTGGCAGACAAACAAGTTTGGACAAAATGTTTTGAAGATTACAAAAATCAGAGGAAGAAAAAGTCCTTATGGGGTAACCTCAAAGGGTCAGGATTCCAGGGACTGTCCTTGCAACCTTCCAGTCTGCACGAGAGGTTTTGCCAGCAGCTACTGGGACCTGTTCTATCCTCTGCAGAAAAAGTGCAAAACCCCTCAAAACAAAAAGATCCATCCCATGAGTCTAAACATATGGTGTTTTCCATGAACTCTTATCAGCAAATTATCTCTTGAAAATTCTTAAGTTAAAGTCACGTCTCCTGTTAATTAGCTACTAGAAGAGGAAAAATAAGCCAAGACACTTACATAAATGTAGCTTAATTTTAGGGAATTTGTCTAATTAGGAAATAATTAGTTGTGACCTGAGTAAACCAGTATAAATACAGCAAGACTTTTATCATTTACATGCAAATAAAATCATGCCAAAGTAAAATTTCCATAATATTAGAAGTCTCTTCATGCAGTGTTCTCTAAATATTTATAACTTTAGTTCCCTCAACCTCTCTCACTCATTTGCTCTTATACAGTGAAATCGATGGAAAGAAAGAAAAATGTGAACACAGAAGAATCACCTGTTTCCATGAATGCTTCCATCAAAAACAACTAATAAAAGGGGATTTCTCACTGCTCTGCTTGCAGTGTGCAGTGTTACAAACTCACATTTTTATGAGTTTCATCACAGTCAGTGTTTTTTCTGAACTTCCACCTATCGAGTCCTCTCCTACTTTCATTTTAAAGAATTAAATATCTAACTGCCAAAAAGAATTCCAGAGTTCAGATGTTGTGGATCAAAAAATCCCCCCCAGAAACCAGTTTAGAGGGATGCACTTAGGGTTTATGAAATCATACATCTCTGTTTGTGCAGTGACATATATTTTGGGCAAATTTGGATGTATTTAGTCAAAGAAGAGCAAAAAAAGCAGCCTGAACACACACACGTGCAGCAGAGTGATGTGCAGCTATATTTTCTTAAAACGTACAAGTATATAAGTTAATCACTTATTGCTTGCTTGGTAAATGTATCAGTCAGAACTATATTAAAAAATCATTTTCTGTCTTGCAAACACCCGTTCCCCTGTGACGCCCCAGGAAAATGGGTTTTATTTCTGCTGCTGCTGCAGAATTTGTGGGCTCGGGGGCAGCTGCAGGGCCCAGTGGGGCTGTGGGTGCCCCCAGGGCACAGAGCTCCAGTTCATTCCAGCAGTGTGGTAACAGGGAGGCAGCTGACAGGTTCTGGGCTGTGGGACAGACAGCCCACAAAGGGCTCTGACCTCATTTCCACAGGCCAGAATGTGAAATGCCACTGTCACCCACCCACGGGTGCTCGTCTGCCTCGCCCCTGGGCGGGGATACAGGTGACTCCCTGCAGTGGCCTTAAAATACAGCACTCAAAGTCTTTGAAGGTCACCTGGCCAGCTGGATCCTAGACTCCAATCTCCTGTCTTTTTTGTTAATTTCTTTTTCCAGCACACTGAAATTTTTTGTATCATTTCAATAATGGAGACTCCACGGTCCATAGTGTCATTTTTCCTCAAAATGTCTTAGGGACATGTTGAAAATATGTAGCAGTGAACAGGCTTGGGGTCCTATGAAACTGCTGCATTATAGAAGGACTCCTAAAGCTTGGTGTGAAAAAGAACAGATACCAAAAGATTGGATTTTGAAGATAACTGCACATTCATCTGGGCAAAGATATTTAAATTTTCTCACTTGTAGCCTAATTCCCCCTAATGATGTTACAGTAACTCACTGAGTCCACAAACTGAATGCTTGAAGCATCCTTATTTCTTAATTTTATACAATTTTGCAAAAATGTCGTATTAATTAAAATTTACCTCTGCATTAAATGAAAAACCTGGCTAGTGCTTTTGCCCCAAACACATGCAGATAAAGCTTGAAAATTATGACCCATTATCCTACAATAATTTTACAGAGATCAAGCATTAAACTCACAGTTCTGAAGCCACAGAACTAATTATTATATCAGGTGTTCTATGCTCACCTTTGAGCAGAACACAATTCCAGGGCTGACACAACTAGGCATTAGAATTACTTGAATAAACTAAATGCTAGCAATTTCCAGATAATCATACACTTCTTCAATTAATATCCATAAGTTGATGGAGGAGATAGACAGACTGAAAGGCATTAACATGGGAACAAAGTTCAATTTTCCCCTGAAATTTTCTTTGCATCAGATATTTACAACCTGGGCTATTTCACAAAAATTGCAGAAATGGCAGAGTCCTGGAGTGCAATGTGAAGTCAAAGGTTTCCAGAACACAGGCTTCTAAAGGGATTTATTTATGGACACAGCTGATCAGAATGGATAAAGCAGCACAGCTTTTGCAAAGACAGTGGAAAGGTTCTACACAATAACCAAACAAATTTATGCTCAAATGATGGTTGTGTGTTCCCCTTGCAACATGATTTATAAAGAGCAGAAAACAGGTCAGTGTCTGAACAAGGAAATGCAGAGAGTGTAGGAAAAGTGGAAGTGAATGACATAAAACATCAAGAAAAGCAGAGGGAGTAAAATGTTGTGGAATGAAGCTAAAAGTGCAAGGGAGAAAGAGCAAGAAGGTGGAAAATGAAAAGATGGCAGGAAAGGATAAGACAGGTAATAAATAAATGGTTTTCTTCAGGTCCATAAAGAACAAGAGGTCAGAAAGGAGGCAGCAGCTCCTCTTGCTGCATACAGGGAATTATTGACAAAAATATAAGGAAGTCATTGCGTCAGTTCTTAAAAAAATAAAAAAAGAAAAAGAAAAAATAAACTTATTACAGACCACACGTGTCTTGTTTAGAAACAGAAGCTATAGAAAGTCATGGACCCACATTTCCAGGTTCAGGACATAGCCATAAAAATCAAGGTCTTTGCAGCAATTAGAACATTAAGATTCTGAATTTTGAATAAGTATCTAAAGAAGACAGAATTCTGTGTTATGAGGTGTGCAGGTTTGAGCAGCCAAACTTCAAAACCGTCTGTATTGCATTCTGAAAATTACTGATGGATGACAAAAACTTATTATTAAATTAGTAAGTAAGGCCAGAACTTCAAGACTTTGTCTTGAGCCATGGACAGGTTCTCTGTGTCAAAATTCCCACTGCAACATTTCTGCACTCTCTAGCAAGGGACCAGGAAACTCAGAACTTGTGCAGTTTTCCAGAAAAGCAAACCAAAAAACTTACACCTAATAAGAGATGAAAAAAGATCCTCCTTGCCTTTCATAAAGAGAAGAATAAAGAACAACAGGTTCTATTTAACCCGTGGCTGGTTGTGTGTCAGGCTGCTTCCAGAAAGGTTTGTGAGCAGATAAAGATTTCCTACCCAAGTGCTTTGACTCGCACCAGCCAGAAAAAAGAGATGTTCCCATCTTTCCCCTGACCTAAGATTCCTTCCTTTCCTGCAGGAAAACACAAGTTCTGAGGAAAGGACAAAGTTGGATATTGTTCTTGCACCCAGAACAGTGAGGCCTCAGCGAGGTATTTTGAGGGTTATTATAATACAAACAGGGAAAAAAACCAAATAAACCAATCATGCTAAACAGCAAAGAGGCATCATGATGACTTCTAAATGCCTTAAAATGCAATTAATATATAATGACAAAAACAGCAAAGAAGCATCATGATGACTTTTAAATGCCCTAAAATGCAATTAATATATAATAACAAAAGTGGTTTCATAGACAATTAACATAATATGACAAAAAATGTTATTAGTCTCCTTGTGTTTTACTGAACACATCATTATTCTTTCCGGGTGTTCTATTAGAAAATGATTTTTAAAAAAAACCCAAACCAACAAAACAACAGACAAAAAACCTACAAAACCAAACCACCATGCAAACAAATTTTATGTCATTTGTTACTGTCTCAATAAACCCACATTTTCCCATAGCTCCTACTGCTCTGCATTTCCACTCTCCCACTCCTCAATAAGAAAATACTCATTTTTCCTGGTGTTTGGAGAGTGTGATATTTTTAGGATGGAAATCCAAGCCACTGCCTTGACAGTTACAGGTTATAAACAAAGCTTCACTGACTTCTCCTTTTCACAAAATTTCTCTCCATTCCTGCTGCAAATGACACACCAGTGTTGAACAGCAGGGATGGCAGTCAGAGCTCAGAATAAAGCAAATGCCCTCCAACAAAACCAACTGTTGACTTTTGCAGGCTTTCCCCAGAAATCAAATGAGGATGTTGCTGCCTTCTGAAAGGAATCACAGTTCCCTGCTGCTATCTCATAACATTAGGAGGTATTGATTTACATACAGTATTTATTGAACAGCCTATTGCCAGTAAAAACGAACAAGATATGGTAAATTAGAGCTCATACAGAATATTTTGTTCCCCCGAGACAAAATCCGTAACAATGACATGAATTTTAGCTTTACTTCTTATCAGATTTTCTCTTTAACCTATAAACCAATTTTAGGAGAGAAATATTTCAGGTAGCTGGAAATCCCATTTCCATCCCAGCTGCACAAGCAATTCTTTAAATCATAGTTTAAGAGATGTGACTCCACTTAAAATTTATATGCTCAAATATTTGATTTATGCCCACAGTTATGGTGATCACCTTGGCTTTGACCTTGGTAAACAATGCCAGAAAGTTTCCCATGAATTCAGGAGTCTGCCCAGATGGATCTCATTGAAGGATCCAGGCCTTTGCTTCTGCTGGCTTTGTTTCTGCCCCTGTTTTTGTTTTTTTTGTTTTGAAGAGTCCTCTCAGAATTTACCTGGAGCCCCAACATGTGAGCACACTGATGAATATATATGTAAACTCAGCAATATGAAGGAATAAACCCTCTATCTCCTATCCCTGCATATAACATGCAACACAAGCTACAGAGATCTTTTCCCCCATCAGAATTTTCAGCTGTATTTCAGTGGATCTGATTGCAGCTCATGTATAGAAATAATTCTCTATCTGATCAATGATTATATTTTATACTTCCACAAGAACTCTTTATTTTTTTTTACAGTTTCATTTCCCATTGCTAAATAGTCAGGATTCCTCCCTGAAACTTTGAACTCTGCCATTGCTCCGTGATTTTTTGATGTAACAGATGCAATTTGAAACCACCAGTATTTTAACAGGCTAGATCTGTGTACTAATGATTCTTTAATTAAATCAAGCACATTTTACTGCAATTTACATCTCCACAAGACCAAACTTGTTGCCATGAAAGACTGGGTTCCTTATTTTTTTGGGGATATTAGTAGGAGATGTCTGAGGTCTGACATTCCCCATTAACTGGTTTGAGTTCAAAACAGAGCAGATCAGTTACGCTCCAGACAAATCTGCCCGTGCAGATAAACAGGATTAAAATACATTTTAGACCATTCTTGAAGTTGGAAGCAAATGCATGATTTTCCTCTTGAAGGAGCAGCATGTTTCTGTGTGCTGTCCATAGATCTCCAGCCAGCATCAGCAGAGATTCAGCATCAGGGGATGATAAATCATTCTAAAAAGGATGTGGCTGCACTAAAATGGACTTGCACAGACGACAAATTCCTTCTCCTGCGCACGATAAATTACAGCCATTCACTTCCAGGGTTTTGCTGTAGTAACACTTCCCTTATCTGCAAAAATGCATTAAAGCACTTACAAATCTTCCCCACAAAATGCTCCTCAGCACCACACCAAGCTAGTTTTCCTCATCATTGTGAAGCATTTCCATTTTTGTTCCTTATTAAACAGGGAAATTGAGCCCATTAGGGCTGCAGCCTCACCCTCAATGTTTGACTTGGTCCCATGTACCTAAAGTGAGGCAGTTGACAGCAGAGAGCTGTTAATGGCTCTGAAATCCTTACCCTCCTCTCAGCCTACTTGTTAGCCAAGATATAGAAACAATTCTTCATAGAACCACACACTCCCAGTCTGCTTTTCAGTCCTGTTGACATAAGTTTTCTAAATATCCCAGTCTGTCACTACCAGTTGCAAGGCATCCTTTCACAGAAGTGTGATCTGCCATTATGAAAAAAGCTGAGGGTTGATTTCACACCTCTGCTTGTTAAGTATTTTTTTAAAGCAAATAAAGCTCTTTACTTGAAAAATAATTAAAACTAACTCTTCATTAGCAGTTCAAATTGCCTAGGTAAATTTGGTCACAGCTCTAATTTGCACACAGTTTTATCAAGCTGCTTCATTTCATGCTTGCAGAGGATCTCTTTCTGATTATTTTAACAAACATTTGTTGCCTTTCAACGATGGCAACACCCTTTAAAAGCTTGAGCCTCAGTGGGAACACCCCAGTGGCACTTTGCCACTGATGCTTTAGAGGTTTCAGGACTGGATTTCACTGCTGCAGGGGTTCCATGCAGTGGGCAGTGATGGGAAACGAGCTTCTGCAACTGGAGGCTTTGTCCTGTACCCAAGGAATGCCTAACCCCAAATCTCATGCAGTAAAAAAATAATGGAATATTTTTGCCAGTTCTTCTGGAGCCACCTAACTTAAAGAACACGACAGAATTCTTGTAACTCAGAAACTTTTTCTCATCTTGGCGGTGGCAATCAACCTCTGCAGCTCTTCCTGCTTTTCCTTGCATTCTGCCTGAAAATACGTTATCCAGGTAAATGTGAGGTTTTGAAAATGAGCCCAGGGGCTTTAAATAACAGATTACCCCATAATCACTGGTTTTCAGACTTCTGTTTTCACTGGCCCTCTATTTGACCCTTTGTTTCCCAATTCACTGGGGTTTTATCAACACTGAGCACAAGCAGCCTTCCAGCTTCACTAGAATCCTTTTGCTCTGTTATCACATCTCTTTACAGAAGCACTTGATTTTTTTTTTTTTTTTTTTCTCAAGGAAAGAACTGAAAAGTCACTAATATTTCTGCTCTGTTGGAACCAGAAAAGACTATGGGTCTGAAGTGGACTCTGAATTTCTGTAAATTATGGGCAGGTTTTGGATAGTGTGCACCTCACTGATTTGGGCTAGAAAATCCAGCTTAAATCTCCCAACCAATCTCCTTCATCTGTTTTTCCACATTTGCATTTTCCAATAGCAAATAAATAAACTATTTGCCATTGTCTGAAATTTCTGACTTAGTCTGATTTATTCAAATCGCGAGAGAAAAAAACCAAATACTCTCCAGAGCGTATTTGTACAATGTAACACCTTTTGCTCCCACTAAATTGGGGCTCTAGGCTACCTCTTATCTCACCAGCCCAGAAGCAATTCCACAACGTGCCCAGAGCCTGCTTAAGCCCCCTCTTCAGAGCATCATTTAGCAGTTTTGTCAACAAGCTCCAGCAAGCCCCAAAGTAAAACCATCCCATGTAAATCCACGGGTGTACTCTGACCTGCAGAATTCCTATCAGGATGCTCCTTAACGAACCTCTCTAGCAGGAAAAAGGAGTTGCTACTCAATTTTCTAACAGAGTCTGTCTTTGCTGGGCTTAACATCATCCCTGAATCCTCCCGCTCTTCTTCACAAGCAGCTCTTGCTTCAAACTGAAGCTGACTGACATTTCCTTGGGCTTTAAGAACACAAAGCACAAAGTTTCATAGGAAATAAACTCATAAACCAAGTGGATTAGTAAGTTTATTTCAGAGGCTGAGGGTGGTGTCATTATTAGGAGCTGCCTTACATTCCTCTGGCCAGTTTGAGTTCCTTTGCTAAAAAACAAATTTTAAAGTCATCTGAAAACACAACTCCCACACAAATGGGCTCCACTGAAAAGACTGGCAGGCCCTGACCCTCAGACAAATGTTTTCACTCTATTTGAAAATATTTTCTAACTTTTACTAGGAAAAAAAACTTAAAAACAAACCATAGAAAGAAGGGATTAACACAAACAATGGACAAAGTTGTCTGTGTAGAGTTTAATACTCTCTAATTTAATCATGTTTTCTGGTTATGAATCCAGAGAAGAACTCCTACAAGATTTTCAGCATTCCTCCAGGAGAAAAAGGGCAGCAAAACCCAGATTTTCAAACATTCAGTGAAAAAAAATAATTTTTAACAGATTAAATGTTCTTAGCTAATTTAAAACATTCTGAGGTGGTAAAATCTGCAAAGTTCTATGAAATACTGTGACCACCAAAGCTCTGTTTTGTGCCCTATTAACATTTTTCAATTTTTACCCCTTGAGCACATAGGCACTAAGTGCAGGAAATAAATCAGTGCTCAGGCAGAGCATCCCTGGGTGTAGCTGAAGGACTCAAACAGATTTTATCTTTTCATCCTTCCCCCACCTCTGATTACACACTTGATATTCTGATGGCTTGCAAAGAACTTGTATTTTTTCACAATGATCCCTTCTTTACTCGTTTGTGTTTTGCTTTGAATTTTTCCTTTCAGAACCACAGTTCTGCGCAGGGGGAAACTCAAACAAAACCAGAAAACACTTCTTTTGGGAGCAATTCAAGGATATTTCAGGTTATTCACCTTTCAGTGTACCAAGGAAATCAGGGAGAAAATCCTGTTGTCTTCCTGACACCATGGCACATCTTTATTGGAAAATAATGGGCTGGATTTGAGACAGAGTAATCAGGTTGAGGGGTCTCCTTCAGAACATTCCAACCCCATTTTTTGCTGCAGGATGGGAGTGAGCTGGTGAGTAGAGTGCTGGATTACAGCTCAGGAAGCACCACAGCCTCTCGGGCTGTACATTCACATTGCTCTGGATCACCTGCTATGTGACATTTTTTGTGCATAACTATATGGCTTCAAAAAGCCTCCTCTAGGGAAATGGGTTTGTCTTAATTTGTGTCTTCTGCCAGATCAGATACGAGGGCCATTTGTGGTTTGCTGCATTAAGTTGGAAAGTCTACTATGATTTTCCAGGAGAAAAAATATTCAAGGTTTGTACTCAACGCATTAAGGTGTAAAGCCACTGATAAAATAAGAAACAGCTGGCAAATGAAGACAAGGAACAGTGTTAAAAAGAGAAACTGCAATGTTTTTCTTGCAAGAAGGACGTCAGCAACTCCCATAAATCCTGTGAGAGTGTTTAACACACATTTCACTGCAGACCCAGATACGAAGGAGATGTTCAAGTGTTGAAAACCAGCATATGGTAAATTTTAGCAGTGCTGTTTGAGCAGTAGGACCCATCATCAAACTGGGAAACTCTGCCAGAGGAGGAAGGAAACAGCACTGGAGGTACGAGTGTTGATTATTACTCTGCAGGAGATGAAACTGAGGGGTCAGGGATGGCAGCCAGGACTGTCCCCAAGCCTGTGTCCCACCATGTGCTCCCCCTGCCAGAGGCTGGGAGATAATCCCTGTGGTGGGACCCAAAAGGCAGTGTGCACCAACCACTGAGCACTTGGAATTCTGCTGCTCCTCTGGATCAACGTGGCCAGGGACAAGTTCTGTGAGTGCACATTCCCAGAGCTGGGTGGAAAACATGAATTAGCAGGTCCTCGATTTATTTTATGCATTTTGGGACAATGGGGGGCAATTGTTTTGCAGGTTTCAGAGATCATTTGTTGGGTATTCAATGGAGTGAAACATTCTTATCAACAAGGAAAAGAATCTTTGGTAAGAACTTTGTAGGTGATGTACATTTCATGTGTAACATTTTCATATAATCAGAATCTTCTTTATCTCTATTAAAGACACCCATTACTAAAAACGGAGTTCAGTGGTGGTTTCCATTGAGCATTTGACAATAAAAATGTATAATTCTGTAGCACCATAGTGACAGCTTCCCCAAAAGATCTTCCTTTGTCCAAACAAAATTTTCTATTCAGAAATCAAATGCATACACAATGTTCAGACATCTTTTCCACTGCAGACAAATGACAGAAATTCCATGCAGAAAGCAGACAAGTTTCAATTGCTTGGAAAACAAACACATTTACCATTTCCAGCGGCTCTTGAAATTTCATAGGACAGCGGCTGCAACTGAGTCTTCAATTTAACTGCAGATCTTTCAGGAGCAAACACACATTCAGAAAATGCATGCTATCAACACAGAGGCAGGGATGTTATCTCTCTGAGCACTCACCTCGTAATTGGCAATTGCTTCTCGATCAAGGGTTCGGGTCACGGAGACGTCCCCGTTCATCTCATTGATTCTAAAAATTCCTTTTGGGTCTTGATCTACTCCCTTCCCAGAGAGCCGAAACTTTACTCCCTCTGTCCCTTCGCTTCTGATGACCTGCATGGCAGGAAACAAGGGATGGGCCACGTTGTAAAATCTTTTAAGCTCATCCTAAAACCACATAAGTCATTTCAGTCCTTTAACTAATGCTGAGCTACGTTCCCTGCCAATAAAATGTAACTATAAAATATGATTTCAGTCATTCACAAGATGCTGTGCAATTTTTGTGTTAAACCCTGGAAAAGCTACTCATGCTCTTGGCCAGTTCCTATTTTACATTTAGTGTCTTCAGTTTCACTAAAGTTTCTGTTATTCCATCACTGAATTCACTCTATGTCTAGAATCTGACATTTCATTTAACACTATTTCTTCTTTTTTAGTTATATTGATAGAACAGCTACAAACTTAGAAAACAAAAAAGAATATTCTGTGGATTGCCAAGAAGCACTCTTATTTCACAACAACTCTTACCATCATCAGAGAGCCATCACACAACATTTTATTAGTCATTGAGAAGTCATTACACACTACTTTCAGGTTGGGTTTTTTCCCCCCCAATTCTCTTTCAAACCCTTCCTTTCCCAGGATTTTAAATCAAGGGAAAAATCTCTGAATGAAAATATCAGAATATCCTGCCCAGAATTCTCCTGAGTCACACAGCTGGAATTAGTCTGCTTCCCAAATTTCTGTTTATGTATATACACACACCCATGAATGTATGGCGACTCCTTGTTATCACCTTATTTTCCCATGAGAACAAAATCCCTAAAAATCCGATTTCATGGCAGCCTCACATTAGTGACAGTAACATTTACCAACCTGCAGAGCCACACAATGTCAGTTATAAGCTACATGCTCTGCAAATTTGTATTTGTACACCAGAATCTGAGGGATTATAAATTAATCTTGCCCTTTAAGGCTGACAATCTTGCCAAGCCATTTCTCCTCTCTGCTGTTCAGCGTTCTTTTGTTTCTAGCAATTTCATATCGCTGATTTCCGCAGAAACATTAAGTCAAAAATTTATATTCTGGTCTGAATTGCAGCTCAGGAAGAGGAAGGGAGAGAGTGGCCTTAGAAATCTGGACCTTCTCCAATTTTGAGATAATAAATATGCAAGATGTTTAATAATGTCCCTGAGGAAATAAATGTTTGCTGCCCTATTGCTATGGGTTGAGCAAAGCTGGTTTGCAGATTACTGGGCAGTGAGATTTTGACTTAACTCCATAATCATTATTCCTTTATTTTAATTGAGAAAAAATTGCCACGAGTTATGAAATAGGAAATCAGCATTTTCAGAGATAAAGTTTTTCTTCCCAAACCCTTTGGGGAAGGGAGAGATTTCAAAGTAAAAACCTGTTTCACATCTTTTTTCCTCCCTCCTTCCAACACTCAGAAACACTAATGGTTGAAGTTTCCTTCCTGTGTATTTTTTGAGTAAGTCATGCCAAAACACAGAGGCAGACAACACTGCAGGTGACAAAAGGGCAAAGTCACTTTGAGACTTCTGGTTTGGTGATGAAACTCAATCTTAATGGCTCCTACTGGAAAGTTACCTGCTGTTCAGGTCATTCTTGGACCAGTTTCTGGTATTTTTACATCACGCCTAAAAATACAAGTTTTTCTTAACATAAAGCTACGCTTGAGATTTTGCAATGTCATGACCATTTCTCACTTTCTTCGGGAAAAGATGAATTGATCCTTTTCTGCCCTGATGTCTGAGACTTATTATGAGGCAAGTGCACCTTCCCATATGAGAACAGTGGTTTGAAAGGCCTGGAATCAGCCCCAGGCCAGCACACGAGTGGAACTCAGAGATGTTTGTACTACAGCCATTTTCACCAGAGCCACCAAACATTACTTAACTGTTTATGAAAAATTTGAGGTGCAGTATAAACACAATGCCCCAGTTGTAACAATCCACAACAAGAAAGAAAAACAAACATTGGGCTCTGAACGGGAATTCGTAAAAAACCCTAGATATTCATATGGAATTTTTTCTTCACACTAGATAAAAAAGCAAGAATGCAATAATAATAATAATAATAATAATAATAGTAGTAGTAGTGGTGGTGGTGGTGGTGGTGGTGGTGGTCCCCGCAAATTCAACCAGTGGGAAAATTTCATCTCAACATCAAATCTGGCAAAGACCTTCACCTGGAATTTGATGGTGAGACATCCCAATGTGGTGCCTGAATGCTCATTGAGCTGACACGTCCCATATCTCATCCCAGCTCCATCTGCAAACCCTTCTTCAGCATGTAATGTATGGGAGGAACAGAGTAGCCAGAGAGCAGAGGTTTTCTAAACGCCTGGATGAGCTCACTCAGCTTCTTGAAGACTTCAGGGAGCTGTCACGCTCACGGTGCAGCCCTTTGCAGACCCTTTCCTTTTATCAATTCCCCTGTCCATGCCTCCAGGTGCTGCACGGCCCTTTCAGCCTGATGCTGTGACACAGAGCCCAGCACTGTCCTGCTCGGGGCACCACGGCAGCGTTTGCCCAGGAGCGGCGGGCGGCTCACAAAAAGTCATTTTCAGAAGGTTCCTTAAAAAGCTTAATTAACCACAAGAGGGAGCCGCGAACTGCCAGGAACGTCAGGGAGAACATTACCATCTCCTAATTAAGATGCTTATATAATGGCTGCATAGTTCAAAGAAAGTGCATTTCCCAGTTCACGCGGAGCTCAGTACAACGAAAAGTTTAATAAAAATCAGGCTTCATTTGCCATATGGTTTGGTGCTCCAGCAAGAGCAAGGAAGAAAACAGGAGGATTGTCTGACATGTCCTCTGGCAAGGCTGAGGTTCGGAGCACTGGCACAAACACAGCACTGTTCCCAGGAAAATCTCCTAGCTCACAATGCATTTGCAGAACAATGCTTTCCCAATATCCTGGTGGAGACAAAACCAGGCCAGACTAGTTCCGCTGCAATGTTTACTTTGGGATTTCATTTTTACTTTTCTAAAATACATAAATGAAATCCCACAGTCACTGCTACCTGAAGCCCAGACAGAAACAGATATTTCCATAATTTTTTCACAGCTTCAGGAACTTCAGTGCAGGTTCTAATACTGAAAATGTCTGCACCATATGGCAGTGGCTACATGTTGCATGTAAAGGCTCTTCATTCTTAGGGAATGAAGGGGTTGTTAAGGCAGCACAAGACCTCACCACCCACCCACTGGGAATATGGATAAGACAGGAACACTTTATCCAGCATCCCAATTTCTACCTATTTCACACTCCCTTGTTCTGATCCCACAGGTCAGAGGGGACTTTCTGTGGGCAGATGGCTCAGAATAGACACCAGCTGAGCAGCCCACCACAACGTGGACTGTTGGAGAATGCTCCCTCACCCAGGACACAAGGACAGCACTGGACGGATGCTCAGACATGGCTCACTTTGGCTCACTTTTCCATCTCGAGGGTACCTCAGAGAATAATTGGGAGTTGAAGTGATCCATCCCACGGGCACAGCGCCCGCGACAGCCCAGCAAAAGGCTCTGAGATCCTGCTCAGCTGAGAGGCACTTGCAAGCAAGCAGAGCATCACGGAGCTGACAGGAGCTGCTTTCTGCTGAACCATGGCCAGAACGTCTTTCCCCAGTGCTGTTTTTCAGCTGACATTATGTGTCCCTCGCAGCTAAACTCATTCCAGCAATGTGATCCCCCTGTTGTTACGGGTTTATCGCAAAAGTAAATCAGAGTGTTCTCAAGAGAGGAAGAGAAATAGAAGCACAAAAACCCCACGCTGCCCCGAGAGAGAGAATTCACAGTTCTGCAGTGCCAGCAAATCTGTCCTAAACAGCACCATCCTCAGTTAGCAGTTTTATTCTTTAAGTGTTTGCCTCAACCACTCCCATAATTTCTTAGTTCTTGATGCCAGGTGAAGTATAGATGCATCATAATAGTTTCACTTTTTAATTAGAAAACTAATCCCAACCCCAGACAGGAATATTTGGTTCATGTCCCAGTTCTTTTCATTTCAGAGCATTGCAGTGTCTCCCTTGTGGTTTCTTTGGGGTTTTGGGGTTGTTTTTTTTTTTTTGTAGGGTTGTTTGGTTCTGGGGTTTCCTGCTTCCCCTAGCCTCTTAGGAAGCAAATTTATTCATGGAATATTTAAAGGTGAACTATTTTTTTCCTCAAATCACTGTGCTCCACAAGAGCAAAACAATGGTTTAGGCCCATTGTTCAGATATTGTTTAAATAAACAGACACTTCCTGTCCTGCCATACTGAAAATTACTCTTTACAGTCAGAGGCTCCATCTGCTCCACGCTGACTCAAATACTCTTTCAACCAAAACAAATGCAAAATATTCCCATCATTATTCAAAGCATTAACCAACAGAAACTGCTTCATTACTGTAAGCTAAACATACAAAACCCATGGCTAGAAAGGAATTTATATATTTTGCTGAGTTTAATAATTTATTATGCAAAAATGAATACCTCTAGCTTCTTTAATGAAATGGCAGATAAAGTGCCTGAGCATGGGAGCCAAATTGTGCTCTTTGATGAAGGCAGATATTGGCCAAACCTGACCTCAGCTTTCTCTCTGATTAGAACTTTCTCCAGATTCAGTCCCTCTGCAGGTGACAGGCAAGGAAATCCAGGAGATTCATTCCCATAATGGTAACAGGAATTATAAAGCTTCTCTAAGTGACTGTGTCTTTTATTGGTGATAATTAGGGATAAACCCAGCACAGGATATTTTTCAGGCACCACTTTTTCTTGTTCGCATAATGGGCCATTAACTTCAATCTATAATCAATCAAAGCACATCTGGGCAGGTGCCCTTTCAGGATGTTATCCAAAACATCCAAAACAAGTTAATGGAGACAAGAATGAACAATATTTGCGAAATTCAACTAAACAGCAAAACAAAACTTCAGCAATTAAAGGTGTTTATGGAAAGCAGCAACACAGGTGATTTCACAGTCCTAAATTTCAAACCATTTCCAGACCAGTCTATGGAAGAGGCAAGGTTCTCCAAGCTGTGTCCATCTCCTAGAGCTTTCCTGAAAAGCTGAAACTAGCCAGTCGATCACCCACTCAGATCCTGGTATCTGTGCTTGCAGCAGGCACAGGATGGAAAGGGAAATGTCACCAGCAACGGGATGTACAACACAGACCCAACCTCTGTGACAGCCAAGGCAAGGGGACACAAAGCTGACGTGAAGAGTTTGGGCTCTGGGGGAAGCAGAGCTGGGAAAAACTACATTTAGTACCTCAGACATTCTTTCTGTGCCATCAGCTCCAAATGTTCTCCTTGGTGCTGTTGGCAATCCAAGCAACAATGCACATCTACGGATCTCCCAGAGAAAAGAGATGTACCTAGACAACAGACTGGATTTAATCCAGCAAAGAAAGCTATAATTCAGTTATTTTAAACTTTAAGGATCTATTTTCTATTTCAGATCCTGGGTGAAACACATTACTACAAAATATCTGAATTTTGCACTTTAAGATACAGATTTGGCTGAATTATTGCACGATGCTTCTCAATCAAAGAGATTTATGTAAAACTTTAAATACAAGGTAAAACAAGGTAAATACAAGGTAAGATTTACGTAAAACTTTAAATACAAGGTAATTAATCCTTTAACGAGGTTTGGATTCTGTGTTCACTTCTGTGGATTATTTGTTATTTGTTCTTGCATATTCATGCACATTTAAATCTCAGTGGCACTGGGCAAAACTTATTACAAGAGTAGCAATTACTTTAGTCACATTCTTTTGCACTTGCTCTCTTAAGACTTATGAATTACAGAAAAAGAAAAGGAACACATGTATTATTACAATAGTGCATCTGTAAACTGAAGTGTTTTAATATCTGTGTAAAATTTCTGAAATGTTCAGTACCGGGTATACTAATACCTTGAACATAAAAACTTTTATACCAACTTTCAGAGAAGGAACATGGGAATTGAAAAAATCAGGCATTGGAATTAAATGAATTATGAAAATGAAAAAACATACACTGATATTCTCAAGAGGGTCCTTTTTAGCATTTTAACTCTGAGCTTTGTCATGCAAAACGTTTCAGGAAGTGTCAGATTTAGGAACAAG
Organism: Promerops cafer; assembly: GCA_013398275.1. NCBI lineage: Eukaryota > Metazoa > Chordata > Aves > Passeriformes > Nectariniidae > Promerops > Promerops cafer. The sequence goes on along the minus strand of VZSE01010539.1, from coordinate 2,288,296 downwards.
GTTGGGAGAATTAAAGCAGTGGTTTTAGCATATTTCGGATGCATTTTTGCAAGACTGATTAGGGGCTGCAAATGGTACCAGTGCTCCTCGCCTGAAGGCATTCAGACAAAACTGTGAATGCCCTGATCAAGCACCACGTTGAGGACTTTAGGTACACGAAGGAAATAGAACTTGCACTGCTCAAAAAGCAGGTGAAACATTGTAAGATTTTTTTTTGGACTCGGGCTCTATTTCCTATAAAATGTACTATACCAACTATTGTTTCATCAGTGCAAACACAATGTTTCACTAAGTAGAAACAACTGTAAATCTGAAATTTGACAAGGTTCATAAATTCCATGGGCAAATATATCAACAAAGTATATCAATGTGTGAAAATGACACAATATATCAAAAACCAGTGAAGTTGTTGCACCACCAGGGCTCCATTTTCCAGATCTTTTTTAGAATAATCAAAACAAATAGGATATTTGATATTCAAACAAAAAATATCTTTTCAGCATAATGGCTTTTTATCATAATTACGCCTAAATGTTTACAAAATTCAGATCAACTTTGTAGTGGGATGCACAGGTGTTCAAGTGAAGCAAAATGAATTTATACACGTGGGTGCCCTGGGCACTGGAGGATCCCTTCAGCCCCAGGTTCATTATCATAGTTGTACACAAATGCAAGAATTCTCCCTGAAGAACCCTTTCCAGCAGTTGCAGGGATTTAAATTTGAGGATTTAACCAATATAAATAGCTAACAGTGAGCATTTGCTCTGAGATCGAAGCAAAGTAATTCAATAAACACATCAAGACGTGCATTAGCTTTTGCAGCAGGTAATTCCTCAGCTTCCTTTTACTCCTAATTTATAAAGAGCAAGAAGATTCATTACAAATAATTTTCCCTTTCCCTGTTCCTGGCAGTCCATTTCACAAATATCTCTGCAGGCTCAGGATTCTGTACACAACACCACCTCCCTGCTGACAGCACAGAGTTCACAAGCACAGGTTTTTGTCACCCCAAAGGGAAAGGACTTAGAAGAGTTCCTTGTCACAGGAGGCCTGGCTGTTTCACTGGCTGGCCTGGCCTTTCAGGAGCCATTTCAGCACCATGTTTTATTTGCTGCTTAAGTGACTTGCAAACCCTGTCACTTGAAGGAACTGCAGCACCACTCTGCTGAGTGACGGCCACTCGGAGTAGCTCCAAAGCCCTGGTCTGTTAGGAAAAACCTGACTGTGATTGACAATATTAAAAGAAGAACTCAAAAAAAAACCAAACAAACCAGCCAAGGGATTATTTGGATTTATGGGGGAGCTTTACTGAAAGCTTTTCACAAATCTAAAAAGGCAGAAATTAAGAGGCAACATTGCCACGTTTGATGATTAGGAGTGGCAGCAATTCAGGACTTGGGAGAGAATACACAATGTGTAATGTAGCTAAATCTGGAAGAAACGGGAGAAAAGGGGAGAGCAGACCCAACTCACAGCACCTCTTCCCAGGTATTTCACAGTGAAATATTTCAGTATTTATTCTGAATAAAATCAAAGTCTTGCTTTATTAGTGAGAGCCTCCTGTGCAGCATCCAGACAAGCACAAGGCACTGCTGTGCAGGGCTGGGAGTGCCAGGGCAGCATTCGAGCTGGAATAATCTGCTGATGGGTCTGGAGAGCTCTGCCCTGGGTTGTCTTGGGAATACAGAAACCTGGCTGCTTCTTCTCCCTGCAGCCACGTTTGCTGCCCCTGGGACTCAGCTACAAATGTTATCTTTAGATCCACGCACGCAGCAAGGAAAGGGGCCAAGACCTGGATGAAGTGGGACCCTCCAGCTGGGCAGAGTAATTGGAATTGCAGAATAACACACTGAAGTTGCAGACCCGACCTGGGGAACTGAATAGGAGTAGTAAAGTGAGAAAATGGAGCTGATGAGAATGATTCACCTAAAATGCTCTTGAAAATTAAGACTCAGTTGAAGCTGAAGAAATTTCTTGGAAGATTTTGACTAATTTTATTTTTGCTTTAGCTAGCAACCTGATGAGTCTAGAATGTAAAAATATTTTGCAATTAAAATGAACTTAGAGGAATAAGTACCCTATCAAAAGTACTTAATTTCTATAATTGAAGATATTAAAAAAGAAATATCATGATGAAGGGTATTTTTTTCTAAATTTGGCTCAGTTACATGAAGTCTGTCTAATACTTGTGGATACTTTAAGAACCTTCTTAGCACCCAATTCCCACTTGTAGCAAACAACCTACAGATCTAATTATAGATTTTCCTCAGTCACTAGTTCCCTAGGAAACAAACCCATGGCTCATGTCTTGCTCATGGAAGGTCATAGGAGGAAGATAAATATTTCTCTGTGTATAGAAACTTATCTAGAGGTCACAGGCCTGCATCTCAGCAGATGCTGGTGCTTCTGCCAAGGTCAGATGGCAGCTGTGGTTGACAGTTATCTGGGATATTTAAAACTTTCAAACATTTCAGTATGATGAAGCACTGAATACTTCTATTAGTGACTTTATGCTTTTTTTAAAATTTCAATTAAGATTTTAATTTCGGTCCTCCACGCTCATTTCAATTTTTATCAGTGGATCCACCTCACTTTTCATCCAAAAGCATCCGAGGTCAATTCAAAACAGCTGTGAGTAGTGACAACTTAAAAATTGTAGGCAGAAATGTAACTTAAAGTTTTGAATGGTAAATCTAATTTGTGTTTTCTTCATATTGGCCCTTAGGTTATCAATGTCATCACAAACCTGATCAAGAATTTTACCTACATGCTTGAAAAACCTTTAGTTAGCAATTCCATATGTGACTGTGTTTGAAGATCTAACATGGACAACGTGGCAGAAACCTCTGATAATGTTACTCAAAAGAGTGTTTTAACTACACCTTGATAAATTGGACTGCTTCTAATTTGAAACAAAAGCAGTCTATAGTGACTAAATGTTAGCATTAATGTCTTTTTTTTAATCTAAAACCAGGCAATTTTAATAATATTATATTAATCTACTGTATTAGTAAAAATCCTAATCATACTAACACTGAAAAGAGATTTAAAAAACAACAAATGAAGTATCTACCAGAGTGACTTCTGCTTGGTTTTAGTAAAGCCAAGTACTCAGTTCATAAAGTGGAATAATTACTTGGGTAGTCAGAAGAAAACAAAGGGTGGATCTCTGATCCTGATATTTTCACTGCAGGTTTTGCCATTTATTCTACGGCAGTTTTATTTCAAAATGGTAATTTGAGTATGAGTAGCCTGTACCCCAAGGTACAAAATGCAGTAATTCGAGGGGTTTGGAGGGACCCAGAACACAGAACATCTGCTCCTTCCCAGGTACTCAATAAAAATACAGGAGGTCTCTGGAGTGAACTTTTTAAAGCACTGATACATCTCTAAAAACACAGAAATGGATCAAGGGTAATCACAAAGTGCTGGTAGGCACCATGAGATCAGGATGGTTCTTGACACTGCTGCACATCAAGGATTTACTTTATGTATCCACTGTACACAGCTCTGCCCCTTTGTAAGGGCCCTCTCCAACAAAATTGTGGACAATAAGAAATTATTCCTGTTTCCTCACATCAAGATAACTCCATATACCTAATTCTGCACTTGCAAAACTATTTAATTCAATTCTGCAAGAACACCAATTACCCAACCTGAATTTATGCAGAAAATAGGTGCTCTACGTTAGTGTGATAATTCATGTAAATTTTATCATTTCCTTCCTCAAAAAACTGGAAGCTGAGCCATAAAATTTAAATGCAGAGAGTATCTACATTTTGTGACTCAGCAAGCCAAAAGTTGTCACTGTTCCAAGTGAGGGTGTCTTTGTTTTAGTCTCGACTCCTATTGACACAGATATTTGTATCAATATTTCTGCATAAACATTTGCATTTGTGTGCAAAGGTTGGCATCTATACCTGCAGAAACTGTGGTAAAAGGCCAAATTTGGAACAGGAAATACATTAACTACCCTTTCTACATAGTGGAAACTCTCACAGTCCTTAGCAAGTCTTATCTGAAGTAAACCAGTTGCCACTGATTTTCTCTGCTGGCAAACAAATGTCAACCTGATTTAATCTAACTACTCCTTTAGAATAAAAAACTCCACATAAAGCCAAAAATCTCCGACAGAAATAATCTGAAATGCTGAGGGGATTACAAGGGTACTGCAAAGAACTGCACAGCTGCTGGCTTTGAGCTCCAACAGATTATTTTAAGAGTATAAGCAAGATTTACTGGTATCTCTGAGAATAAATAACAAATAATCCACAGGATGTTGAGCGATCAATTACATTGTGTTTAAAGTTTGAAATAATCTCTTTTGAGAAGCCTTATTTCAGAATTCAGCCAAACCAGTGTCTTGGTGACCATCATAAGAAAAAAATGCCTTCAAGTCAGGCAACAAAAAAATATTCTTCAGAATATTTCCATGGTTTTCAAAGTGGATTGATAAATGCAGATCTTTTCCTCAACTTTCCTCAAGCAAGAAATAAACCTACAATGTAATCGTGTGGAGCAATGATTCTCACAATCAGCACTGCCCACTTTACTGAAAGATTCCAGCAAAAAAAATTAGAGCTAGAAATGTAATGTTAGTTAAAGCTTCAGTGAATGGGTTCTTTTAAGATTACACATGACAACCTTTGAATGTTTTAACCAATAATTATTAAATGTAGGCTTAAAGTATAAATGCTCTTTCAAAATAAGAAACATTTCCGAAGTCTAAGATGACCTTTATGGGAAGCTCTAGACTGAAACTGTTAACATAACAATCTGTACTGCATTCTTTTTAGAAAATAGCTTTCTAAGCTGCCTAAAATGTGGTGCTGTTATCATACACATCACCAGCTAAATAAATAAATAAATGAATAAATAGGTAAATAAAAAAATATTTAAAATGCAGCTTCAAAAAAATTTCATCCTGGTTACTTATCTCTGTTTTTATCCCATATGCAGCTGTATTTTTCAGTGTTCTGTGAAACCCAGTCTAGCTTACATATTTTCATAACAAATATACCTTAAAAAGCAATATTCCATGACATCTAAGACTGCAGGAAAAAAAATATTCCATATTGCAATCCATGAATGTAACAGGAGTATTGGTAGGCTTCCATCACCAACTATTAAGAATTAAAATATTAACATTCAAGAACCCATATAATACAAAAAGAACATAAATTCTGTTCTTGAATTAATGGAATAAAATTTACTTTATTAGTGGAATGAACCGGAGGGTAAATACACACAAGGTTCTATAATAAAAGGTTCCATTTTGCCCAATGCTGGCCTGAGGCCAAGAAAAAGTTGTGAGCAATAGAAATAATGGATTCTTTTTTTTTTAACACTGCATTTCATAAGCTTGCAAGTTAGTATCAGCCTCTGAATTTATCATTTATCATTTATCATTACTTAAATCTTAATTACAGTTATTATACAATTAAAACCAAAAAATTTCTGAGCTGTTTAATCCACTTGTGGCTAACTACAAGATATTTTTCCACTACCTCTAGCAGCATTATCTTTTCCAACTCTGACAAAATTAGATGCTTTCCAGTCACATACAATTGCTTTGCCATAACACTGTTCAAAGTCAAAAAATACTATTTAAAACTAATAGTAAGATTTTGTGAAAGTTTGAGCTGTTAAATTACTAAAGTGTTGCATACATAGGATTGGTGGATAATGGCTATGGCGTTCTTTATCTTGCAGAATGTAAATGTAGCTAATAGTGTGGAAAAAAATCATTTTAATACTTTAGCTGAGATTGAAGAAAATAAAAGATAGAGAAAGACATTCAGGAAGTAAAATTCACACTGAATAAACCAGAGCAAAAAAGAAAAAAGGGGGATATTTTTATAAAGTATTCTAAATGTTAGAAAGAAATTCCCTCTTTTGTAACAACGAGATTTTGATTTAAATGAGCTCAGGAGTCGAGGAGGTTCTGTTCCATCTACCAGCACAAGCTTAAGCAATTTTAACCAATCTTAACCTGAGTTAAGAACAGTTTAATGCTGTTTAATGGGAATGAGTCTGACATAATCTAGAGCTGTTATTCTAAGGGATATGTTGGATCCCAGGAGAAAAAGCCCTGGAACAGGGTCTGGGAGGTGGAGTCACCCCAGGAGTGATCCTGATGCCAGAGCATCCCTGGAGTGGTGTCTCCTTGGTGTCTCCCTCAGTTCAGTGTTGTCAGGGCTTTATCCCAAGGTGCTTAACAAACACGTCATCTGTCCTAGAATGACAGAATTAAAACAGGAGCCCAGCAGAAACACAGGTCTCCAGTGCCATTTTAAACTGGCAAAATACAAACATCCAACAGTCCCTGCTCCACTGTAGCCTGCAGAGAGAGGATCCACTGGGCTGTGCACCAGTGATGGAGCCACAGCTGCTCTGGAAGAACACCCAGCCATTGCTGGGGCCTTGGGTTGCCAGCCCTCCCAAAGCACACAGCTGACAAAGGGAAGAGAGAAGGCACACCCAAAAACCAAATCAAGATTTAATTCCACGGCTGCTTACGCTTCATGCTAACCCCTCCTTACTGGTAGTGGCATTATTAAGTGATAATCTATAATCACCCACGGCCATATTTGACTTCAATTACATCGGTGTGAATCCAAAATACACCTGGTTTTCATGGACATTGCTCCAGCTCAGTGTTAACCAACCCCTTCTCACCGGTTCATGCAGGCTCAGATCATTATTGTAGTTCCATTACTTGGAACAAATGAAAGCATTAACAGCTATTTCAGATGTAATTAATTGCTGTTCCCTATATTTAACTGCTATAATATGACTAAAACATCCAAAGATAACAAATATTGTATTGAATATACTACTGAACCTGTTTTACTACAAATTTACTACGTATTTTCAGGTAAAAAGGACTAGACTCCTCTAAAATATTAGCTAGTCTCATATGAAAATAGAAATATATGGAGAATAATAATATGCTGCCAGCTATAAAGAAGGTACAAGAGTGCACCAATCCTCACAAAGAATTCAGCAATAAAATTAAAATAATGTCTTTTTCTCTTCTAATTTAAGGGAAATACAGGTAAAACTGCAGCTATAATTAATGAGGCAAAAAGAACCTTTAGATTAATGAAGCAAGTTCGTTTCCCCAGGATCAGGTATTGTTGTTTAATTTTTACCAGAAGTTAACGCTGCAGGCATATGATCACAATTCTCAAATAGAAGTAAAAAAATATTTAATGGTATTAGTAACTTTTTTAAAATGTAAATGAGTCCATAACCCATTGTGGAGGTACAAAAATAATTTAGCAACGTCTACCAAGTGTATTAATAATTAAAATCACCTTAATATGTATGTTTCTGTGGTTACACTTAATGTGGTTAGAACATAGAAAGATCTTAAAACAGTCCCAGGATTTCCCAGCTAATATGAAGAGCAGAGACAGCTTTGAAATTGATCTTTAGAAAGCATAGTCAAGTCATTTCAACTGCAAATCATTCATTTCAATTTCAGCCAGAGAAATCAATGGGCAAGAAATCAGATCTCTCATCAATTAGGACTGCTTCTCTACATCTATCACTTCGACCTATCTTGGGAATTTTCAATTGACAGCACAGTATATCAGCATTAAAATAAACCTACAGAAAAATAAATATTGGAGAAATTTATATTAGAAAATTGCTAAATTTAGCCCTTCTGCAGTATCTTGGAGAGGAAGCCTGAAACCACCCAATTAAAAACCCCAAGTTCAAATGACCCCAACCTCCAGGGCAACTCCTGCACGTTGGACAGCTCAGGGCAAACAAGGGATGTGTCAGCCCAGCACCCCAGGGGGGACAGCAGCAAGGAACCAAACTAAAGGCCAGCAGTAGACATTATAATATCTCCTTTTACACTGCAGGAGAACTGGAGATGCACAAATCATCAGAAATGCCAGAAGAAGCAACTTTAATTCCATTTTAACTGCAGATCGTACACACCATCATGATGAAGGAAAGGAGACACCTAAATTCCCCTGCAAATGTGGTGACTTGGTGACTTAAATCTCACTGCTTTCAGAAATAGTTTTTTGTTTCTACCATTGCCTACATGCTTTTGAAATGCAGAACAACTCTTTAAATAGTAAAGCAATATTTGAAGACAAATAATGAGTCAGACATTCCTCACCCCTTCTCTCTGCTTTCCAGACGCATTTGAATGACAGAAATTGTATTTAGAAGAACGAGAGCTTAAACTAGGCAAGGTTTGTGGAATTACAGAACTGCAAAGTAGCTCTTTGTGCAGCCGCCCTGAAATGTTTCTGCAGTGTGTTTTCTTTACAAAGAGCAGTGCAAATAATTCAAAGATGAACCAAAAATACACAGAATATCACAATGCTTGACAAAAATTATCAACCAGTTCTAACCTGTTAAATCACTCTGCAACATTCTAATCTTTCCTTAACTTGTCAGTCTCATGACTCATTTTGGATGATCTGCAAACCCTGTCACTGCAACATCTCCTTTTCCAGATAATTTCTGTGGTGTTAAACACAAATCACTGTATAAATCCTTGAAAATGTCTACTGGTAAAACCTTCCCTATGGAAATCTGTTTCCACACTGATGTTTCAATCATTTTTAGCCAAAGGAAGCGTTTCCTCTCAGCAGAGAAACCCAAGTATGGTTTATTGATCAGATTTATCTACACCTTCAGCTTCTCCACAGATCTTTATACATTTAGGAAATACGATTTGCCTTAAAAAGATCCATGTTGCCTGCTCACTTCATGGTCGTTCCACAGTTTATCTGTTCCAGTGACTGCTGCATCTTGGCTGGGACTGATTGCCTGGTGCAGGAATGGCATTCAGTGGCTGCAGCTCCCAGTGTTTCTCAAGGCTTCTTAGGGAGCTTTTTAGAGAGAATGGGAAGGGTGTGACCCCACGGTCCAGAGTGAAGCCAAGGTGCAGGAGTGCCACAGTCAGGAGTTAATTCCCAGTTTGAGCTCTCTACAAACTTGCTCTTTCCTATATTACAATATTAATTTTTGTTTCTCTTTTGCTCTGAATCAATTTCTTTTGACACTTCATTTTGAGATGCTCCTTCACACTCCTGTCCCCTTCCTCCTTTGAGAACATCTGCCATGTGGCACAGCCTCACTTCTTTCTAAAATAATTGAAATATTTACTGGTAGTTTATAGTTTTCACTTCCACTTTGACAGGAATTTCACTTTTTAAGGGCAGATGGGGATTTTGAAGAATCCTCTTACTGTCTTTTTGAACCTCCAGTAGAAGTAATACTGTTTGTATGAACTGTTTGCCAGGTATTTGATTGTCACCCAGATCTATGAAACTCAGAATCCCCTGACAGTAAATTCATGACTGAAACCAATGGCAGACCCTGTTCCTAAATTATGTGCAATGAGATAATTCCTCTCTCTCTTCAACATAATAATTTCTTTGAAAGCTACTGCATAAGGGTCCACATGGTTCATTACACAAGCAACAGGGAGTCCCTCCTTGAGAGAATCAAGGACAAAAAATGACAGCCGAGCTGTATTTTGCCTCTAGTCTTTCATTTAAAAAGCTGATGGGAAAATTTCTGTCTAATTCTAAAAAATCTAATTAACTCTGATGTCCAACAAGAATTTTAGAAAGTAGTTCTTTTGAAAAGCATGTGAAGAAGAATTCATTTTTTGTTCTTGGCTCTGCTGCACTGGACTGGATTATACCTGTCTCCATCTGTATAAATTATAAGCACCTCTGCATACACATAACTTATCATCAGGGAACATGTGCTTCATTTGTTCCCAGAATTAAAATGCTGTTCAGGATGGGAGTTTTCAACATGAAAAATGTGGTCAAGGCTTGTTTTCTAGTACATGAGAAAAAGAGCTGGTGGGTACAAACAGCAGCAGCGTGTCCCGAGCTCACAGCTCACTTTGAACCACATCTGTACCTCCTTAGATGAAGAGTTTGGAATCACCAATCTTTGTGGAATCTTGGGGGAATAAACACCATCAATTTTCCATTACTTGCAAAAGGAACCTACAAAGAACACCCTTCATCAGTCATGCCCAAAAGGAAGCAATACGTGGTGTTTAAGATTTCTCATTAACAGATAATTATTCCTTTTTTTTTTTTTCAAAGCAATGTTGTATCATTATTGCGTTGCATTTCTTTTTAAGAAAAAAGAATATGATTTATTAACAATTAGGATTCTCATAAGAAAATCACTTAATGCAGTAATGATAGTATAGGAGTTTGAAAAAAATAATCCATGTATAAATTCTATTAATTCAAGTTAATATTCATATTTCAGTGACCCTTAGCAAATTCAGGTTTGCCCAACAGCACAGTAATCCTGGATGAAGTTGATTCCTTGTTTTCCTATTTACACACTTTCAAGGTGCTCTGCAGTGCCCATTTTGTTGTATGAAATTCATACAGATCCTAACAGTGGTTTTTTTCTATAATTAGCAAGTTGCCCACTGCAGACATTGCTCCTTCCATGTGTCTGATCTAACCATTATTCCAGCCCTACAACAGCTTCTTCAGGAGCATTTAAGGGCTCCTTTGTCAAGGAGAAAAGGATCTGTTGAGGAAAGGCTCTTTTGCTAAACATCTGGTTCTTTAGTCAGATCTCCTGAAAAAGATAACTTTTAACTGATCCAATTTAAGCCTTTTGGCTAGTTTTGACCAAATTTGATTAAAAAACATCCAACATACAAAGTTCCTAGAAGTTCCACAAAAACTGGGGCAATGCAGAGTGAAAAGATCTATTGGCACCTGCCGAGACAGGAAGGAAGGAAGAATTTCCATTTTTCAGATGTATATTCATTGCCTGATCAGGTCAGCTGCAGCTCCAGGATTTGCTCCCTCTTATCCCAGTTTGAACTATCAGGAGGCAGAAAATAACCCCAATGGTGCTGAGGGGATTATTTAGGGTCATTGTGCTTGAAGTGCTGTCATCTATAAAAGCACCTGGGAGCTTTCATTTGTAGGAAACCAGCTTTCATCACTTCTATTATCATTAAATATTTTAATATACTGTAAATCAGGCTTGAACACAAATTCTGTTAAATTAATATAGCCCCTGACTTCAAGTTGTAGCCAAGCTCAGCTACATCTACATTGCTTTTTTTTTTCCTTTCAGTTTTAATAAGTAAAAAAATATATTAAAACACATGTTATTGGATTATAGGGATCACTACTACTTTCAATTTCTGGACTTCATTGTTGAACAGATTCCTATTATCGAATCCATTCTCAAGCTCAATTGGAAATGTAAGCTTAATAGTTTCATCCATGCTTTGTAGAAATGAAAAGAAAAACTTCTGAGGCTGTTTGAACCTTGATGAAAATCCTATTTTCCAAGTGCACTTGAAAAATTTCCCCTAAAAACATACTGAATAAAGCATAACTTGATATGTACATGATCAGCTTAACTCACACTTCCTTCAAGGGTCCTTTTTTCCCACTGCAATCTCCCAGGAGGGTTGGCCTTATCAAAATTCCCTTCTCACTTTGATGGGAGAATTTCTGTCAGCTTCAACGTGCTTAGGGTCAGGCAGGGATACAGGAAAGTCAAAAGCCCTTAGTGTGTGCCACTCCATGGCAGTGCTGAGGGATGAGCCCAAGCTTACAAAGACTCAGCTTAAACTGCAGCTCAAGCTAAAGAATATTACTAAAATAACGCCCTGGCAAAATTGTGCAAATATTTAAACAGTCCCTTCAACTCTTAAACAGAATTTGTATAAATATTTATCCCATGATATCCACCTGTTCTTCAGGAATACGAGACAGATGGAAACATGGCAGGGAAATAGAGAGTGGAAAAGCAGCAATGCAAGGGACATTTTTGGATGGAAAAGGCTTTCCAATGACAGTGAGAAGAACTCACAGCAGCAATTTATAGACTAAAATTGGAGGAAAACACCTACAAAGTCAACAGCACTGACCAAAAAGAGAGTCTGGATGTGTTGTACAAGCCTGTAGCCATTTACTGCTGTGCACCTCTGGAATGTGTGTGTATACATATGTATATTATGTGTATATAAATACAGCATGGAGGGTATGAGCCCTGTGTTTAAACCCTAAATGTGTAAATTCCAACAATCACCATGACTTCATAAACAGCCTGAGAAAATTTAAGGAACATCATGGCCAAGCCAAAAATCAACACTCTCACTAAGTTAAATACAGACCTTTGGAAAGCAGGTTAATCCCACAGGTACAATTCTCTGGATTCTTAATTTGCCTTTGTTTAAGCAAAGTTTCAGTGGCAGAAAGTGATTTTTGTCTTTATGAGCCATTCTAGAGAAAGTAGAGTGGTCAAACTGAATTCTTCTTTTCCAAACACAAGCAAAAGGAAATTGCTTAATATGTGAGATTTTTGTAATTGAAAATTTTAGGTCAACAGTGGAACGTGGATTACAATGAAATAATTTACATTTTTATATATTTGACCAGGAAAGAAAACTAGTTCAATAGAGAAGAATGACATAAAGTTCAAAATTAGGTATTCCAGAAATCTTTTCCAGCCTCAACACTCCATGATTCTGCCCTATAGACCATACCTTACTTATTCCATTTCTGAATTCAGCCAACAGGGTTGCACAGTAAGTGATAAAGGTGGTAAACCAGAAAGGTTAAAAAAAGGTGCCTTTACAGGCCAGCTGGAAAAGAGCACCAGATGTTTTGGAAATGAGAAGGGAAAACGTTTCCTGAATTAAAACACAGCTGTCATTATGGATAATAGCATCATACTCCTTTATTCACCCTATTGATCTGTTGCTGTACATCACCCTAAAATGCAAGGAAAAAAAACAGGAATCATCCATGTATGATAAAAGCAAGGGCAAAACACAAAAAAGGTTAAAATTCTCTTCAATTAATCATTGAAGAGAATCAGCAGTTAGGGAGAAGGAAGAAAATTACTGTTGTTCCCTGAGTGACAGCTATTTACTCCACCTTACAGATGAGCCATATATAATACATATCATTTTTCCTTCTGGAAATGCCCTGCCAACCATCTTTACTTAATACCATTTTAACAAGCCACAGCTGGTAATATCAAATTTGTTACCAGACCGGTCTGCAAAATGCCTTTATTAAAATCTTTCATTAATGAAAGCACCAAGGTTGACAGTATGACAGTATCTAGTTTGTAAATTGGCAGGGAAAAGTTAATTTTGTTCCTAAAATGTCATTCATTTGGATATTGCTTTATATTGTATTATAAACTTGCTAACAACTGACTGTATAACAAGAAACCAGAGGAATTATTTGGAATGGAACAGGAAAACAATCATGTTTGAAGCAGTATGAATCAGCTCACAGCTATCAAATAAATACCTTAATTGATTTAAAGGAAGCTCTGGGGTTGTGTTCTTTCCCCTGACTTTGATATTATGCAGTTTTTATGTTTTTACTGGTAACATATAACCACAGCACTCTGCTAAATAAAGCTGGATAAATCTGTTGCATCTCTCATCCCACTTAAGATAAAGTGTTACTCTGAGTAGATTTGTAGGAAGAAACTTTACAGATTAAAGGGACTAAGCAAACAGAAATCCCAGATCCGAATATCCTGTTTTACCAGTCCAAGATTACAGAATTAGGCTCTACATCCTGTTACGTTTAAAATTTGGCCCTACTAAGAGTGCAGAGATCAAGTTTTTGCCCAAAACTATACATTCAATAAGAAAATAGATTCTAGAAACTGGACAGACTGAGTGGGTATTCCAAACAACTGAATTAAAACAAGACAAAGTCAAGGTGGATAACAACAACTTCCCATCAGTCAGCTCAGGATACAGGATCATTTTGGGAGACTGTAAAGATGAAAGTTAACAAAACATCAGTCTGGTCCCATTAAAGCCACAGAGAATGGGGTTAGGGAATGACAATTCTTATTCTCCATCCCTATTCATTAGATGAAATAGATGTTATGCCTGAAAATAATCCAAACATTTTAGACTTAAGCCTGCAATTAAGTTAGTGTACCAATGACAAATTACTTGCTGGGGTTTTATTTCATCTTAGTTACTTTCCATAGGCAATTTACTGGCAGGGACAGACTTTTTTGTCAGCTCTACCTTAATTTGCAACACAGTTTAAAATTATCAACTTCTGAAATCAAAGTTAACACAAGCAGTGTGGCAGTTAAACTGCAGCATACTTTGCTGAACAGCTTTAGAGAAGGAAATCTCTTCTGTTTGCTGCCTTCCTTCAGGTCATTAACATGATTTATTATGAAGCAGGAAATTAGGTACTGAATATATCAATATTGTTCAGAAAATTCGATTCCATCCTTGCCATATAACTGCTTTATCACCAACAAACTTGTAACCATAGTAACTAGATTAGAAAATATTCCCCAAATGTTTTAAAATTCTTTTACTCTTATTAGCAACACTAAACACTGAAAAATAATGGCAAATTATTATTTTCCAGTTTTCCAAGGCATTTGCAACTCGTGTGATTTTTCTGAAAGTCTTAGGTAAACAGGTGTATTTTAACAAATTTTTCCAATAAAATTCTATTAGCTGAAAGAAAACAAATGTGTTCTGCTGGAATTGTTGATGTGAATGTCAGTAGCCTCAAAAATGGGAGGGTTGAAGAAACATCTCTCAGAAAAAGAGACAAATCTGCAGTGCTGTTTTCTCTTAATAGTTTGTTAGGACATCAAATACATATCCTTTAATGAGAATTAATATGCTGTAGCTTAATAATTCATGTACTTGCAATGGAAGCCCTTTAATTTAATGGAGTGCTGCTCCTTTCATTTCTTTCATTGCTGAGGTAGGTTGGTATTTTTCCCTGAAGGTCAGGAGTGTGCCATTCCTCCATGCAAGCCACGAATTTAATCAGATGTTAAACCCTGACACCTCCAGCCACTCATTCAGGCCCAGCTCAGCAGGGTTTTTCACATTTTCAGGAACACCAGAGTAGCAGGAAAACTGGAGATGTCTGCTCTGTCAGGATCAGCAGCAGCTGTATTATGCAACTGTGATCACATATTTATCAAATTTTGCGTTCCCTCCTCAGTACTGCTGGTGGAAATTAATTCCTCTTCTCTGGGTACCAGAAGCTTTTCTTTTAATCTTATGCCAAAATTTATATCCATTAGTTATTACACCAGTGTATTCCTTTCACTTAAATCATCTGGATTTACAGAAAATGCTCGTGCTAGGATGAGCAAATTGAGCTCATATATATTTTTGCCCAATCTTACCATAACTGGACTAGAACTTGATTCTTTCTCTAAACCCAATCTTTGCTTCTTGATGGATTTCAAAGAGCTTTATTTATTGCCTAAGTGCTATTCATAAATAACACCCTTTTCTACCTGCACACTTTTCTACCTTGTTTGCTTCTTGTTTCTGTATCCTCATCTGTGGATATACCCCTTCCCACATGGAATTGTAGGCATACTTTAGCAGAATGCTCTCCTTATATGCCAGCAGACTGATTCAAGGAATTCCTTGTGTCTCTCTAATTCCACTGTCTCTCTGAAGAAGGTCCTCACCCACTTCTTCAGCGGTCACCAAAACATTCTTTTCTTCTGGACAAGTCAAAATTCTTGCTGATGACCATTTCCTGCTTTCTGACCATACTCTGGCACAGCACAACCATTGCATTTGACGTGGTGATGATTTGAAAACCAGCAATGGGATATTAAAAAGTTAATTTTTAAAAGTCCAGTAAATTTTTCCTGTAGACCCCATGTCTAGTTCCATCAGGAGAAATACATTCTTTTTCTTCCACATCATTTTTAGTAACTGAAACAAAGATTCAGGCCAATAATTGGGATTCAGACCTTTCCCAGCTAAGCAGTTGATAAGCAGTCACACACATCTCTCTCGTGGTGTTGGAAAGGTGTTGAGGTTTCTGCACATCATTCTCATCTCTGTGAGCACACACCAATATCTTCCAGGCTTGGACACCCATCCAGGGTGTCCAAGCCTGGACCTTTGCCAGGTCCTTTCCTCCTCCACTTCTCTCTAGGCTCCCTCTCATTTTCTGCTTAATTTTCCAGTGGTACCAAAAAACTTCTTAATTCAGCTTTTGTTTCACTGTTGCTCCTCTCTTGTGTTTCTCATGTCTTCCTCTAACCTATAAACCTTCTCTCTAGGTTCTCTCCCCAGGCTGAGAGATCATGATCATCTCTTTTGACACTTCAATTTTTTGCCTGAAGTTTGACATTTTTTACAGCTGCTTCTTTAGTCCATGACAATTCTCTTCTGTGAAGCGTGTAATTTATTGTTTATAAATAGTGGCACTAAGACAGACACAAAAATACCAGCTTCCAGCAGCTTTTTACATCCAGTTTTCTTCAGCTTCCTCCCCTCTTCAAGAGTTTATCTACTGCTGCTTTAACAGACAAGATGCATTTGCTCTTTGCCTTAAATTCACACCTCAGAGGAGGAAAAAATAAACACTTCCTCATAGATCTTAAAGATTTTTATCCTGTTTGCAAGACTGGACTACTTCTAGTCTTGAGCTTTTGTTGGGGTCAGTCCTGCCATGTACCTGCAGCTAACAGCCAGATCAGAGGCAGGAAGTATAGAAAGTTTCTCATCCAAAATACCTGATCCACCACCAGCCCCCTTCCAAAAGACAAAACAGACAAATAACAATAAAAAAAATTCTTATGGGAAAAAAATAAAGTTTTGGTTTTGGTTTATTTGGTAATTTCCTGCAAAGACTCCTGTGTAGCTCGCTCTGTGTTCTGCCCTTCACTGAGCATAAAATGTCCTGCCAATTTTCACCAGGCCACTCATGGCTTCCAGATTTTACATGCCAACAGTTACAACACTCATTCTTATGCAGGACAATTCCTTTAAACTGAAGAATAGATTCACCATTTGTCCACCCATAACATGAAGAGCAAATCCCCTGAGGCTGGATAAACACAGTCTCACTTTGCAGGTGCCCTTCTCTTCTGATGTGTGGAAAAAGAGCTGGGACTTGTTGAGCATCTCCACAATTCCCTTCGTGCTCTTTGGGGTCTGAATTAGTGTGAGAATCAAACCTCAAAAAGCACTATCATCAGTTAAAGGGTGTCAAAAGATTCTTTTGTAGATGCACAGAACCACCACTCTAAGTCAGTCTTAGAAAACATTTCTGTGGTGTAGTGGAGAATAACCTGCCAGTGGAAGTACAAAATAATCCTGCGTCCCACTGTTCTGTATTTCATTTGACTTCATGTGGACAAATAAACAGGAAAAGCAACATATGGAGAGAGACCAAAAATTGAATATCATATCCCAGTGCTCTATCAGCAAGAGCTAAACAAAACACATCAATAACAGTCAAGAGTTGCAGCCTGGGCCATCTGGTCACAAAGGCCCACATTACCGAGCTTGTATTAAAATGTTTTAATCTCAGTGCTCTCCCTCAGGCACAAAGCATGACGTGCAAAATCTTAAATCCTGCTAAAAGGTGAGACTTCTCCACCTACAAACACAGCATGTCTAGGATAGTTATTTAATTAAGAGCTACCCTAGTGAAGGGTGTGGAAATGGCAAGGCAATAATCCAGTTCCTGAGTGGGGATGCTGGAAAGCCAGTAACAGCACAGAGAACAGGCTCGACACATGTACTTCCTTGTTAAGCTAAATACTAATTGGAATGTTTGTAATTAATTTGAACAGAACACTGTTTTTACTTGTCCCGTGCAGTATCTCCTTCCTGATATATATATAACAAAACTTCATGAAGGAAGTCCTCTAAAATTCCTACTTTTTTTTCCTTTATGGTATGTTTCCTAACTGTGAGATAAAACTCAATTAGTTGTTCTCCCCCTGCTCTCCTCTTTCCAGACCTCTGCCCTGCTCCCCACTAAGTACTAATCAGCATTTCACCTGTTGGCTGCTGCAATCACTTCCAAACAACCTTGTGCAATTCCAGCCAACACAGCACGGGGTGGAAGGCAAGAGGAAGTCAGGAGAGATGAATAAACCACCCTGGTGATTTGCTAGAGCAGGGGAAAGGAAGGGAAAGTAAGAAAGAAAGGGGAAATAGCACACTGGAAACTTGACTTCCACATGAACCTCCAGACAGGACCACATGGTGGTACCACACGGAGCCAGTCATATCTGAAATTATCACTATCATCCCTTTCATGCAGTCAGGAAAGCTCCACATTCCTTCTCATTTTTGGAATTCTGTTATAACATGCAAATTACTCATTCTCTGGATGTTTTTCCTCTTCCCCAGAACACCACAGAAACCACAGCTAATCCGCAGTGCCCTTCTGCAGGGATTACAGCAGAGCAGAGCTGGCAAAGCTGAGGTGCAGGAAAAAACAAGGCCCAGCAGGAGCTGTGATCCATCAGTCCATGTGGTGCCCTGCAAGGCTTCTGGAGGTGAGCCCCAAAATATTTTGGAAGAGGAAGTAAACACGTTCTTCACACCTTACAGAAGTGGGCAACTAAGAGAATATTTTTAAAATTCATGAAGCTTGATGATAAATATCTAAATTTAAGGGAGAGAGACGAACAATTTTTTCTCCAGATTGTGTGGGATCTGAAACAGGTAGAGGAACCAGTACTCTGAGTTAGTACAGACATTCATTGTAGGTAGCAAGACCTCACAGCCTATCTCATGAAGATCTGTGACCAGTCAAAAGGACCTGAAATAACTGCTTTTCTTTTCAGCATCGATTTTGACTGAATTTCTTCCCTACAATCAGTATGTCTGAGACCCCAAACCTTTTTATTTATGCTTTGTTCAGCATTCAGTTGCAAATTACCACAGTTGACCTAGAATATGTCATTCCATTATCTTAAATACCTCTAAAATTTTGTCTCCCCTGACACATGCATAATCTCTCTTTCTGTTTGCAATATACTCCAGCCAAATGATTCATTCGGATACCTAAATTGGAGCCATGCTGAAAAAGTACCATAAAAGATTGTAAAAATTATGACAGCTCCAAGTATTTCAAGGTGCTGATCATTTGCAGTTCCTATGATTCAAACATTAGTTGAGGACAGGTTTCTCAGGGCCTTTGAAAAACAGCCTGCCAGATGCTCTCACATTTCTGTCTTTGTACATCCTCTGAGGCGCTCGTGACCCCCGAGTAGCACTTCAGGAGCAGGAGCAAATCAGGATGACAAAATTCCAGGAAAACACTGCAGTACAGACAGGGCCTCAGTTACCAGAACTCCCATCTGAAACTCCCCATAATTCTTAATGAAGGGACTTCTCAAGAGAGACTCAGGCTGCCTGAGTCTCTCTCCAAAAATTCAGTGGTCACAAGAAGAAGGGATGGAAGAGGGTAGGAAAAAATCTGGAATATTACTACCAATGTGATAGGCACTGCAAAACTCTTAAGAGTAATAGATAAATTACCTAATATCAAAATTTGATCCAGTTGTGTTGACTTACCTTGCCAACTAATCTGGGGAATGGAGGTCTTTGATTTTCAGGAATTAATATTGGAGTTGCCAAAATAGCCCTTTTTTGTCTTGGAATTCCAAGGTTGCCTTCTAGTTTTAAGATTTCCTAAAAAGGAAAAAGACCATTTAGTAAAACTTCCAGATATTCAGTTGTTATTCCCTTTCCCTGCACCTTTAGGCAAAATTACCATGAACCACGAGATTCTAAGTTTAGTATTATATATATTCGAGCAATTAGTGATAACATATCAAAGGTTACTGCACTTTTTTTCAGTGGCAGTAGACAGCCCATATTCATTTTGTACTCATGTAATCAAGTTATAAACCTAAGCAGGTGTGTCCATAATCCTAGACTGATAACTGATTAAATCATAAGCTTTTAGCAAGGTCTGCTTTACCTCGAATACTGGCACAAGACCAGTAGAAAGCCACACTTCAAATGTCTTTAGAGAATTTTCTCTGAAGATAAATATGATGATACCTCTAAAGATATAGATGATGATAGCCATCATCTATAGTCAGTCACTTCTCAGCCCAGGCTTTCAATCAAACAGAACAGAGTGAATTTGCAAACACAGTCCACAGGTAATGAACACTCAATAAACACCAAAAGCTTGTAACTTCAAATTAGACACTAAAGCCCAGGTGTAACTCACAGTATGAGCTAGTAGGTTGTGGTGCTGGATGTATTGTGTTGGGATTTGCTTTCTCTTAGAGAAAGCTTCATGCTGTACTCTCAGAAAGAACAGAAATAAAAGTCATTTATACACAAGGCTTCTTTTTCTACTGCATTTTCTGGAGCGTTTCTTTCTATCTGAGCTTCAGGCAGTTCAGCACTTTATGAGCTACAGTGAACTCTCCACAGTGGCTTCTGGCCCCTGGAAAACTCTGCCCACCCCACACCTTTGCTTTTTCTCCCCTTCTGCTCTCTGATCTGCTCGGTGCTCTCCCTGCAGGAGCTGCAGCTTCCCGGAGACCACTCTCCTTCCTTTGCTTCCTCCCACAGTCTCTGCAACTCTCTTCTCCAAGCACAGTGCCTACCAAGGTCAAAAAAAGCCCCTCTCCATCTCCCAAAGCGCTCCCTTGATCCAAGCCCTTTTTTGGAAGAGAAAAAACCAACAAAAAACCCCACAAAACAAATACCCACAAACAAATGAAACAAAACAAACCAACAAAAAACCTAACAACAACAAAAAAGTCCAGATTTGTTGGGATACTGGGAACTGTGGAACTGAAAAATATTTCAATTGCTTCTTTTCATTCAGGTTGTCACAACAGTTTTATAAAAAAATCACAGGTTGAATTAAATGTCTAATTCCAATAAGGCAGTTTTATCCTACAGATAACACTTTGCCCTCTTAACGCAGAAACTCCAAACCCCTAAGTTTCCAGTCAGTCCTGGAATCCATGCTGTTGTTTCAACAACTGGTTCTTCATTACACAATGGAAGTTCCATCCCTAGGCTGTATTTTTATAAAACTTTGAAGCTGAATGAGTTTTGTTGGTGGCACAATCTGGATCCATCAGCCAAGCTCCCTGCAGGCTGCTCCTGCCTCCTTCTGTGGCGACGCCTCCCATCCAGCGAGCCTCTCACCACAAAACTCTGCTCTACCTCTGCTGGCTTCAGCATCATTCCTCCAATTTGACAACAAACAGCAGCAAGGGAAACTCAAGTTTTCACCAGTTTGCTTTAGTCATGGTAAAGTCAAAGGGCAGTGGGAACCATGCAGAGAATCCCTTCTCACAATGTTGCCAATTTTCATGATATTTTGAGGCTCCCCCTGGTAGATTTCCCAGTTCTCCCAAAGGCTTTGCAATTTCTCTCTAATCTCTCAGTCTGAAGGCCACTCGGGTGCCCGTTTTTGTCTTTCAACTCCTCTCCCAAGAGTTTTCCTTAATAAAAATTCATGAGAAAGTTCAAGATAAAAACAGTTGAAGTGTCAAATGAACAGAGCTGAATCCTGTCCAAAGGCAAATGCACAGAGAAGCAAAGCTTTCAAAATCACTTACACTGTAAACACAGGTGGGCTGACACGTGCCTGAGGTGATCCTGAGGAGCAGCAGTGTCCACAAGGAAACCCCTTTTGGCTTTTAAAGGACCCTTTCAGTCCTGCTCCTGCTCTCATGGTTTTCCTTCAGCTCAGGGAGATGTAGGCCTTTGAACAAGACAAATCTGAATCTCTTGTTCATGTGCAAAGACTCCCAGGTCTTTGCAAAGGAGCACAATATTCAGATTTGCTTATCTTTGTGTCATGGAAAGGTTTGGGCTGAAAGGGTCCTTTAAAAGCCACCTGGTCCCACCTGCAATAAGCAGGGACATCTTCCACCAGACCACTTTTCTCAGAGTCCCATCCAACATGGCCTTGAATGTGTCACATTTCTTTCTGTGATAATTTGAGTAGGAAAAGCAATTTCCAGGTTGTTCACCATCTAGGGCTCACAATTTTGGTAGCCATAGACCCATAAGCAATTAGCTCATCACTTTCCCATGACAGGTTATCCTTATACTTTCCCAAAGGTTCTCAAATGGAAGAAAAACCCAAATTACATTCAGCGAGTTATTAGCATTAAGAAGTGAAGTTCTAAAGGAAAGCAGTAGGGTAGTAAGAACAAAAAAAAAAAAAAAATAGAATTATTGTCTTTTATTTCTAACACAATTATTCTGTTTCATGGGGAAGCAAATTCTGCAGATTAGGCACAGAAATTTAAGTACTTCTCTGACTGTGTTTCATATTCTTCAGATCTCACTGTGTTTTTCTAAATAGTGATTTCTTCATGATGATTTCTTTCTTATCATCCCCTGGTGTCTAACAGCAATGACTGATTAAATGAGTGGCCAAAAGCACCACTAGGGAATGCAGGTAAGCAGAGAAGAAAAGGTCAAGAGTACTTCACCAACACGTTGAATAATTCACTGCTGTTTGTGGTTATCATGATTTCCACATTTGTAAAGAACTAAGAAAAAGGAAAAACATTTTGCTTAGTGCCAAGCAACTGCAGGTTTGATCCTCAGTCATTGTAAAAGCAGAAGCCAAGGAATCTGACATTACAGGTGCACTTAACGCCTGACTCAACAGCTAAAGCACTGGTAACTCTCATTCATGGAGGGATATTTTATATATAATAATTTTTACTGGATTCACCTATTTAATTTCTTGGAGAAGCAACTCACAAGGGATATAAAATTATTCCAGGTAGAGTAGGTAATTTTGCTTCAAACTCTCTTAAAATGTCAGGCTGGCATTGTCACAGGAGTGGTCTTTTGGACCTTGCCATGAGTGAACCCCACACAGGAGTTCTCCATCACCTTTGCTGGAACCAGCTGACCAAAATTACAGAGGCTACAGCAACTCCAAATGAGTATTTTTGTGCCAGGAGAGGCTGGAATGGCCCACCAGCACCCAGAGAGACAATGGCTGTGGTCACATCTGCTTCTCCCACAGGTGCTGCCTCGTACAAAATACAGGAGCATCAAGTGTCTGTCCACAAACACCCATCCATAGGCAAAATTTAAAATATGTATCCTATCATGAATACATGCCTCCCTAATAAAAAGTGCACCAAACCAAAAAATTCAATCTTTTTGATTGTTTTTGGTAGGTTTTTAAACAAAAATGGTAAGAGAGAAATCCTACTGGGTTCATTATTTTTACTGCCTAACTACAATTCCATGTCTGTGATCATTATATTTCACATAGTCAGTGAAATACACTTTTCATGGTCAGTGGATTATGACCAGAATCCAGCTATTATTTCACTGCCACCATTTCATAACCAACTTTTACACCCTCTTTTGACTTCCTTAGTTTCCCCTCTAGACATGGAATCACCTCAGCCATAGTCCAGCTGATTCACTGGCAATAAAGTTTGATTTCCTATTCCCAATAAAAAAAGCACCAAACACGACCTCCTCATTTTTCCAGCATTTTGGTTAAACTTGAATTGAGAGATGCCAGTCTGCCCAAACTACCACGCCTTATAAGTTGCATTTTCCCTACATCCTTCAAGAACTCTCCTCTTTCTTTTGTTTTTCTTCCTTTTTACCAGGCCTTCTTGCAGTGCTTGAATATTTGAATGAATGGCTCAGTCACTCTCCAGCAGCACAAACCATTACTCTTGGCAAAGAAAATTTCATTAGAACTTGTCATGGGAATGGTGGCTGAATTCTGGTATCGATTTGTCACAAGAAGGGTTGGAAACACCACTGGAGTGGCAATCTGTAATCCACCATGGTGACCAGAAAAGTGCTTGAGTTTCTTGTCATTTAGTTGATCTTATATACTAAGGTTGATTGTATAAAATGGGGTCAGCCCTAAATACAAAAAATAAAATTAATTGGATGTTTGTTGCAAGCAAAATTCACCTGAAATAGGGAATGGGGTGTGGGAATCTGAGGTATATTGGTCGTCCTACAAAATAACATCACAAAAATGCTGAAAAACTAGAACTCTTTGCAGGCGAACTTAAGAAATAATTTTTATATAATTCTCAGTAGAAATTTTAAATCACACTCTAATACTTAATTCCTTTATGTATGTTACTTCTATCATCAGAATATTTTTATCATCAGCAGTACTGAAGTTAATTATTTCTAAAATATGTGCCTGAACCAGAAAAATATTTTCTCATGTTGGTAGTAATATAAAAAAATCTAAGGAATGTGCTGGAACTTTAAGTTAATGAACAACTCTTTAAACAAATAATGAACTCAATGAATAAATTTAAGAAATGTAAAGGTCAATGGCATTCACACAAACATCTGCTCAAAAGTAGTCTGTCCTCAATGCCCGTAAATGTCACCCTAAAAACCACTTTGTGTGCCTGGGAAGAACAAACCCAGTTAAAATGCAGCTGGCTAAGGGGAATTGAGTATTTCAGAGGAAAAAATCTCCCAAGCTGGTGATGCATGGTCAGATACAGCATCTAATGGAAACTGCTGGTGAAACTTGATTTAATTATGCTGGGTGTTCCTACTCCTATAATTGTTCTGTGAGTGGAGAGGCAGAGCCCCACTCTGACAATTTCTGATATATCCATTAACTGCACAGACACTTGGTGATCTCAGCCCTCAGCTTTGCTCCTGGGCCCTCCATCTGCCTGGGCCAGAGGGATTTTCATGGGATGGAGGCTCCTGTTATCTTTAGAGGAGTCAAGAACATAGGTGAAAAAATTCATTGTGGCTGAAACCATTTGGTCACGTGTAAATCAGAACCATTTTAATACTAATATATTCTGGAGTGGTTTTGATACATAGGTGACAAAACTATGGTGGAGACATCTCTGAATTTTTAGTTTGTGAAATAATTCATTCAATTATTGAATTTCTGCAGTATTTTTTGTGATGGAAAAGTCCTGTTTCTATTGAAATATAAGTTTCATTTATCTACACACCTGCCTTATTCTGTGATGGGGAAAAGCTTTTCTAAGATGAAAACAAACTAAGTAACTTCAACTTTGCTTAAGCCATGGGAGTTACCTGTACTGGGAATAATACACTCTTCTTTTAAATTAACATTTCAGGCTTTTTTGGTCATCATTTAGAGAATGTTATTCACATTTTGAAGCATATGTGAATCACCCCCTCTTACAGGAAATCTCATAGTGGTTCAACACTGCTCATTAAATATAATGAGGTGTCCCTTATACACAAACAACCAAATATGCTCTGACTGCCTCATCTGTCAAACACAACTGAAATACAGGCTTGAGGAGAAAGACAATGGCTGACCTTATGCCTCTGTCTTCACCAGGATACATTAGCAACACATCACTTATCACGGGTAAAAATACCCTTTTCTCCATCCCTGCTGTGCTTACACTTGTAGCAAAGCAAAAGATAAACAGATTATTTTTACAGCATGCCAGGAGAAATGAAAAATTCCTAAAGATATCTCAAAACCTTCAGCACCTCAAATAAATGTAACTGAAATAAGGAAAGCATTTTTTATGCTATTGCCTAGGCATAAAAGCCTTGAGAAGAGTGTCCTGTAATAAAAATTTACATTAAAAATAGGGGGGTTTGGTTTGGTTTTTGTTTCATGTAATGAAATCATCTGCTTTTGGGTGAGATACCAAATTGCTACTGAAAACAGAAACACAGTGGAGATCTGAAGCAATTAAAATCTTTCAGAAATCTGATTCTTTTGAGACTTAACCAAAGCCACATGGAAAATACATTGCACAGCATGGACACAAGGCCTTAAATTCTTACTCTCAATATTCCACTGAGTGGACTCATTTCTCTGCTTGTATTGGAGGAACTGAAAATTCAAGAGTTCTTTTAACACTCAAAAAGGAGAAAGAACACATAGGACACAAATCCCAGTTCTAGGGCATGATAAATGAGTTAAAGAAGAGTTTTTGGTGGTGCAATAACCTGTATGAAGCCACAAAATCTGCAGATCAGTAGCTCACAAATGCCAGCTCCAGATGTGGAATAACACAAGCAGCCATGAACAAGCAGTTTCACATTTCCCTCCTGGCATATAAGGACAATTTCTAATAAATAAAGTTTATTTCTTATGTAAAATAAATATTTTTCATAGTACAAGTTGTTTCACCTTGGAAAACCAGCTTCCTATGCCTTGCTACAGGGCAGCCAGCTGTAAGTGTGTGCAGAAAATTAACACATTTTATACCCTTACTCTGGGTTTAAGTGCTGTGGAATTCACTGCATTGTAACAGTGCTGCACAAAAGCAATTCCATGATGCCCTAAAGCAAAAAGAGTGTATGTTAAAGCCACGTGTGCTGGTAAATGATCCAGCAGCTGCAGTCCCAGACCCCTGTCTGGATGGACACATAAGCCACAGTTCTTCCCTGTACATTTTGGTCACTTGACCTATGCAGGTGCCTCAGCTGGGCACCTCCAGATGAATCCTGCTCTTTGCACAACATTACTCACATGGAGGAGACCCAGTTGTGCATAAATTTCCATCTGCCTTATGCTGAAAGAAAAAAAAAGGACCACATTTGTTAAGAGTGTGAGAAGTGTGTTTCTAGCTGGAGCAATCAAGGTGAGTTTAACTGGGAGGGACTTCCATTAATTTCCATTAGAACTGGTACTCTCTTGCATGTATTATACTGCAGTCATGTGCCTGCACAACTTCCTCCCTCCTTCCCTGCTCTGCTAACTCCTAGCAAAAATAATTTTGCCCAAGACTGCAGAGCGGGGCTGCATTATGTTTAGATCACAATAAAAAAGTCTGGGGATATTCTCCTTTGCCTCACTGCGTGCAGGGTGCTCTCCAGAGCTGCATTCCAGAGCTCTCCCGTACACGAGCTGCCAGGCTGACAAATGAAGCCGTGGTCTGTGATGAAGACAAAATGCCCACTTAGATCCAGGCTACAGCAAAGCTCCTCAGTCACCAGGCTGGATTTCAAATCTGGTCGAAAGAAGAAATGTTAGTGCATTAATCCACTTCACTGCTTGGTCCGGCTACTCGGAACAAATTAATTAACGGGCATTAACTGAGTCCAAAAAGCTGAAATCATAGAGTATTAATCCACTTCACAATTTGGGCTGTAGTTTTACTCTTCAACACAAATTAGGAGGCAGTAACTGCCCGACAGCAGCAGCTTAACTGTGTTGTGTGGCACAATAAAGAGACAGTGCTGTAGTGCCTTGTGGACAGCTTTTCATTATCACCTGAGTGCTGCTGGGCTTCCTGCTGCACTTTGGCTGCATTTTTCAAAGGTGAGAATACAAGACCCAAACATGCCCTGTGTTATTTGTTCCCACCACTGCGACCCAATTAAATTCACAGGACAATGCCTCTTTAGTTCTAAACCTTTCATTAGTCTGGACAGTCTCAGAGACCCACACAGTATTACCAAAGAAGAGAGCACCCAGCTGAAGCTCTGACTTCGATGAAAGGTGTCTAAAAATTCACATGCAATAAACCAAGTTTTAAAAACTATTAATTCCAGGACACATTAAAAAAAAATAAAAAATAAAAAATAAAAAAAAGTCATTCACTCAAATTTGACTTCTGGATTTAATTTCTGCAGAATTTATAAAATATGCTGGCTAGAAATAGGAACATTGTTTTGGTTTCACTGTATCTGTTTCAGAGTGGGAAATCAAAGCACAGCTTTTTTTGCAGAAGATTCCCAAAAGGAAAGTAAAACATGCAAGATGGAGACCCAGACACATCTTTGTGGATTCTCACATTTCTCCTTAATCACATGCTGGCAATTAAGTCTGCTTCAGGAAATTCAAAGAGTGTACCTGTCAGGAATCAGAGGCAAATTAATTGCTGTACTGGAACAGATCAATGATTCATGAGCTGGAACATCAAGCTGCTAACAATATTAATTGCCACATACTTCAGGGAGAAGAGCCTAAAATGGCAGGAGTCAGAGTTTACAATGGTTTGAAGATGTTTTTTCTGGATTACAACTGCAGAAACTAAAGCCAAGTACACTTTACAATACATGAAATGTGACATGAGAGTTCCCAACTGTAAATCATTCCAATTCATATGTTTGAATCTAAGCATTTTGCCCTAACAACCTGCAGCCAGAGGAGCACAGAAATATTTATATTCCTTAGTTCACACCTGCTGACCTTTAACTGAGCATCTCCATGGTATGAGAACAGTCCCCACCTACACAAACACCAAGTAAACAGGTTTTATTAAAGTTTCCTGGCCAAGAGAAGACAGATCCAGACTTCCTCCCTGCGTGTCATTTGCCTGGCAACTCCAGTGCTACTTGTTTCTGTGGCACTGGCCATGGGCTTCCCATGCAACTCTGTGTTTCTGAGCAGGGGGAAGCAGAACCCAAGATTATAGAAAGGAAGGGATGCTCTCAAAGCTGTCAGAGCAGGGCTGGAGCCCTGCCGTGCTCCTCGTTAACTGCAGTGCAGGGACTGAGCAGGGACAGCCAGCCCAGCAGCCCTGGCATTCGCAGGGCACAGAGGAGGCTCAGGTTCTCTATTGTTCTAATAATTGCTCCTACAGATCTGCCAGTGAATGCTCTTATTTTAGCACTCCACAGATCTGAAAACCCTGCTCAGGTCTCGCTTTCTAATCCAGTGTGCTTCTGAGGAAGAAATGATACATTCAAATGCATTCAAAAGCTTGACCAAAAGGGATTATCCACCCCTTTATTTCCACTTTAACTTTTTGCTCATGTTTCATATTTGTTCAGTTCTGTCTGTCTATTTTTATCTATATGCATTTTCTTGCTGCCAAAGTAACTGAAGTCATTAAAGCCAGACCTGTGATGTCTGCTGCCATTTAAATTAATAAATTCCTAAACTGGAATTTAAACAGGACAATTCTAGAACTGAAAACCCGGGTTCTCACAGCTTGAGCTAAATCAGCAATATTTCTCTACCCCTCATAATTATCCATCATGCAGCCAGAAAGAGCCTCGAGTGGACTGTATTTAAATGTCTTTATGAATGTGTAAGAATGATTCTTCAGTTCTCAGTGCACATGCCAAGTACAAACGTCCTGCCTCCAAACGTGACCAAAGACCACTGCGTGTGTCAGAACCCAGCATGCTGCCACTATAAAGTGCAGAATTTCCAAGGAACGTAAGAAAATTCATTCAACTCTGCATTATTCAACTTTCTTCACACCATTCCCTTTGGTATCCCAGCTCCAAAATCAAACCTTCAGCGCTGTGCTGCTCTTGCCTGATCTTTGCACAGGGCAGTGAAGTGCAGGATGACTTTCTCAGCCTAAAATAGCTTTATTTTGCTGGAGATATCTAATAGAGACAAGTTAATAAAGTGCAGCATTCCTAATCTGATACATTTTTGGTCCTGTTTCAGTTTACAAACTGTCCATTAGCAGACCCTGAAATCTGTGAACAAATACATTATCTACCATTATACGCAAGTTTTTCAGATGAGTAATTTTTGATCTTCAGATTGCTCAGGCAGTTGCTTGGAAACATTTGTCTGTATTAGTTACACAAGTCATGTGGCATTATTTGCCTTTTCAGATTGGATGGCTTCTGTGAATAAGCAACAGAGCATGAAATGCAAATTTCACGATATAAAATTCAGGACTTGCTTTTGGCAAGGATTTGATTTATTACATTTGGAGCACAAGATGAAAACAAAAAGGTTATCTCTGTGATCTGAATGACTTGATGGGAAGTGATGCCTGTGCCACTTGGAGGAGTAATGGCATAAATTACAGCACCAAAAAAAATTTTAAAAAGATGGAATGAGGTTTGGACTAATAGTGCTGTGCAGAATGAACCCATGCAATGGAAATACTTCTGTTGATTAGTACTTTCCAGAGAACAGTACTTTTGTAGATTAAAACATAAGTGGGTAGGTCAGAAAATTCATGGGAGCTCAAGTAAACTATTCTTTTTCTTTTTTTAGAGTTTTGAGCCAGCACAGGAATGGAAGCAAGCAGTTTTGTTCATGTTGATGGTAACAGCCTGGTATCATTCAATGAGGTTGAAAAAAGCATTCATTGGTATTTCACTGTACATTCTATAAAGCACAACAGAATCATTTTTCTGCTGATTCTATCAGTATGAGGGAATTGGAAACTCACACATTTTCGCTTTTAACTTTGTAAAAGAACCACTTGTATTTGCCTAAGTGTTTCTGCACTGATAGTAATGATTTTTCCTCTCTATTGGATGCAACGATTTATAAAAGTGAAATCATTGGTTTGAAACTAAATATGGAATTTTACCAGCAGAGACTGGTCCTTTCAGCTAAAGAGAACCAAATATGGTCAAGCAATGTTGCTGAGCACGCTCAGACTGTGATCCAGGCTACTTCTACCAACCATAAATCCCACATTCAAAATACAGCCAGAGGCCAGAAGACTGAACCTAACGAACCCTGAAGGAGGAAACAGCACTAAAACAATGAAGAAAAAGTTAAAAAATAACAGGGTTTCGTTTTTTACCACAAAAAAATTTTAAACCCAGAGTGCAAGGGCAGTAAAAATCATTTGCAGAGAAGAAAATATCTCTGAGGTTTTGTCTGAATTCTAGTTCCACAAGCAAATATAAAATGTTGGGTCTGATTTTTAGTGACACTTGTGATAGCTGACACAAACATACCCCACTGCTAATTAGGTAAAGTCTCTGGCTAACTTTCCTGGTACTCCCAGGCTTTCCCTGGTACTTTTCAGGCTGGCATCTTTGCTAGGAACAAATGCCAGTGGGTCCCAAACGACAGCCAGTGCCTGGCAGCTGCAGCCTGACTTCAGAGCAAAATATTTGTGTGCCACCCTTGATCTAAAACAGGCTTAGTTTGGAGTAGAGTATGAGTAACCCATGATTAAGATCAAATCCTTCTGCTGGCAGAGACAGCTCTGAGTGTGTGTGAAATATGGGTGTGCAGTCCTTGGTTGCTGTTCAATGCTCTGCCCCATAAATCCCAGCAAAGGAGCTGCACAGAACCAGCCAGCAGTGGTGTCACACTCTGGGCACCTCTCAGGGTGCAGTCAGGTGCCAAGGGGTTATTAATGAACTGTTCAAACACTAAATATAAACTTGTTTAGAGAACAGAGGTATAGATTTGTATTTTAACAAAACCAAATGCTTCAGTAATCCCAGATTTCTGCACTGTGTGCTATGTTTGTATAAAAAGTCACACATTTCTCAAGTGTCAAAGAATGACTTTTTTGTCTCCATCCTTTCCCCAGCGCACATCTCAGTCAGATCATGCTCATCCATTTTCAGCAGCATGTTGTTCCCTTCATAACTGCATACAGAAACTTGCTTCAAGGCATATGAGCTTCTAAATCACCACTCTTTGCCTGTGCTTTAAATCAGGCATAAAAAAAATAAAAGTAGAAGAACCAGCATCCTGGGCTAAGATTAAAAGCTGGATTCTTATTGAAGAATGGTGCCTTTTTGCCATTGAAACTGAAGCTGTAGATTATTCTGTGCTGATTAAGTACTACAGTGGGCAAAGGACTTTCTCATAATGAACACTGCTGTAAAACAATTTATCTACAAGAAAGGAAACAAGTTTGCATAATCCATTTATGGTTGGTTCAGCTTTAGAGGAATTTGTTATATAAATATATCTCACCCTGGGGAATTGTTTTGCCAAAATAACTAATGAAAGTGTTTGAACAACTTAACACTGATAATTAATAGGATTTTTCAGTATCACAATGGAAAATGACACCTTCCCATGTATGTTAACCATCACATCAGTGAGAGACAAAAACCTGGCAAACTCCAAGAGCCAAACACATCAGAAAGTAGAAAATGAATTAATGAATTGACTTAGCAGATGCAAAATTGCTAAGCTGGTGACATGTTTTAACTGAACCTCAAAAGGTGTTGAACAATACTTCCTTAAAAATCATTCCATAGCTCAGTAATTACTGATTTTAAAAAATCTTAATTAAAAGTTCAGTTGTTCAAGTGACATCACTAGTATTCTGCTATCATGCTGGAATGTTTGAGTAAACATTATCAAGTCCCATTATGTTGTTATCCACTTTGCTGGCAATCTCAAGTAATGTTTTAAGTTTAGGTGTCAATATTTAATCACCAAGAAGGATCACAAGCTCATCAATAATGCCTTGCCAACTGCAATTCCCTAGAGACTCAAAACTTACAGTGAACTTCACCTGCTTTTGTGGTCACATAATTATTTTTATTATGCTTTGTGGCAATGTTGGCTGCCAAAAAAGGTTGTCCTAAAATCCCAGTGTGACAAAAATCAATTTTCAGATGCAAATGAGGGTGCCATAGGTGACATTTTTCATACCCAATAAATTGCCTGTCTGTGGCTTTGAACTAATGGACACATAAACAAGAGAGATTGGTGCCAAGGTATTGCATTATAATCTTAGTGAAGTTTTATGAGACTCATGCTACAGGCTGCAAAGGGAAAATAAAACAGAGGGAGGGGGCATGAACAATTTGAGGAAACCTGTAAGAATAGAATATTTTTTTAATACAGTATTTTCTTTCTTTTTTTCCTGAGCTCTGATTTTACATCCAGCTACTTCTGCCCTCCTCTCCTCCCTCCTTCTTTTATTTTGAATTTCAGGGCTCTTCATGACTCCTTCTGTCTGTCACAACTTTTATCCCACTACGATCCTACACTTCTCTTCTGCTCTGTCCCTTTCCTGTCTTCCCAATTTCCCTCCTAGAAAATTTATGCAAACAAAATTTCTTCCTGTAATTCATTTTTAATTCTG
Organism: Promerops cafer; assembly: GCA_013398275.1. Taxonomy (NCBI): domain Eukaryota; kingdom Metazoa; phylum Chordata; class Aves; order Passeriformes; family Nectariniidae; genus Promerops; species Promerops cafer. The sequence continues at coordinate 2,255,785 of VZSE01010539.1, read as the reverse complement.
ACAGCACTGTGTCTATCTCCACCTCCGTGAGGTGATATTTAAACTTTCTTTAAAAGTTTGGAAACTCTCATTACCTTTAGGAACAACAAAGACTTTAAGTGAACTCTCTGCTCGTGTCAGGCACGGCTGCACTTCAGTGAGGAGATCTGCATTTGCACCAAACAAATAGCTGGGATTTCATAGGCCTGTCTGAAGCTTATCCTGAATAATCACAAAATTCTTGAGCCTGCAAGTTTAGGTTGGAAGTCCTGCGAGATATTTACCCTTGCAATACAAATAGAAACAAGATAAACCCAATATTTTTATGCCATGTTGATAGTATTGTTTCCAGTTGTAGCTGAAATGAAAGATACGGTTGCATAGCAGCTTTTCAAGCCTCTTCAAAAAATTTAAGTAAAGTTCAAATCTTAAGCTTTTGAAACTTTAATCTTGGAATAAAGAACAATCTTTTTGTTATTTCACATTTCTCTCCTGTTAGGAAAACATGAATGATACTGAAATGACAAAGAAATGAATCTTTCATCAGGCTTATCCCCATGCAAGAGCTGAATAACAATTTTGGGGAAAGATCTGAAAAATACCCATTTCAACCTCTCATCATCTCATCCTTAATAAACAACATTATGCTGCTGATTCTCCTTAGCTGTGTTTTGAGTTCTATTTGGGGTTCAAGAAAGGAAAAGGCACTTTTTCTGCTGCACATCTATTTCCCTCCTCCTGCAAAATCAGAGCCCTCTGAAGCCAAGAAACCACTGCTCCTTGTCTTTGCCCATCAGCACCATGTTCAGAGTTGGAGAAGTGTTGGGACAACGCTCCCAGCACGGGGAGGGGATTGTTGGGGTGTCCTGTGCAGGGCCAGGAGCTGGGCTTTGATGATCCCAATGGGTCCCTTCCAATTTAGGATATCCTGTGACCATCAGCACCGCAGCGAGGCAGAGCTGGAGTCTCAAGCTGCGCAGGCACAGCTCTGCAAGCACAGTTTTAGAAGTGTGTTTGTGCCCCTGCTCTGCCTGGCCAAACTTCATCGGGTGCTCCCCAGAGAGAGCGGTTTATTCCCGCTGCCGGAGCAACGCCGGGCAAGGCGAGCAGCGGGAAGCCAGGGCAGAAGGCCACGGCCTGCCCCACCCTGCCCTGCTGGAAAGAGAAGCCGTGGTGGGGAGTGAGGAATGTCCTGTTCCCTGCCTTTTAGGGGCACCATTTGCTGCCCGAGCCAGCGAATACCCACGGCTCCTCTCTCCCCATCGCTCCATTTCTGCGTGGCTTGTTAGTCGTGCAAACATTTAGAGAGTCTTTAATTCCAAAAGTCCACAAGTGACTTCAGTGGCCAAATTCCCTGGTCAGATTAATTATCTCTGTCGCTGCTGGCAGTGCTGGAAGTGTCTGATAGAAAATTCCCAGGTGGTGGAGAATTATCTTCTAGTAAATTTACACCACAGAGCAGCAGCACAGTCTGCTCCTCCTCCAAAGCACCAAAGGTAATTCAGAGTTGTTCACACCACAGGCTGGTTTCAGTGTAAAACTCAGTTTTACAGTTTTTTCAGTACTCTGGAAGCAGCTTCAAGTGTATGGATGAAAGAAATCTACCCTTAAGGCTACAAAAGAGGATTTTATTTCTGAACGAGATTTGACCAGCTCATATCTCCCAGCAGCAGGACATACCAGCCAAAATACCAACTCAATCATTCACCAATTTAGCCATGTAAAACAACACCAAAACAGAACTTAGAATAACTTCTTACATACCAGGTGTACTAATTGAAAGTACCTCAGGGGCCAAAGGTGTACAAAAGTTCAGGGAAAAAAATGTTCTGAGAGCTGGTTCGATCTCTACAGCCACTGTCTAAAGATACTAATTTATACAAAAAGTTTATTTAAAAATAGATGATATAAGGTAGCATAGTTTTATGAATCTGTATTCAACATAGAGCCCTAGGACTCAGTTTACTTTCCTTTTAATTGTATTCCAACTGTAAATATTAAAGACTTAAAAATACTGGGATAAATTGCTTCAAGGTGCTATAAACAGCCCTATATGATGTCACTTTTCCAGGTGTCTGCTTTGTTGACAGTCACTTTATTCCAGTTTCCCTGTAGTGAACATGAAACAGCCACCTAAAGAAAACCTTCCATAATTAGAACAAGGCAGGTACTAAACCTATCCTGTGGCTTATCTCTGTATTTGTAGCTGGAGTTCATTAACTTGTCAGCACTGATTCCTTTTGAATAGCAAAGTGAAATGAAAAAATGACGTGCAAATCAATATCGACTGTTAAGCCATGTTCTCATTTAGCGCAGTGTCAGATATGAAATATTGAGAATCAAAATGAAAATTTCTGGTGGAAAAACACGCTTAGTGTGCCACTTTTATAAGACAATTATTACAGGGAATTAAGGTACTTGTCATCCCATGGTAAAAGTTACAGCATGGGGAAAGTTAAAAGAAAGCCTTCTAAACTGTTTGTTTCAGATTTTTTTTAAACAACATTAAGCTTGATAAATGGAAGAAGCATTTAAGAATGTATAATTCATGCTTATTAGTTGAGATAAAATCCATGTAGCACATTCACATATATCTAGAGAAAGAGACATCTGCTTAAATGAGTCCCACAGAACTCAGCATTCCATCACGGTTCCACTGATATTTTTGAAAAATACACTTCACACATATAAATCTGTTATCAGAAGATTACAAATTAGTCTCCTTGGACTAGATAATAATGATGTTAACTGGGTGCCAAAGATCAGAGGAAATTTATTGGAGATGAGCACAAGGTACAGGCAAAGATCTGCTTGGCTATCCTGGTATGAGTGGAATTCCTTACTGCCTTCCGTGGGAGAAGCCAAGTCAGGCAGCTGCACCTGGAGAACTGCAGGGCACGTCCAGAGCTCCAGGATGCCCCTGCACGAGCCCCTGGAGCTGAGGTCACAGGGCACCCACGAGCAGATGGCACAAAGCTAAGCCCTGCCGTGGAGCAGCCTCAATCCTGAACTGCTGCTTCTCCAGCAGCAGAAGTCCCTATCAGCCTGCACCCAACAGCCCACCCTTCATGTGCCTATTGAATAACTCCATTTCCTGCAGGGATGGGACACAGAGAGGTATCAAAGTGGAGATTGGCAGTAGCAGCAGGTTTTCCCTTTGCCCAGCTTGGGTTTTCTTCTGGAAGCTCTTTGCTGCATTTCCTGCATGTATTTCCTAAAGCCACAGTCTTCCTCAGTGCTCCAGTACTGCAGTGAAATGAAGCAGAAATGCCAGTGCAGGAGGTTCTTGCTCTCCCTTCATTCTCCTAAGTGCACATCCTCACTGAAAACCAGGGTCTTATCTTCCCACTGTCTAGACTCAAGGTTAATTCACATTATTTTCTCATTTTATAGTTTTAAGGAATGAGTTTTAATCAAGCCACTTATCTAATTCACAATTGTTCAGAAACATATTTTCCATTAATGAAATGATCCTAAGTGCAGCCTAATGCATTGAGTGCCAACAAAAGGAAAAGACACAATAATTACCAGCACTGACAAGGACTTCGGAAAGCCATTAAACAAAACCAATAATTTCTCCACCCCAGTCCTCCAGCTATAACTCTCCCATATTTTTATACCACTGGAAGCTACAGTAATTATGTTCCTCAAGTAAACCATCTATGTTTCTGTTTAGTAGGCAAAAATGAAAGGAATCCTTTCCCTTTTGTACTTCCAATGTATTTCCCATGTTTTTCTTCTAATTGAATTAAACATGACATGTTAAGGAAGGAAACATTTCCATTTGGGATACAGATGATTGAACTTTTCTGGCAGATGTTAAATTTAATAAACATCACAGGACTGAACAGAATCTCCTTTATGTTATTTACAAATTTGAGATATAATTTTAAAGTAATTACAGTCAGTACACAAAATCTGGGATTAAAAGCCACTAAATAAATGTGAAACTTCTGAGATCCTCTGAAGAGATGCTTGATCAAAAAAACATTAATTTTGCAGGGATTCAGCTGAAGGCAGAAGAGACATTAAAAATAACTGAAGAGGTTTTTTTTTTTCCTGTTTCACAGACACAAAATATAACTGGCAGACTGTGACTACCCACTAACATTATGCACAATTAATATTACATATATCAACTTGATGCTAATAGTATCCAATAGAAAGGACCATACCATATGATAGTGCCACTAATGCATTCAGCTTTCCTGGCAATTAAACAACATGGAAGCACTAACAATTAACATCAAGGTCACCCCCAGATAAATTTTGATTTGGACACTCCTCACAGCAGATTTATGAGTGGATTCAAAGCTCATTAAAGTCGGTGGAATGACTCCTGTTGACTTAATGGGGATTGCATTTGGTGCACTGCTTGCTGTGTTTTCCTATGACAGATTAATTACACGGTTTTGTGAATAATCAGGCCTAAAATCAACCCTGTAACTTCAAGCTCCAAGCCTTGCTCAAACACTCGTGTAGCTTTGTCAGTGATGAGTTTGAGTGGTACAGATGTGAGCCAAATTCAGAGCCAGATCATCCCCAGCTTTGACTTTAAACTAAACTTTAACATCCCCTCCCCTTACCTCTGCCTGAATTCCTGATTTGAGGGTCAATTTTGAGGGTCAAGTCTGGCTTCAATGACCAAACCAGCTTCAAAAGGGTGGGTGTTGGAAGTGGAGAGAAAGAGAGAAAACCATGGTAGGACAACACAATACAGCAGTTCAGAGAAAGTGATGTTGTCTGCAAATAAAGTCAGAAAGGTCCTCAGGCTGCACATCCACCTGAGGGATAAAGTCACAGAGTGTGAACTATCCACAGAAGAGCTTCCAGTTGTACCCTTGACCTGTTGCTGAAACAATTCACCTCCACTGAAAACCAAAAGGGAGACAAACAAATAAAAATTTTCAGTACCAAATTGCAGTTGTTATTGTAACAGAGTGGATAGGACAGCCAGCTGTATCAATTTTCAGGTTTAAATCATGCAGGAACATGACTTTGTTGAAAAATTGTCACATATTGTTCCTTTTTTTCATCCCAACCTATACGTATATATATTCCTGTATCTCTATTATGTTTCTCAACACAGTTTTTTCTCAAAAAACTATAATGTGAGCTCTGAACAGAACGTGTGCTAAAGTCTCTCCTGCAAGATATTCCACACTGATATATCAGTAACATTTCCACAGACATAGCTGGAAATAAAATGCACATGAGCAGTTCCTATGAACCTCTCAGTTTGGAGGTTCAGGCTTTGGCACAATCAATGACAGAACTGAATTAGTCCACAACTGTTGACTGAGGTAGTACCAAAACTAATCATGGAATCCCCATCTCCTAAACCAGAAATTCAGTCTGAGTTTTTTATTTGTAGCAGGCCATTCTGCTGCAAAGGACTGGCAGGATTAATATAAACACAGAATATTAGTGTAATAATCATCTTAGTCTACAGCATGAGTTGAGAGTTTGCAGCAAGAGCAGATTTAGTGTGAATATTCTTGCTGCAGATGCTTCCAGGCTGGAGCACATTCCTGAGTCACCTGGGCCCTCCCACCAGGGGTTTTGTCACCAGCACAGTCTTTCAGCAGTCATGAGTGCCTCACCAAGCAGAAGTAGCTGACTTTTTATTTCATCTTCAGGGAAAAGGAAAAAGTCACAGGTATGAGAATATTCTCTCTGTGCAGAGAAGAAACTGCAATGCATAGTATTTGTCAGCCAATCGGGAATTCTGTATTTATTGGATTTTTTTGCCCCTGAGTTCAACAATATCCAAATCAAAATGATCTGGCTCTGGAGAGCACTTGAGGTCCTGTTCCAGAGAGGTGATGTTGCTGCCTTATCACCACACTGCTGGGCTTGAAGGGAGCCCTCTGCATTTTGATACAGCTTTTTAAGCTGCATTAGTAGTGCAAACACGAACTGATTTCTTGCTAGTTTTCTTTTTGGGTCAGTCAAAAATTCAGGTAATACCAATGCACCCTGTTATCAGTGCAGCTATAAAGCCTCCATCATCTCCCAGTTCTTCATGGGATCACACCCTTGAAATCCCTGGACAAAAAATTTCTGTGCCAATATCTGAGAAGGAAAGTTTGGTTTGGTCTTCCAGATTTAAAAAAAAACAAACTTGTACTATCACTTCTCCCTGGTGACTAGAGGGTAAATCTTTGTACAGTGCAACAGTGTTCAATACTGTAAGAAAAGCCCAGTAAACATTCAGTAATATAACACACACCATCAGATGGGTTCTAGAAGAATTCAAGAAAGATAAATTGGATTTTTATGGTGTTTAGTAGGCCATAGATTATCATCAATAAGTCTGCAAACTGTAAATCTTCATCTGATGGATATATTTTGCACACTGGTTCTAGCAGTTCTGAAAAGATTTTGTCCATCAGGAGAGTATGAAAATGCTGAAGTCTGTGATGCTCCTTATTAGCAGAGTCCTTAAAGCTCCATAAAATCTGGTCATTTATACATTTAGATTCACAGAAGATATGTCAAATCTGAAATCCACACACACAAAAATAAGACCCCAAGCTTCCATTTGTAAATACACAGCTCCTGTCACACGTTTGACCCTTTTTGAGACAAACCAAACCAAACCAGCCCATCCACATTACCTGGCCACATCAAATATTCAGCAGTTCTGCAGTGCCATTGGTACCATTAGAGAGATTTTAAAGGGAGTTAAGCATTTGCACTTTCTTCCTGTGCCATCACACCCCCAGGTGCCCTCTCAGTGAGAAGCTGTATCAACCAAGTAGTAAAACTATTTTTTTTTTTCTCAGATAGATCAACTGCTTAATGCAAAGGTTATTCAGTTTGATTTTGGTGGTGAAATAAGTGAGGGGATGGATGATTAATAACTCCAAGATGACTGCAAGCATTAGCAGAGTTTATTTGTTTATTATGAAGACACCAAATTGCTCTAAGCTTTAACTCTGTCATTCTTCAAATTGCCAAGTTATTCTAGGTACTTAAAAGAAAAAACTAGCTGCAAAATAAGATGCAAAGAAATAATCATAAAAGCATCAAAATTGTAATGATCAACAAATAAGGAATTTTAGGTCCAAAAGGAGCCATCTGTCCTTGCAATGGCAGAATCAATTCTTGGGGGAGGACAAATGTAGATTTTTATCCTGTGATGCTCCATTAAATGTTTAAGATGTGTGCTGAGATAGGTGTGACTGTAATAACCATAATAAATGTTCCTTCAGGATTGTGAAAATCAGCATGGAAACATTGGGACAATCATTAGAGATTCTTATGACGTGTCCAATGGAGAGAAATTACTAAACTCTTACTCAGGGAATCATCTTTTCATGTGAATAATTTCTCCTATCATGACTCTCTCAAATCCATGCTGCTTCTGGAAGCTGAGGGAGAAGCTCAAAGTGGGAAAATACCAGCAATATTTTGTGCCTCTGACACAAAAAAAAACCCCAACAAAACACAAAAAAACTCCCAGAAAACCCCCAAAACAAACAAACAAAAACAAAACAAAAACCAAATCAAAACATAAACCAAAACAAAACAAAAACAACATTAAAAAAAAAAAAAAAAAAACAAGAAGAACCTTGAGTTCAGTTTTGGACACAACTCAGTTTGATTTTTTATTTCCTCTTGGAATTGTCTCTGTTCTTTAATAAATCTGAGAGCTCTCGGGCAGATCTGGGGCAGTTGTGGTGCACTGACTGCATCATTCCTGGTGCCAGATGAAAGAATAGCCATGGAATAAATGGACAATTTTTCTTCTCTACCCTCAGTCTCATACATTCTGCTGGTTTCTGTAACATCTCTTTTCCATGATGGATTTCAGGACATTAAGGCTATCATGGCAATTCTAATATCATACCAAAATCACCAGCTCCTTTGCCCTAATCCCTCATTTAAGAAGACTCTGTTCCTATCCTGATGTGAAAAAGTATTATGAAATCAGTATCAAAAATAAAGATATCTATGCAAATGCCTCTTTTAGAGATGTTTGTATTAAGAGAGGCTCACACACATTCTGTCCCCATGTACTTAATAGTTGCACTTTGAGGATTTTACAGGATGAAAGCCACTTTATAAATGAAAGATATTACATACCCTAAGAGACATCTACTTATCCTTTATGATCTCGCCTAATGTTCTACTAAATCATGCTTAGCCTCTTGCTTTCTTACTTATATCCTCATTTACTACGTGAATTTTAAATTTAAACCTTTCACAAAGGGTTTCTTTAAATGTTCCCCACACCTCTGGCACAAGTTTCCCCAGAACTCCATCAATCTCTGAAGATTAAGGCATAGGATTGGCACAGTTTTGTCTGTTCCAGAATGCTTCCAGGCTAGACTCAGAACAATAAATACTTGAAAAAAATAATTCTATGCCTATGCATGATGGTCTATCAGTCATCCACAACATTTAGTGGATTCTTTCTTTTTATGGATAAAGGACAATTAATGTAGTAGATCATAAAGAGAAGCTAATTAAATTCAGAATATCTTCAGATAACTAACCCACCATTCAAACTCTCATAAAATGTTTTAGTCACAAGAAGTAAATAGGTATTTTCTTGACACTATGTGTCAGAATGAATTTCAGTTCACATGCAAGATTTTAGCCATCCTTGAGTAAGTGCTCTCATTGAGGTTTGTGGAAGCTTTGCCATGAGGTCTTATGGATGGAGGATAAGATCTCAGTGTGTTTTTAAAGAAAATAGAGTAAAATTGGTGCATTCTAGAACTGCATCTGAGTTTCCACAAAAAAGCTGAAGTTTCCACGAGGAGCACATCAAGCCATAGTGAAATGGTACCTGTTGCAGCAGGGAGAACCATCTGAGCAGCCTAAATGCAGCCCAGGGCTGAAAGGAATTCTGTTTGTAACTGGTTTTTAATAAAATGCATTCATTACAAAGAATTTTGCCTGTCATGTCACATTAGTCTATAAATAATTTGAAATCTTAACAAGGTCTGCGTTTGTCTCAAAAATAATCTAATTTCACCTTTGAATCACTGCTAAACACATTCAGTTCTTAGCTCTGCTTGCTACTGAAGAGCACAAAGTCCCTTTTCCTGGATAAATACATCCCTGGCTCACATGGAATCTGAATGTAGATTACTCACAGAGAAAGGCACTGAACACTCACGGAAGTTAACACCTTCTTGTTTCACAGGCAATTATTCATGTTTCCAGTCTATAAGACCATTTTTCTCTCCTTAAATAACCAAGTACTTCTCATTTACATGCTGAAGTTGCACACTGAGGGAAAGAGGAGGAAAGCGAGCCCACACATTTGATCTAGGCACTTACACACACAGTGAATAAACTTATGAGTCACACTTTGTCCAAAAAAGGAACATTAAATTAATGAAAACCACCAGTGGCTCCTGTTCTTTATAGCATTTACTCTGGTATTCAACACAATATGTAATTGTTGCTATGGCAACTGCCACATCTCTTGGCACCATAATAATTCTCAGATAAATGGATCTTTGTCAGAGCCAACTCCAAAGCCAGAGTACATGAAACCTGCATTTCCTTGGTGCTGGGGAAGGCAAATTCAGTGCAGGCCTGAGGAAGCACAAGCCTGGCAGTGCAGGTGAGGGGAGGCTGCAGAGCTGAGCTGAAGGGAACTGTGGGTGCCCATCAAATCAGAGCTGCTCTGGGGGGCTGCAGGGACACCCAAAAACTGCCCAGCAAAGGGGCGGGGGAGCCACAGCCACGCAGCACTGCCAGGCACAGCTCCTGCTCCCAGGGCTTGAGCTGAACCCCACTGGAATCTGATCCTTTCAGAGCTTCTGGATCAGGCTGAGGGATAAAAAGGGAAAATAGGTGGCTGGAATTCCTATGGAAAAGAGAGGTCGAGGAGGTTTCTGATATTAAAGGAGCTCTTTGTTGTTTCTGCGACAGCAAGTGGTCTGCACAGAGGATTTTTATAAAAATATGGTTTAAAAGGCAGCTAAATGACACTACAGAATGACCCATTGATGAGAACAAGCTCTTGCTTTCATTGACATTAATGGAGATATATTCTGTGAAATCCTAAATGTAGCATTTCAGACTTTAAAAGAAAAAAAAAATAGCATCTATTCAATGGTGATTATAGCATGGAAAAATCATTTACGAAAATGCCACCAATACACAGGTATTAAATTCTAAGATCACTTTTACCTCAGCTTTTTATGCATGAATTCCAAGTCAATATGGGTTTGCAGTGCGATAACAAAAGTAACAGGAGTGATAACAACTTAATAACTTAATGGCTAGGAGAATGTTAATATGTTAAACTTTCTGCCAAACTGATCACAGCAGTGAGAAAATGACTTTTTTGTTGTTGTTTGATATTTAAGAAAATCCTTCTTTATTCGCCTGAAGGACATTTTCATATCTGAAGGCAAGGGATCTCCCCAGCTTTTCTGGAAATAGTATTCTATACACAGAGTTGATCAGTACAATAACTCAAACATATCACAGGTATTGATGCACCCCCTGTGACTTATTCTATTTTGTGCCTTAAAATTAAATGCAAAACATGGTATTTTATTTATGCAGTGCATCCCTTTCTGCAGCAACTGCTATATGCAAAATCTAATAACATGGAACTCTTCGAGCCTGCTTGTCAATATCTCATATGAGAGTCCATCTCCATACCTCTGCACAGTCATTTTCAGCCTATTTGGAATTCTGTTCTAAACTGAAAAATGCTAATATACGTTAATGGGAACTATTGCCTACTATATCAGCGAGGCTGATTCTTGATCTTATTTTCCAAATAACTTATTGAATTGCCAGATGAATAAACTCAACTATTCACACTTCCTTGCTGGAATACTTTCTGCTGTGAGAGAATCCTGATTCATAATAAGATTATTGATCCGTTATCAGCTGTTCTAAGGCAGAAAGCCATACATGTAGGATTTAAGGCTCTAGGCACTTTTTATCTCATATCCATAATATTTGCAATCTCTATCCTGTGGGGATAAGCAGAGAGCAAGACACAAACAAGAAATGCTAGGGTTTAAATCCAAGGAGCTTAGTTTCATTATTTCTGTTTGATACTTTAGGAAACATGCACAGGCAGAAAGCAACTTGCACAAAAGGTATCCATGCAGGCAGAGACTTGGTAGGAATGAGAATTCAGGTCTGCATGGAAGTTTTCAGCCAGGCTGCTGAGGCTCTGTCACTGCTGTGACAAACACAGCCAAGTGCTGGCACTGGGAAAAGCAGTGGTTTGACAAAGGGAAAAAAAGCAGCAGCTTCTGCCCAGGCCCTGGCTGGTACAAAGTGCACTGGACAAAGTAGCAGGACTGGGGCAACTTCATTTCCTTCAGTCTGAGCTGCTGCTGGAGATGGCTTTAAACTTTGTCTACCATATGCTGTCTCAGGGTGTGCTCCTCACTCTTATCTCTTCTTTTCTTTCTCCTGTTCCTTTCCTATCTAGTGCCTGAAATGTGTCCTGAGGGTTTGACAGTTTCTATTTAATCATTTCATCCTTCTGTATGGAAGACTGCTGAGCACCATGCAGTGAAGTTACTACCAGCCTGGAATTTCTGAATATCTGCCTGCCCTCTTATCTGCTTTGGTGCCAGACTCTTGATATCTCACTCCCCTCCACCCCTCACCCTGTGTCTGTAATGGTGTAAAAAATAAAAGTTCTAAATAACTCCCTTTGCTGTGGGGAAGGGAAAAAAATAAAGGCTGCCAACACACAGAGGCAGAGACAGATTGTGTCCCAAGTTTCTTTTAGCTCTCAGTATACTGAGGGCATGTTCATTAAAACCAGCATTAGATTTCAGAGGGGGAGCAGGACCAGCAGACACCATTTTATTTAGCCTTGGAGGACAAAGTTCAAGTCGCAGCTTGCCACCTTTTGCAACTCACCATTTATTATGAGGCTCTAAAAAAGCCTGTCTATGCTTTCTGCCTTCCACAAAACCTGACTCTTTCAATAAATACATAAATCCTCTAATGTCTGGACAAGTGTTCAGATGAGACGAAATTTCTAACTTTCAGTTGTCCTACTTTCTCCATAAAACAAAGCAGGGATCATGCATTGGACAGGAGACAAGTTAAAAAAAAAAAAAAAAAAAGAGAGAGAATGCTGCCAGTCATTGGTTTGGCCATTTTCTCCCCAACTAGGGTTTATGAGTGATTTATTTTTCCATTAGGGATTTGAGGCTTAGCAATTCTCTGAATTATTCAGAATGAATCCAAAGTTCATTCGGGGAATCCTGGGTGAATCAGAACATTTCCAGGTCTCTGTTTTCTTAATATCCCCAAGCACTCCAGTCCTGACTGTGTGAGAGGGCATCAAGCAAACGCTGGGCAGAGCAGGGCACATCCCAGCGCTGCTCCTTGGGGAATGTGTGTGGGATTCCTTTCTTCACTGAGCACCGGCTGCACCGGGCTCCAAGTGCGTACAGGCACATCACTATTAAAGAGTTGACTATTATCACCTTCCACGGGCTCCTCTGTGCACTCACATTCCAAAGCCTCTCAGAAATGACAGAAGATTTTTGGGAATACTCCCCTCTGTCAAGACAGACAGGGACCAGTACATCTATCCAAAATCATAGGAGGGAAGAGGCACATCCAGCAGGCTGCAGGAAGCAATTCCAGCCGGAGTCTGATGTGGAATCTGATGTGGAATCTGATGGACAGATTTCTGCGTGTATAAATATCTGTAGGTAGAGCTTGATGGGGTTTAGGGTACGTTAGACATGCAGACATCAGGAAAAGCAGCAATGCAGAATCTGCTCCTGCAGGACACTGTGTGATCAGAGAGGCATGGCCAAGCTCGGGATTGAGGAACCACCTCTGCCCATTTTACAGCCATGGATGGAAAGCTGCAGGCTCTGCAGATCTATTATGTTTCTGGCAGAAGGAAAACAGGCCCTTCAGATGCAAATAGCAGTTAAATAGCAAGTGATATTCCAACAGCCACTGATTATGCTCTGGCCATGAAGTTAATTTAGTTAATCACATAGGACAGGATCGGTAGGCCAGCTGGAATCATACCCCATCTTTAGCACCCCTTCACCAGCAGAATACCAAAAGCTTTTCTGCACACTCCAGATTGCACCTCTAAATAATTTCCATATTCATCCAAAGTGTGGTTGGTAGCAATCAGAAAGTTTTAGGAGCTACACTCTGTTCCGAGGCTCCGACTGCCAGTCAGCACATCAGAGATCATTGTTGAGAGCCATTCCCAAACATGTTGGGAATCTGCAATTAGCAACATTAACAATGGGATTTCACAGATGTAGGTTACATGCTTTCAAAAAAGAAATGGCTGTTGCTGGCAGTGGGGAAATACTTAAGAACTACTTATCCCCTAATTAGACAAGGTACTGTTCTCTAAGTACGGAATGCTAAGCACTGCTCCAGCATGTGCTCATCTTAACCCCACAGAATTATGTTGAATTACTGAGGTTCCATCTGAGCATTTCTTAGCCAAGGCTCCTTGCATAAACAGATGGAGCAGTTCTGCTGTTTCCGTGCTGACACATTTAGACTGCAAAAGTGCAGGATTAAGTTCAAATTTATCATAAAATCACTCTAGACAGGACGCTGTAGTCTTTATATCCTTCTCAAGTATGAAGACAACACTGTCTGTGTGGTGTTTAAAATAGGCAAATAGATGAAAAGGTTGGGAAGAAATGCTGGTTTAACAGCTACAGAGGATGGGGTGAGGCCAGCGCAGGACAGCCAGCCCCAGAGATTTTTATATTCCCTTGAAGGGGGGCTGATTCTCACTAGATGGATTTCCCAGGACACATGCAGCTCACAATGGCATTGCAGACACTAAATTCCACATTAAATGGGTAATCATCTGCTTATGAGCTGAATATCAAAATCCAGAAAGAGGTGATGAATGCAGGTTGAGATGATGGTGTGATATTGTCACCTGTGAGGAAAGGCTGGCAAGTGGCAGAATATGCCTGCTTTAGACTGGTTTTCTCTCTCTGAAGCAACACAAAGGGGTTGGAATAGAATCCAGGAGTGGGGCCAAATCAGCCCTGGCTTTCAAATGTAGTCTGGAGAGCGATTTCAACACTAGGCATCAATTAATATTGCTGGAACATTCTGAGGGGAGACTCCCCAGAACCCAAACAGGGCGTAAAGAGAAAAGGTCGCTGGCAGAGCTTGTCAGTCTGTGCAAATACACATCCTGTAACTCCTACTCATGAGACAAGGTTTCCCCTAGGTTGTAACTTCCATAGAATATCTGACAAGATTTCCCCTAGATTGTAACTTCCATAAATTAGCTGACAAGATTTCCCTTACACTGTAGCTTCCATAGAATATCTCTCCTCACAGATACTGAAGGGTTGCTTCTCTAAGAAAACCAGAATAAATCTTCAGAATGTGATTCTCAGAGAGTCAGATCTTCACACATAAACCAATCCCTTGAAGTTTAACTCCAGACCTCCTGTCAGAGATGTCTCAAACTCCTCAGTGGTTTTAGTAACTTCTAACCAGAGAATGATGATCCCCATCTTGAAACTGCTCCTAACATTTCAAAATAAAACCATTTAAACATTCTTGTGAATGCACCAGAAGGAGCAAGGCTTGCTCCTCTGAGGCACAGGACAGCCAAGTGCCCAGCTTGCTCCTGCAAGTGTAGCTTTCCTACTCTGAATTTGGCAGTCTGTGGTCCTAAACTCACAGCTCCTCCACGTAAGAGACTCCCTCAAGTATGACTGTGTTAAAATTTAATTTTGTGAAGAAACGGCATATTTAAATAAAATTAAATTCCATTTCAGTGTTCTGATCAGCTTTCTGCAGTTACACATTCTGGTTCTTTCCTGCTGGCAATCCATATTCACATGGTGTGCTGCTTAAAGTGCAGAGCAAAACCTTTCCTCAGCCACGGACTTTCAGAAGGTTGTTCAACCTTTCTCCTCAAGATAATTTGTTTTTATAATGGAAGACTTAAGTTATACTAATATATTGTTGGGAATACAATGAGAATGCTGGCAATTGAATGTCTAAATACCAAATCAAGACAGTAGATCAGTCATTTTTATCAAAGTTTCTTTATGCTTCTGTGAAATTATAGGTCTGTAAAGGTACCAGACTTAATTGTCTAGTGAGGCACTACCTTGCCTGCCTCTCTCCCAAATGCCAGGACACAGAAGTGAAGGCTATCTCACCTCTCCTTTTGTTACTGGCAGGGGTGTGAAGTAAATAATTCAATCAATTTCTGAAGTGCTTTATTCCCCAAAGGATGAGGTTTGTTTTATACTGAAATTCAGGAGGGGGAAAGAAAGGACAAAACATTCAGTGGACAGAGCAGAACAAAAATCACCAGGGCATAGAGACAGAGTGTAAATGTGTGCCACTGTTTGTGTGCAGATGTTTAAGCAGTTTACCACATAACAACGTCAGATAAGCAGACCAATATGAAAATTTAAATTACACAGAATTCATTCCCACGTACTTATACTTGGAGCGAAACGTGAAGGTTCTGTAAATTCTAAATTACACATTTAAACTACGATTTCCCATTTTCAGTTGTGGCCAAACTGTGATTACCTGGCATAACATACACGGGAAGAAGCAGTCAATTTCAATACTTGGGCTCTTTCATTTGAATAAAGTCTTTATGAATGTTTAGCATCCACACCTGAAGATGTAATACATCTTCCACAACCCCAGAAATCTGCATCACAAATTAAACCAAGTGCTAAAATGTTACAGCAATATCTGCATTGAAGACTGATTTTGATCTCCGCTAACAGATTAAAATTGCCCACAATCCTAGGTGACACATGTAAATATTTAGGAGCAGCATCTCCTTGGCCCTTTTTTTTTTCTTTTTTTAATATTTGGTATTTTTCTTACCTTTAATGCACCACGTTTTTCATTTGCTTCAAGAATAAAGATTTCTGCCATATCCTCGGCGTGCTCCGACCGCGCGTGGACAAACAAGGCTCTGCCAGCTTCTGATACATTCTTGAGAGCAACCAAATTCCCATCAAGTTCCACTGTAAAGTCTGGGTTAGAAACTTCAAAGTTCAATTTGTTGTTCCCCTTGCAGTCATCAAATTTCACTGGGGGAGAAAAAAAAAAAAAGGAAAAACCACATTGTAAGTATCCACTTCGGAACACAAGCTTCAGATATCTTTATGTTAGATTTGGGAAGAAATGTCTCTCAAAGGAAAAGAACATCCGAAGAAATTCTATATTTTTCAGACTCTTCTTCATAAACAAATCTCTGAATATGTACTTTCAGAAAGATGAAGAGGCTCTGATCAGTCTAACTGGGTAGCAGATAAACAGAGGGCTTTGGACATGAGCCTTTTGTGATCACTCCCATCAGGTGCACACCCAGTTCCACAAAGTGAGCAGTGGCCACAGACACCTTGGTGTGCTCCTCGTGCTCCTCGTCACAGCCCAGGAGCTCCAAAGGCTCTTCTGTGGCAGAGTGCTTTCAGATATTCAGAACATCTTTAGAATCAGCACTGGTTGTTTACAGAATATTCAGCCCCAGGCTACTGCAAAAGTTTTATAAAACTGAAAAACCGAACTATGACATTTCTTACTACCAGGATTGTCACACAGTTCATGAGCTGCACTGTATCTAAGGATTGTGAGAACTTTTAATTGAGCAGTAGCTGTCAATAATCCTGTTTCACTATACATGGAAAGTTTAAAATATTTAGGAAGGCTGGCATAAAGAGGAAAATGTCCCTAAAGCACAAAGATTGTCTCAAATTTCTCCTCTGAGTCATTTTGCACAGAATACTGGATAAAATATTAGTGATTTAATTACCAGCTAAATGAGTAAGAGATCTTCACTGCAAACTTGCAATTGCTAAATTAACTTTTTGGGTTTTGACATCTCTGAACAATATATTTGCATGTGAAAGGTTTTCTGCAGATAATCTGTTTTGTACTCCCTACCTTCTCCTTGAGTTACTACTTGAGTTACTCAAGTCTCTACGTGAGTCTGCTGCTGCAGACTTTTCACTTACCTATATGCTCTCACTATTTTTAGTTTACATTTCACTTCCACTAGATCTTTAAAAACTTCATTACAGTTTCAGAAAAAACTACCAACAGTGATACCAGCTACATATAATCAACAACAATGGAGTTTTACTGCAAAATAAAACACTTGGCGTGATTATTTGAATTCACAGTATAGACTTCTTGTATTGGGTCATTGTTTTTAAAGGAAGATAAACAATCCCAGAGTCTCCCATGGCCAATCCCTAACTCTTCCTGACTGTGTAATCTCTGTAACTGCTCCTAAAGCACAGGAGTAGTCTCGTAGTGGGTGGCCACGCAACACTCCTGGGGAGCTACACAGAAATCCTCCTCATCAAATTTTGTACCTCTCTCCAGGCAGAACAACACAAAGGCAGGGCTGCCAGAGGACCTTGTGGAGATCCTTCCTCTCTGGGCATTCACTGGGATTCAATCCCAAAGCAGAACACCACAGGGAAAAAGAACCATCGCTGGTTCCGGAATTTACAACTTCGTTTTATGATGAATATTGATGAGGCGGGTTAGATTAAAAATTAAACAATGCCAAAATCCCAAGCATTCAAACAGAATAAGGCACAAAAAGAGGCATGGGGCACTATTTACCAAAGCAAGAGTGGGGGGTTGGCCTTGGGCTGCTCCCAGCCTCCCACCCAGCCACCCTCTCACTCCCCCACCTCAGCAGAACAGTGGAGAAAGATGGAAAAGATAAAGACAGGGAGGTCATTTACTAATTACCATCACTGGCCAAACAGAAATGACTTGGGGAAAATTAATTTAATTGCCAATTAGAGCAGACGTGGATGCTGAGAACAAGACAAAATTAAAACCACCCCATGGAGCCGTGACCCTGTGAATTCACACCAGACAATCCTCTTCCCGAGGAGACTCCAAACACTCTGACAGCCACCACAGGCTCTGGCAGAAAATCTCCCCCAGCAGCTGAAGGATCTGCTGCTGCACAAGGTTTCAGCTCAATTACATGTTTTTAACTAAAAACTGCTCCCATTTCCTCCACTTTACTTTAGGGCAAGAGAACTATCCTTGGATTCACAGTGGGACAGAAAACCAGAATTTCATCAGCTCATTTGCTGTTTCATTGAATTTTGCTGAAAGCAAGAGGGATTATAAATAAAAAAGAAACAAAACTCTTTCCCCTCTGCAGTCTCTCCAGACAAACCTATCTCGGGCTGTCAGGTGGCAGATCCTGCTTGCAGAGTCTTGTATGGAAGTAGAACCAGGAGGGAAAACCACAGGATTTGGGAGCAGCAGCAGCCTGAAGCAATTTCAGAGTGCTCAGAGGGTGCTGGTGCCCACGCTCCGAGGCTGGGAACGGCTTCCAGGAAGGGTCTTGTGCCCACAGCAGGGTTTTGATGGGGGGCTCCCTGAGCAAGGCCTCCCTGGTGGAAAACCACCCTTTGCAGTTAATGCTGGGTTTACAACAGGTGTTTTAACAGGCTCACTTCGGTTTCCTAAAGCTACCAACATGCATATTTTGCCTGTCACTACAAATGTGGGAAGTTGAAATTCTCTGTACAAACCACTGTATAGATACTTCTTAGATTGCAGCCTTTGTGAATTACAAGTCTCTTATTTTTTAATCCCCTAAAAAACCACAAACCCCAAATAAATATATATTTTTTCTTTTTTTTTTTTTTTAAAGAAGAAATGTTTAGGAACTTGTTGTATTGCTGGCATCCCTTCCCACTGCAGAGGGTTTGGACCTGCATGACCCTTAGGGTCACTTCCAACCCAAGCCAGTCTGTGATTCTCTGAATAAATATGAGCTTTTCTTAATCAAAAACTGCTGCTGATTAACTATTAATAGCTTACAAATGGAAAAATTTAGGATTGGCCTCTGAGAAACTGTATCAGGAATAAAAAGTTTAAAAAAAATTTAAAAGCCAAAGAAAACTATAATGAAGTAATCCCTTAAAACCCAATGTCATGGCTCAGAGCTGTAGCATCCCTCTCAAGAAAAGGACAAACTGTGTTGTATCTCCAAAGCAGGAAGGCCCTGGCTGGGAGTGCACTGCTCCCACCCCTGCTCAGTGTTCACAAACCCTGGGATTCCTGCGTCGCTGCCATCTGCACGCTCTGGGGAAATTCAAAGACCACATGCAGGTTTGGCACATGGAAACAGGAGAAGTACTTGAATCTGTTTTATATTCCCTTGGAAGTATGAATTTGACACTTTCAGACCTTTTATATTTTGCTGTCTATTCATCTTGCTTTATGAAACGCTGCCACTTTTTTCAAAAAAGGGCCGAGGCAGAGTTGTTTGAAAGTGGGAAACTGTTTTTTTTTTTTACCATATCTCATCCAAAGCACTGATGCTTTCAATTCCCAGTCCCACCACAGAAACGAGAGTATTTGGTGGGGTTAATAGCAAGGAGAAGGAGAGAAATTCAAAAGGCTCTGAGAAGTACTGATATGTAGGAGAGAAATTAGAAGTGGGAGGAGATGAAGTGATCATAGGGATAGAGAACATCGAAGATTATTTGGCCTCAAGGCCAACAGAGATGAAACTGAAACCAATTGTTGAGAGACTCAAAGGGAACTGGAGCCCTAGATAAAAACCCTAGTCAAATGGGGACCTTATCAGGATGATGTTGTCTCCTGGACTGGGCTGACCAGGGAACATCACCCCAGACTGAACTGCATTCCCAGTCATCCTCTCAATGCTCCTCACTGGGAATTTTTGCTTCCTTAAACTCATGTGGGGTCTGGGCAAGAGCCAGTGCAAATACCCCAAATTTACCATCCTTGAGCTCCATACAATCTCCAGGAGAGCTACACAGCCCATGGAGCTGGGCTTGGCACTGACCACACTGA
Organism: Promerops cafer; assembly: GCA_013398275.1. Classification (NCBI taxonomy): domain Eukaryota; kingdom Metazoa; phylum Chordata; class Aves; order Passeriformes; family Nectariniidae; genus Promerops; species Promerops cafer. The sequence goes on along the minus strand of VZSE01010539.1, from coordinate 2,235,991 downwards.
CCTTCCCTGCCAGGCACTCAGGAGAGCTCTGAGGAGTTTCAGCTTCAACAGCTTCCTCAGATTTCCCATCCTTAACCAAACCTGTACATTGTTAATGCCCATAAATACAAGGGAAATAGGATTTTTAGTTCTTATTCTCTGGTGAAAAAATCTTCCTCTGTACATAAAGCCAGTGTAGAAATCTCTATGTAAAAACTCTAAAGTGTGATTAATTAACTTTTTCTCCCCCAACTACCAACCAGTGTAACAAGAAATGAGACAGAAGTTGTGGATATCAGCTGTGGAAAGTGTCAGCCTGAGCTGCAAAGGTGCTCTCTGGATATCCAACACTTTGCTGCTTGGCAGCCCTGCTAACATATGGTCTGTGTGATGATGTTTGTGATGTTCATGTGTTTGTCACAGAAATGAGGTGCAAGGAAAGCCCTGGGATGGATAATTGACATTACCCCCACTACCCACGTGCAGTATAACAGGTTGAGCCTGATGAGAGAGGCCACACACTCCAAAAGTTCCCACATTCTCCTGCACACTCACTCTGTATTAGAGCTTAGGGAGTGTAACTGGGTTTTAAACTCCTCAGAGCAAAGGCCACTTGTTCACCCTGTGTCTGTACAGCACTTGCAACAAAATGATTCATGTTCGGTGCTCAGGGTGCTACAAAAGTGCAAAAAAATGAATAATAGCAACAGTTCAGCTCTAGCCCCAAAACAAAACGTTGGTAATGCTGCAGCAGGCATGACAAGTGAATGTCTCATCGAGAGGAATTCAATGGGCAATTAAAACAGTGATCTAATATTTATATGAAGGTGGAGTTCTTCATTTGTTGACGCATCTATGACTCTTTTGATGTTCCTAGTCATGCTCCAGCTGCCAAATGAACATCTTTATTGTGCCTAATATGCCACATGCTATGAGACAGGCTCCAAAACTCCATGCAAGCAAAATGAAAACACTGCCAAGCAGCTCCCAGTGAAAAACACGAGTGTCATTCATCGCCCTCTGTTCATTTCTCAGCCTCCTGTGTTAGACTTTTACTCCTTTTTGTAAAATTCACACGTGAATTGTACAGAATATTTCTTTCCACCGAGCAATATTCACTATTAGCAATACCTGCATGCATCCTAAGGCTTTAATCACTGACTTTGAGTTTATCATCACCAAAAGACCTGCTGGAAAAACCTGTGCAGGATCCCAAGTCCATCAGTGCAGTGATGGGGAAAGCTGTAACTGGAAATATTAACCTTTATAGATCTCAGCAAGAAAACTCCTATTCCTGGGATTCCTCCTTGCATTCCATTGTCCCTGTTATGATACATCACAAATGTGAGGTTTCTACACCACTGTGATATTTATGCTAATGACCCACAGATGTTTTAAAGGATACCATTTTCAAACATTGAAAGGTTAGCAGTTGCGTTTCTTGTAAACCAAAGTAAAAGAAAACAAGCTGAAATCAGTTTATATTCACCAGCATATGTTGGCCTGATTTATTCCACTTCCAAAGTAATATTTTTCTGAGCTTAATTCTCAGAAGTTTAATTTATTTTGAACAGAAATACTGAATCCATAATTTTCCCTCTCATGAAATCTCCACAGAGGTATTCTGAAAAAATAAATACACATATTTATCTATAAGCACACCAAAACTAACTCTGTATGTCTCTGCGTACAGGTATTCATATTTTTCTGTTAGCTGATCATAACAAGCAACAAAATGGCTCCTGAATGAGGAAATTGCACATTGAAAATACAGACTTAATTACTCTATCAATAAATATTAGGATGCTTTTTGTAAATATAACCTAGCCTTGCTCAAGTCCATGGGAATTACAACATCAAAGCAATATTATCCTGTGCAGTTTTTCTTCTCCTTCCTAGTAAATAACTTTATATGGTATTGAAGCCACAAGTCAGAAGGTGTATCTGTGAGAGGTCTGGAGATGCAAGAAAAGCACATTACAGCTGCACAAAGACAACTTAACTTCCCAGCCCAGCAGGGATCCCCCAGCTCTGCTCAACGACATCTGCAAAGCGGGGAAGTTAGACCGAGACTGGCAAGGCTGAGCTTCATTAACTGCAAAGAGGGAGCAGTGATGGTTGAGGCAAATGGAAATGCTTGTGAGTGCTGTTGTTGTGTATAAAAATTCATAAAGCACCGTGACCCCGCGAGGCTCTCGTTAGCAGTGAGCAGTGAGTGAGAGCAGCAGGAGGGGCTGGGCAGGGGAGCCCACAGCTCTGGGACAGGCTCACAGCTCTGGGATGGGCTCAGAGCTGTGGGACAGGCTCACAGATCTGGGACAGGCTCAGATCTGGGATGGGCTCAGAGCTGTGGGACAGGCTCAGATCTGGGACAGGCTCAGATCTGGGACAGGCTCAGATCTGGGACAGGCTCACAGCTCCAACTGCACGAGCACCAAGGGCTGAGTTATCCCACCAGCGTGGGGAGGATAAAATCCCCCTGGCACCAGCACACACCTGAACCCAGCCCAGAACAAGAGAGGCAGCTCTCACAACAGCTACTGACTCAGGAGCTGGGAAACAAAACAAATCCTGCCTTTCAAGCCAACAAAAAGGTCCACTAGGAGAAACAGCTTCTTTCCCTGCCTTTGAGGTGCCTTCAAAACCACCTCTGGAACACGAGTTCTGGCAGTGAGCCCATAGCCTGTGTGTTTCTGCTGGTTTTCTGCAAAAATACCTGAGCAGCAGAAGGAAAAAGTGTTGCCCCATGACAATTTGAGGGCAGAATAACGTCCAGACAAGACACTGTCAACAGTTAAGTCAGATAGGTTGCTCCTAAAGATATGATATTATCATTATTTCATATCTAAAAGTGCTGCAGAAATAATGATTTCACAGATTAGAAAACCTACGAGCGTGACTGAAGTATTTACACAAAAAACTTACTGAACATTTAGTAAAATAAACAAAATTAATTTTATGAAAGCCCTTTTTCAGGGTTTTTATACAGCTTAATGCTACATTCTAACTCTGCAGTAGAAGTGCCACAGAATGATTTTTTTTTTTTTTTTAAATCCAACAAGCAACAGTGGGTTATTATCTTGCCCTGCATGCTTATGATTTTCTAGCATTTATATAATTTCTTTATGTGCCCCTGAAGTAAATTACAGTGATGACTTATTTAGTATCCAGAGAGTCAGAAATTGAGGGAACATGAACAACAGCAAAATGTTCGTCACAACATAACAAGAATTGCTTAAGACAAATACAAGTTTATATTTGACTTCTTTGGAAGAACAAGTACTAAGCAACAGATTTCATCCCTGTGCACACTTTTCAAGTCTGAAAAAATAAACTGATTACCTAAACTGGCAAACATCCCCGTGTGGTTTATGTGTGATGATTAGATTTGTGCAGAGCTCTGTTATGATACAAAAATTGGGCCAGCAGTTCATCTGCCGGGCACAGGGTGTTCATTCCTGCCCTTTGGAGAGCACCCTTTCCACTGGGAAATGGTAGCTATTAATAGGCACAGCTTTCTCTGTGCTCTCAGAATTCACTGCAAGCACCTATCACAGAGAGGAGATAAGCTCCCTTAGATGAGGAAAGACAAGGGATTTCACCCAGAAGCCAGCTGCAGCCAAGAAAGGTGGGATGTTCTTACAAAAGAGCCACACTGCTCTGTCTCCTGCACATCCTCTACCACCTACAGTCACAGCAGAGCTGGAAAATTGCTAAAAACCTGAAATTCTGCAGCACAGATCACCTGAGCAATAAGTGATACCTGGCTGAAGGCTCCCTCTTGGGTGATGGGTTTGATGTGTGATTCCAGAGCCAGTGACTCCATCCACACCAAAAACCCCACCTCAGCCCTGCTCTGCCCCTCTCCTCTCCTCCTGCCCTACCCAACACTGGACTCTGGCATCTTTTCACATCTCACTGAGCTCTGCCTCTCTTCTCCTGGCACATCTCAACACCACTTGGCTTGATCTGAGTATCACATCTGGTACCCTGAACTGGAAGTGATCAGCCCTGCTCTGAAAAGAGAGGCCCCACAAATTGTATCAGCCCAGGTCTGGAGCAAAATGTCCTTTCCCTGCTGCACTGGAGTTGCTGTTTGGGATTCCAGCAGGTGCTTGCACGGAGCACAGGGAGCAAGACAGCTCCATCAGCACCAAACTCAAGGATTCCTGACTTTTTCCATGTCACAGCTACTTCTTGACTTTTCCCACCACGCTCCATCTTTCCTTTCTCCTAGATGGGAAGATCCCTCAGTAGCATCTCGTGCTCTTCAACAAATTTATTCTGCCAACAGAGCTCCATCAGCTGTCTGTGGCTGCTTGAAATTACAGGAAAATACAACCACTACAATCAAAACTGAAGGCATTCCCTCCTCCTCCAGCAGACTTCACCAGCTCACATTACACGATATCTTCACACATCATTTTGCTGCCCATTGTCTTACTTAGGGCAAAAATTTAATCAGGTGGAAGGAGCTGTAATGAGTTGTTTTCAGCTGGAAGTTATCTAGACTTATTCATTACAATACAGAGGTGTTATTGACTGATCTCCTGGGTCAGTGGCTGCATTAGAAGGCACAGCAATACTGTGGCTGCTGTTCTAAACCCTAGAGAAGAATTACTGTTTCAACAAAAATATTATGTCAGGGAGTGTGTCTGAAGAAAAAATAAAAAATAAAACCCTTAGATGTTATATCAGAGTCATTGATCTTCTGAGCACAACACAGAGCTCAGTTGAACCAGAGCTGTTTTCTCTCTGTAAATGCAGGGGACACAAATTGATACCACATTTGTGGAGCTCCAGTCTCGAAGGAGCTGTCACATCTGGGGAGGAATGTGACATTTCCCTGTTAATGCTGCATCGATCCCGAGCAGCCCAAATAACCCCAGAGCCAGCAGTGATATGTAGGAAGGATACTTTTTAACTCTGTTGGTTTCTGTGAAAGGGTTTCCCATTGCAATGCAAATGATCAATAATTTTCCATTTTAGCAGATTTACACAACATTCTGCTAAGATCCCCAGGAGAACATAAGATGAAATTAACTTTAGATTCTTACAATTCTTGCACTGGCTGGGTCTGAGGCACAAGCAGACAGAATCAAAGACATTCAGATGCATTCAATATGTTCATGGCTCTGCAGATTGCTGTGAGAAGTTTGTCGATATGAAATTAATCATGACAATAGAGGAGGGAGATGGGACAGAAATCTGAGTCTGTACAAGAATTCACAGTGGGGTATAATGGATTATGTCCTTTGAATGCTGCCTGAATAAAGCTTGGAGAGGCAGAGTACTACTGACCATGAATTTCCTTGTCTTCTGCACAGATACACATCTGATCTTTGAGCAGTCACCCGAAGTGCTAACGAACCCAAATTTCTTGCTATATGTAATTTATTGAAAACTAATCAGTGGAGATTGAATTCAGGAAAAAAATCACAAACTACAGTGTCCCAGGAGATTAAACTGTGTAAAAAAAAGGCTGCCAGCAGATGTCAAAAAGTAACACCAAGCAATCACTCACGGGAAACAGCTGTAGTGAAACCAGCCCAGAAAGTACCTTTTTTACACCAGTATGTGTTTCAAATGCCTCCAAAGCCACAAATTTATTTAGTAAAGGTTTTCCATTAACTAGACAATTAGACAAAGGTCATGGGGATATTTTCCCTCAAGTTTACAATTAACACTATTTATCTTCAAGGTCAGTTTCCTGTAATTACAGTGATCTGTCATTTCTTAATGTGATCTGTCAAAAATTTTTCAATTTTTTTTATTTTTTAAAGGCATGAGGTTCTGTCAGCACTCAACTATTTTTCTGTGAGTGCTAAGTTAATCTAAGAAAAACTGTGATATTCTATTGGATGAACAGAAGATTCACTGAGTTACACACACATTTCCATTTGCCTGAGGTTGGGCCATTAGTAAGAAAGATGAATAAATGATAGAAGTGAAATATGGAGCCTCACTGGAGGAATGGAAGCACTGTCTGCTCCTCCAGTGGGAAGTTCAAATAATTTGGTGATTTGAGGCTGGAAGAAGAAATTACTATTGTAAAAAATATCTTTTGTTCTATACCAAATCCATGGCAGCTGCTCACAGCCTGATACACTTGGTTTTATCAGAGATGGGAGAAAAAATATTGCTTGAGATATCTCTCCTGCTGTGGCAGTAACTTGGAGACAAGAAGTCAAAGGGCAGGAGGTTTTCATTAAAAAAGGCATCACTACAAAGTGCTTTTTTGCACATTACCCACAGTTGCTGTGCGAGGCAATATTGCCTCCACCTCCTCAGTCTTGGGTCTTGGTTTCACCTTCTGTGCAGAGTGACAACCAATCTGTAATTCAGCTCAGTGCTTCCTCACCTCAGCACTCCAACAGAACCCAAACTATTGCTCAGTACATGCTAGGAAATGTTAAAAACCCCAAATGGACATCCACATACAGCTGCCCTTCTTCTGGAGTGATAGTAATTATAAAATTATAAAAGTACAGTAATGTTTCCTTAAAGATGTCCCCAGGAATAAAGCTTTCAGCTTGTGCCCTGTGAAATAATTTCCAAACAGCACTCAGTGGTAGGAGTTTGTTTCAGAAATAGAGGATGACGCATCATTTACAATACATAAAAGGAAATGAGAGTGAGTAATAAATCCACTGTGCAATATTTTCCTTTCAAAATGGATACTGTAGGTTGCTGGCCTATTTTCCCAGCTGCTGAATGAGTAATGCCATGCCTGAAAATCTGCTCAAACCATTTATTCTGGAGATTGTTCAGCTTTCCCAGTGAAAAAGTGAAGCAAAGGCCCTCCCAGTTCCAGGGGAAATCTTTTGGTTTCTCATCTTCTCCATCAATGAACTTGACAGAGGAATAACAATTCCTCTTAGTAGTTTTACCAAGTTCTCCCAAGTGAGTTCCCTCAAACTTTTTTTTAAGAGTCACCTGTAGAAAGTTGATTTCTCCAGACTGATCTGATAAATGTGCAAATAACTGACCTACACTCCTTTTCAGTCCCCAGTCTAAAAATCAGGCTAATAAAATTAAGCCCTTGGACACAGTTTAATAACTTTTCAGAAGGCCTTCAGAATCTAAACTGCATTTAGTTTTGCAAACTGAGTTGGTAGTTAAGCTTTTGTTTTATTCAAGTAACCATCCAATTCCAACGCACAGATAATTCCATAAGCCACGCAAAAATCAACCAGTTAAAATACAAAATTTCTGAGAATAACGAGGAGAGCCACGTCTCAGAACTGTGCTGGACAGTAAACTTGTTAAACTTATTGTCATCTCTTTCAAACAATACCAGTGCTTGACTAACAGCTACAGAACCAAATAACCTTAGTTTGAATTTTGACTCTCACACTAAGATCAGACAAGTTGCACTGCTGAGAACAATGTAATTAAAATTGCACCATGTAATCTTGCTCTGCACAGTCATTCCCAGAACAGTTTCTATTCACATCAAACACTGGCTTTTATACTTTAAAGAAAGACAGGCTTTGGTATCTCCCACAAAAGAACTGACCTGAGGGAAAGTATATTCTGTCAGTCAGGATCATTTTTAAGCAACCTGAAATTTGTTTACATAGATAAACCAAGGGAGGAACATCAGGCTACTGAAGTTTGTGCCTCTTTTACTAACTAGGGAACAATGAAAAAAAAAAAAAGAAGAAGAAGAAGAAGAAGAGAAAACACAAACAGCTCAATAGTGATTATTTGATGATCTGGGTGATGCTGTTATTCACATTTGCTACTGAAATGGGTGGAATTGCTCCACGTTTAAACAAGTGCTGCACACAAAGGAAACAACAATGAAAAGTTGTGTCAGTTGCTTCACAACCTGTATTTCAGATACAAGCTCTGCTTCTTTGGGCCTTTTGCTGCTGGCTGGCTGTCACGGGTGGATGTCCCACCTTCATCTGGCACCAAGTAGGTAACACTGCCAGCCCCAAAAGTTTGTACCATTGGAACCACCAGCTAAGACTGGGACCAAGGCAGTGCTTGGTTCCAAGCCTTTTTGTCACCTTCAGGAACACGGGTCAGGCCCATAATTGACAGTTTCCACACAAAGTTGTGACCAGTGAATAAATTTGTGTCTTGCATTAAACTCCACAGTCAACAAAAGAGTACAATGAAAAGCCATCTGAGAATTTTATTACCAGACACTCCCTTAGACTTAATAAATTACAATTATCCCTAAAGTTATGTGAATTCCAACTGCCATTGTAGTTGTCAACTCAACAAAATTTTGTGTCAAAGTCAAATAAAGGGAAAAAAACCCTTGATTTCTCATCTTCCCTCAGTCCTCCTCAGGCTTGGTATAGGTCCCACTGATGGCAAATGCTCTGATGGCTGCACTGAGAATTACTCGTACAGATTTCCTACACTCTCACCTCACTCTGCTGCATTAGAATGCAGAAACCTCAGCACATCTGTTTGAATAAGTGCCTCTTTTCCTTCACATTAGAATAACTATGATGATTATTATGCTTATGAAGTTTAAAGAGGTGAGATAATAATCAGTCAATCTTTACTTCGCTTCTAGTTATAAAGCCATTAAAAAAAGAGAAAAGAATGCAAAAAACCCCAAGCCATTAAATCTGTGCATTTTTCCAGCTCATGTCCCCTCCCAGAGCATTAGTCTCTTGTGACAAATAAAGCTCTGTCCTTGTGTACACTAATATCCCTCATTTGTGTTCCACTTTGTTAATGGCTACAATCGTGACAAACAGAGAATTCATCTGGTAAATGTGAGTTGCCAAAAGTTTTCAAGTGACACGATGTTATATATTTATACACATGGCTGCTTAGCAACTTTGTAGTAGTTCCACCCAGGAGCTGAGGCATAAATAAGTAATTATGCTATAGCAGAGAGTGCATGAGACATTTATAAATGTAGGAACAGAAAGGTTATCAGAATTCATCACCTAGCAACAAATATAATATCATCAGCTCTCCTGTCTAGCAGGCATCTAGCAAGAAATGCATTATAAACTCTGCTGCCTAGCAAGTTAGCTTGGGAGTCTGAAGTTGAAATGAACTCTACAGCTAATTAAACTCAGCTCAGTGCTTCTGTGGGCTGCTTGTTTGTGTTTCAGCACATGCTTTATTCTGGAATAAACAGTTGCCATTCACTCATCCACAGATGGGTCACATTCAAACACTGACAGAAGCCAGGAAAATGAGAATACAGAGACACCCTACACTTTCTCATGGCTCCCAAGAAATGGAGACTGGCTGGTTAATGCCTGTAAATACAATGCACAGGAGCAACTCTGGGAACGTGCTGAGATCCCTCAGACTCAGAACATGATCAAACTGTAGTGTCAACATGGTTCCCACAACGCAATTTTGGGGATGATTCCAATACAAAACACTGGTTTTACAACTCCACACTTGTCTTAAACACTTCAAAGTGATGGATGTAATTATTCACCAGATTCATTTAATAATAGACTAGAACTTGCATCAATGAATATTAACTAAAAATAAAATTAGTTTTGAAGTACCAAATGCTTTGTGTATTCAGCCTGATAGACAACTTTCATTCCCTCCCTCCCTCCCTCCCTCCTCTTTCCCCTCAGTGTTTTACACAAATACTCTGTTATTACAAAGCCTGCTGTCTGGAAACTGATGAGACTCATTATTGCACAGGCAATGGCTGCTATTGTACTGCAATGTACAGTGATAGAGGTGCAGTGTTGCCACCATACTTCATTTTACTTTGTTCATCTCTTATTATTTTTGGAAAGCAATTCCTGATCATCACCTCCAAGCCCTTTTATTTCGCAAAACACTTCATTAAAATTTCCTTCCAAAGCTGAACAAAACCAGATTTCATTTCAACCCTGAAAGATGTCCATTAATGCTTTGAAGTTCTGCCAGAGACAAGTCTGGGTTGGGAACATTCTTCACCAGGGAAGCTTTCACAGAAGAGTAAATTACAGACAGAGAAATGGATCCTGAACTGGCAAAAACAACACAGTCCTTCTATCCATTTCCTAGACATGGAACAGTTATCTTAGATGAATCCCAGCTCCAACAGATGAGAACATTTCCTCGCAGAAGGAGTTGGAGCCCAGCAGCCCTGGCCTAGTGCAAGTAGATTGCCTGGCCAACCGTGACAAGCAATCAGGAAATAAAATACAGGCTCTTTGCATCCCGCCACACCTGCTCCTGCCTCTGCAGACCAGTCCTCTCTAGTCTGTACACTCAGTCTCTGGGCTCCTCCTCACAGCTCACCTCTGGGAGCACGTTCCCAAGCAAGCACAGGGGGACGTGCTCAGCTCCTGGGGAAGGGTTTCTCTTACCGTGGTTCCCCTGCCTGCCTCCCAGCCCCTCTGCTGACACCGCCTGTCTGTACAGCATCCCCATACAGTAACTGGCAGTGAGTCGTGCTGCTCAGCTTAGCTACCTTTCCAGACTCCTTTCCCAATTATTCACTCCTCCTCCAGCTTTCCCAACCACCAAAGGAGTAAAGATTATTTTACTACTGCGTTCACTTGCTGTTCCAGGAGGAGACTCCGCATTTCTCGCCTTTTTCCTTCTGAAGTGTCTGGAACCCCCTCCTTTATAGCCATGGAAAATAAACCAGTTTTATCTGTGTTAACATGTTGCAAGCTCCAGATAAATTGCTCATTTGAGCAGGCACTTCCATAGAGCCAGGGAATAGTTAAGGTTGGAAATTACCTTTGGGATCAAGTCCCACTTCCAGCCCAGTACCACTACGTGTTCATCATTGAACCATGTCCTCAGGAGACACATCCACAGGTTTTTTCCAGGGATGGTGACTCCACCACTTCCCTGAGCAGTCTGTTCCAATGCTTTACAACCATTTCTGTGAAGGAATTGCTCCAGAGCTCAGGATGGTTCTCTCCAGGGCAGGGAGCTCCACTGCCCATAGCTCTGCAGGGCACTGCTCTGCTATGAAACAGTTGGAATCACCACGCAGGGTGAAGGTGCATATATTCCAGAAGAACTGCATTTGGACGCAAGCATCGAGACTTGCCTAGGAAGGAAGAAACCTGGAAGTGCCAGAATAGCCAATCAGCACACACAAAGTAGTCTCAGAACGTTAACTGCCACCTGAGATCACCAAGTGACAATAGGCGCTGTCACCAAAACTGCCACTCTCAGGAACAGAAAGGCCTTTCATAGGCCAAGCATGTTAAATTTATTTCATTGTCTCCATCTACAGAAGCCATCAGGTTTTTATTTGCACTGAAATGGGGTTTGGATACAAGTATTGAAAAATTCATTTGTTCAAAATGCATCCTGTGACCTACAGGGACCAGGACAGCCAAGGAAACTCCCTGAGAAAGTTCATCTCAAGGGCGAGCACATGTATAAAGTGTTGAAAATGTTAGACAGGGATGATCAAATGGATATTTAGGATTAAATAAGGATGTTCAAAGTTCAGTAGTACCAACACAAGCATGCACATGCTGAATGAGGACAATAATATTTTAAAACACAAATTAGTGTATTTAATTGTTATTAGGAATGGAAGAAAGAAGATTCAAATACCACATCTCTATTCCCACTCCCAGAGAGGCAATATTTCTAAACATGGACCAGCCTCTTAGCAGGAAAACACCAGTTCTTCCCAGGTAGCACAAGTGACACAACATGGAATAACCTCAGCAGGAAAAATCCAGAACCAAAAATTAGATTCCACAAAAAGTCACAAGGTTATGGATAAGAGACACATGGAAAGGAAATGCACGTATTCCAAGGGGAAGTGTTACTGGTCACTTGAGCAATGGTCATTTCTGTAATTCTTAGGCCACAGGACAGCTGGAGAGTTCATTAGTGGTGAGAGTGTTTGATTCTACGTGACAGAAAAGCTGCTCCCAAAATGAGCATCCCAATTTCTGAGCTGGTGGAGAAAGAGAACACCAGCACTAGACTTTGGTGAAAGCATCATGTGGGATTTATTTAATTCTGCCTTCACCAATTACTCCAAGCATGACCTTTTGTTCTAGGTCAAACAAAAATAAATGTTAATATTAAGAGATTTTTAAAAAATATTTTTAATTTAAGCAAGGGGGAAAAAACCACGAAAAAATCCCACAGATTTCCAAATTTAAGCAAATGTCTGGGTGAAAAAGCAATTGTTCTCACACATGCACAAGGTGAATTATGAGGCATTATTCCAATAAACTGGTGTGTAACACTGCTCAAGATTTACATCATAAACAGAATTTCATTATGGAAAAAAAATATTTAATAGATTGACAAAATAGTCAGAGCTTATTAAAAAAACATCACCTTCCTACCAGTAAAAGTATTTAGTGCTCTTTATCTTGTTTCAAGCAAAGTCAAAGCAAACCAGATAAACAATTTTTCTTTTTTAACTACCTATAGTAACTTTTTTTACACAGATTAAGTAGCCATTCTATGTGGAAACAAATACTGCTGCTGTGTAAATTAATTTCTTGTTTATTAAAATAATATCACATTCCCACAGGCACAGAAGGGAATTAGGAATTTCTCTTTTCAGATTTTACCTCCTCTATAAATCTTAAAACTTTATACATAGTTAATTAAAAATTGTTGCAGTGTATAAGTCATCATTACATATATCAGCTAACATTTCTCATTAAGGCTACAGATTTTGCAATTGCAGCTGCTGCATGGCAAATAACTCCTTTTTATATGTATCCTTCATAAAACATCCTCTGTTGTGCATTCCTGTTGTTTTGTTTGTGGTTTGTTATTTTCTGCCCTGATATGTAGATATGTACTTTTCTGCTATTGCTTTAAAACTGCATTTACCTGAGAAGCAGGAGCTCAAATCCAGCACTTTAGGAAAGCTCAAAAAAAAAGACACTTCTTAGCAAACATCAGAGCAGAGCAAATAACTCACAACAATCATTTATTTATTGGATTTGCCATTTATTTTTCTATTCACCACAGATTGCTAAATTCTTATATGTAAATTATTCATGAATTTCTGCCAATGCTTCTGCCATTTAAATTACTGTGAAAATGGAGTTGCAATTATTCAGATCTCAACATTGGCTCTGTCAGGTTTTTGGAGCACTGGTTCTGTTCCATGATTGGTCGCAACTTGCCAATTTGGAAAATGTTTCAAGCATTACACTTGAGTACACTGTTCAAAATTTACTTTGTCAGTTCTATACTTGCAATTTGTGCTCTGAATATAATGTTTTCTGACATTTCCATACTGACAAAAGCTCTAGTGTAGACACAGCTATATCTTGCTTCAATGGACATTTCAGTGGCATTATTTCAGTCATTTTCAGTGCCAAAGCCATTACCAAAATACATAAGACTGACAGAGGAGGATTTTGACATTAACTGCCTCGGTGTTTTCTGCTATTTATAAAGGTGCCTGAGTCAGGAGGGCTCTTGCTGACAATCCCAGCTGGTTGCTGCTCAAGCCATCCATAAAGTGTGTACCCAGCACTCGAGGGAGGAGCCCAACAGATCTCGCTCCAAGAGCCCAAAAGAAAGGGAAAGGAATGGCAAGGAGCAGTCCTTCCAAGCAGGAGGGGCAGAGCTTGGCCCACTGCTCGATTCCTTCCACCCAGGAGGGAGAGCTCTGCCAGCTGATCACTTCAGCTCAAACATCCTGGCATCCCACCGGGGGTCCCCATCCAGCCGGGGGTCCCCACCCTTCTCCAGCACCCGGAGCTCACGGATGTGCACGGAGGGACGGCCTCACGCTGCCCCTACAAACCTCTGCCAAAAAATACGAGCTGGGAAACAGGGACATGGAGACAGTTCAGTATCAAAACAAAACCAGAGCTTCCCCAGGGTCAGATGGGGCTGAGGGGTTCTCATTCTTCAGTTTTCAAAGCCAGTGTGAAAACTGATTCACCTCAGTGTTAGCAATACTGCAGAACATCCCATTTTCTTCTCATAATCTCCAAAGCTACCTGTGCTGGGGATCTGCAGTTGCACCTTTGCTGTTAAAACTTGGCTTTGTACCCAGTGACTCCCCTGACAGACAAATGGCCTGAGGTTACACACAGATCAGGAGGGACAGGCAGAACAAGCAGAGCGACAGAAAATACTCCAAGTCTCAAAGTGGTAACTCACCATCCTTTCAAACTTTCAACAGTTTACTTCTTCCCATCACTTTTCAGAAGATAAATCTTGGAAGAGCACGGTTATAATTGAATCTCCCAGTGTTAGCAGCAATGCATTTTACATGAGAGAGCCTGATCTTGCTTCACAGGGCTGAGCAGTGTTTGCAAGCCAGTAAAGCCCCATCAGTTACTGTAATACATCCCTCTCTCCTCAAAACACTAAGCTCCAGCAGCGATGGAGGAGGCACTCAGTCAAAAAGATCCAAATTTGAAAGTCTCATCATGTGAAATGAGGATAGATTGTGTACGACACTCAGCCTGCTCATTTCAGGAGTGAAGTTTACCTAAGAAATGCACCTTTATATTGGTACAGACAAAATTCAGTCAAAGAAATAATAACATAATCTAAAATTAAATCAAATGTAATCTGAAAAGTCAACCTACATTATATTAATAATTGTAGCTGGGATTTGGAAACAAAGCAATTTTTAAGAGGATGTATTTTGTATAAGTTTTGCTTTGAAGTCCCTGGGCAGCACATCAAAGAGGGAATGTAGCATGCTTATTCTCTAGGAATGGTTCTTAAAAAATCACAAAAACTCTATTGGGGACACCCTTTGTCACTGCTCTCAGCAGAACAAACAGAGAAGAAGGTTCTGGGTGTTGCCTCCAATGGAGATTTGATCTGATTATCCCATTTTGGTACAAAGAGCAGCAAATTTGGGAATTGGTCACCTCTCTGCGCAAAGTCAGGACCAGATTGTGTCACTCAGGGATTACCCAGTGAGCCACCCCACTGGGACCCCCACCAAAGTGAAGAATCTCAAGTTCTGCTCCCAGTTTTTGGTGAAAGCAGGCTTGAGCCAAGACCTCTGAAGGCAAAACCTCTGAAGGAAGAAATGTGCATCTCGTGTGGTTTCTTTCAGCGGCATCAAGTTTTTTATTTTTTATTTTCCAACAAGGGTTTCAATACCATTTCAACAGTACTTGGAGGAGTAACCTGAATGCTTTTGCAGCCCGGATACTTGTTAGAGGAGCAGAA
Organism: Promerops cafer; assembly: GCA_013398275.1. Lineage (NCBI taxonomy): Eukaryota > Metazoa > Chordata > Aves > Passeriformes > Nectariniidae > Promerops > Promerops cafer. The sequence continues at coordinate 2,220,919 of VZSE01010539.1, read as the reverse complement.
GTAAATCAGTTAAATTTAAAAAAAATCTAGATGGTGCACTGCAAAATTTTGTGCGAGCCACTTACGCCGCAGAAAATTGATTTTCCCGCAGGTTCTGCAGCTTTGCACTCCCTTTTGAAGTAGAGAAGCTAGATATATTTTTCTACATATATTTCTCTGAGCTAGAGCCCAGAACGGTTTTATATTTTGCTGAACATTTTCCAGCTGATTAATGTTATGTTTACCAAACTATAAATATAGAATGATACCTCCTTCAAGAAGTGATTTAACTTTTCTCCGCTATTTTTGTAAATTTTTTTTTTGCTGTGTGTTTTTAAATAAATGGTGTAAACATAAAACTGAAACTGGATCCCTACATTACATTTTACGGAGATATTTTCTATTTTAATAATGAGCAATATCAAAATACCAGTACACATAGTGTGTGCAAACACAACTGAGATCTTTAACATACAGCACGTGCTGAAGTTTAATATAACCTCAATAAATTATTCAATAAAACAGAAAATTATTTCCTTTTTAATGAGTTGACATCGTAAGAGAGTTTTTAAGTAGAGTTTGATGTTTAGGGGCTTCTTCATGTCCTTTCTAGGAAACCTCTCTGCTGCCACAAACACAGCCTGGAGTTTTTGATTTTTTTTTTTTTTTTGGCTTCAGAGAGATTTGGGACATAGAGTTCTTTGTCTGGCTTCACCTGTTCCCTGGAATATTTCTGCTTTTACTTTCTCACACTCATTCCTGCCTGCTAGAGGTTTGTACCCACTGACAGAGCTGGCTCAAGCTCGGATCCTGATGGCAAAGGGGCTTCGCACTGATCTCAGAAGGTTCTGGTCAAGCTGCAGCTGCAAATATTGTGGTTGAGATGTAACTGTACAGACATTCTCCACTTGGAGGGTGGGGAGGCCCTGCACAGGGTGCCCAGAGCAGCTGTGGCTGCCCCTGGATCCCTGGCAGTGCCCAAGGCCAGGCTGGACAGGGCTTGGAGCAGCCTGGGGTAGAGGGAGGTGTCCCTGTCCATGGCAGGGGTGGAACAAGAGCTTTCAGGTCCCTTCCAGCCCAAGCCAGGCTTGATTCTGTGATTCTATGATTCTATGACAGACCAATCTTCACAAAAATATGTTTTCTTCTCCCCTTCCTTCATTTTCACAGTAGTGTACTGGCAGTGCCCAGAGGTGCTGGAGCAAAGGGAGATGTCTCAGTGCCACTGCAAGACACAGCCACAGCAGATGACATTTCCCCCTGGCCACACTGGGGATTCTTCAGCCCTGGGAATGCCATTCCTCTAACTGCCCCCATTATCCTGGCGTTAGGAAATGTCTTTGGCAATGATTTCACCAATCCAAACCAGGGGTTCTTCCCAAAACTCCTTAGGTAACAACTCATTTCCCATCTCTCATTTTGACATTTCTTACATAGCTCAGTACTTCTCCCCAGTGCTAAGCATTCTGGATTTTGTGTAGTGCACAGATTATAAACAATGCTAAAATTAATTTGTGTCTCATGCATTCAGCTTCACCCTGACTTAATCATTCTGCTGTGTGTTTACTTAGATAAATGCCTGACAATGTTATTGACACATCAAAGAAAATAAGTCATTTTCTTTATGCACATACATCAGCACTGCTCAGATTCACCAAAAAAAAAAAAAGAAAAAAAAAAAAGAAGCAGAGAGGGATAAGATCAAAAATAATCCTGCCTTAATCCAAATTCCATTTCCCCAAATTTGCAAGCATTGTAGTGCAAATATTTCACTAAATTATGCTATTCTGTCCTCTAAACAGCAAGAAGCCATGAACAACAATCTGATTAGTCAGGGCCCCTTCTGAATGGCATTAAAATGATTTGTTCTTCTTCCACCTCTCAATTCTCTCATTTGAGATACTCGTTCATTTCAGCCCTTGAATAAACTCCATTCCAAATACACTGACGGCTCCTGACACTTATTGGGGAAAACAAATTGTTTCCATCAGAAATAAAGAATCTAGCTCGTAGTAAATAATACTTTTTTTCACTAAATGAATTGATTTTTCTGCATCAATACGTTTAGGTCTTGGGTTTAACAGGGTAAAGGAAATCTTCATGTTTCTATAACACTGTTAAAGCAATGCTTCCTTACCTGCCTTACTTAAGGCCCTGTACTGCAACTGAGGAAAAAAAAAAAACCCAAACTAAATAATCTTATTTTCTTTTCAGAATACAAACATTTCACAGAAGCATATCATGTTTACTTTGAAAATCTGGAATAAAATAATGCTTTGTTTTCCTCTTTTTTTGATTGCACTGATTCATTTCACTCCCTTCTTCCCTCCAATTCATGTCAGAAAGCTCTTAGGAGTCCTAAATTGAGCTTTCATAAACAACTTATTTTATAAACTTATTTCATAGACTTACTGATGCTATTCAGAGTCTGGTAAATTTGCAAACCAAATGTTTTGTCATTAGAATGCTTTGCTGTCTTTACAGTGATGTTTCTACTTTAACACTTTTCACTTCTTGTTTCATAGCTTTGAATTCTTGTCCAGATCTAAAAGAAAGTAATTTGCTTTTGGATTTTTTTTGTTTTGTTTTGTCTGCTTGGTTGGTTTTTTTTTACAAAATTTGAAAATTTCTATTGGACAGAGATTTTTTTTTCAAGAGCAGGTTGATTTTGTGTTATGAGCCCTTAGAGCACTGCGAGGCTTCAACAGGGTAAAAATATGAAGAATAAGTATTGATGTGTGCAGAAAAAGCAGCAAAACTGAATGTTACAAGACAAAGTGGCTTCTTAGCCTTTAAACCTGACATCCATAATAGAAACGACAGCACTGTACAAGCCAACTCTGTAACACAACTTAGGCTGACAGGTGAAGAAAACAAATGGTTATTTTGCTAATGCTGATGTATAGGTACATTCTTCTGCTTGTTAACAAATTTAGTCACTAAATAGTTCAGCTACTGGATTCCCTAAAAAATGAGGGGCACTGCAGCTGTGTTCATTTCAGTGCTTGATGTGATACTGAAATCTTTAGCAATAAAACTGGGGCAACTCAAAATCAGAGTTTGTCATATCTGGCTTTGCAGTTTCACGTTTGGCTCAATGGGGCCTGATGGGCTGTTCCTAAATTGTGCCCCTCTCTGCAGTGTCACAGGCAGAGTCATTTGAACTGGCCAAGGGAACATCCCAAAAACTGTAGCCAGATCCAGAGGAACATCTGCAGAGGTGACAGATCCAGGTTTAATGCCTCACCTTTCGTGCAGAGCCCACAGTGAACAGTCTCAATGAGGTTTCAGTGTCACTCACCAGCTTTGGGGACTCAGGTTGCAACATCAGAGGTGGATTTCTCTTGGATGAACCCAGGGAATTGGTGAAACTGGGATTTCTCTCTCATTACCAAGGTTTGTTCATTCAAAACAAGTGGCTGTTGCTGAAGCACTTCCAGTGCTAACTCCATACACACATTTTTGCATCGCCATGTGCTTACAATTCTACCTATGTACCACCTTCACATGAAGGAACTTCATTTGGAGTTTGCTAAAAAATATTTTGTAATTTTAAAATGAAAACACAGGGTTGTCAGCAGCCATCCCACCTCGACAATACATCACACCTACACTGGGCATTTGATTGCAGCAAGGCATTGCACAACATCAGCCTCTGGAGACAGAGAACCCTGAAGGAATATGTCATTAATATGGGCTCTTCGGGTCATTTGCTGCTCCCCTTATTTGACAGAGCAGTCTTTTCAAAAAGACCTTCTCAATATTAAAAAGATATGATTTTTAAACTATGCTATTTAAAACTTTTTTGGAAATTGTAGGTGGAACTCCCAATAGTGGAACACACTTCTAAAAAAGATATGTAAACCATTTAATTCTGAATATCAAAATTCACAGTAAGTTTCTGAAATTATTTTCCATCTTTCTCTGCTTAGATTACTTTGAAATCTCTTCTTCCAAGACTTTCAGGAGTACAGTTTTCAAATGGTTATTCTATGTTCTACCATTAGTTATGTGATCTCATATAAATTTGCAGAAAAAAATTATTCAGTAGAGATGCTACAAAACATGGATTGTGTCTGCAACTATCTCCTTAATAATAAATATTAACAACATAGGATCCACCTGAAACTTTTCCCCAGTGCTTATCAAATATTTAATGAATTTTGAGTGAGGAGTTTGTGATGTTCCCACGAATCTGTGGTCAGAAAGACTGGCAGTCACACCTCACCTGCCTGGCTGCTCCACGCAACCCAGCCACCACTGAGAGCATCAAGGAGGCCTGATCCGTGCTCGGATCACCAACTGCAAAGTGTGACAGCCATCGTCCCCCAGGCTGAGCATTTTCCCCAAACAGCTCCTCTGGCACTCTCTGGAAACACTTGAGCCTCCTGATAAGCTCTGCTGTAAAGCCCTGATACCTGCCAGTGGCACTGGGGCAGCTGTGCAGGTGCTCCCCTCAGCAGCAGGGACTGGTGTATATTTGCACACCCAATGGATCATCCCCGTATTTACCCACCATCATTACCTGTGTACCTGTGAGAGCTGCACACGCTGCAGAGCACACGAAGTTCTGAAGAGCCTGTGCCTGTTTGTTTTTAACAGAGAGAGCTTTTCTCTGCCCTAGATGAATGGCAGTGTTGCATGCAAGGAGCCAGGACCTCAGATAAGGCTGGGAGATATTTATCTCCCAACTGTGGGTGCTAATCTGGGGAGTAAAAAACACACAAGCTCGATACATTTAGCTCTTTCAACAGGTGATCAAGTGTCATTACAACCTAAGACACAAACCCAATTCAGATGTTAAAGATTCATACAAATCCGCCTAATTAATAATAACTAAAGAACCCTGTGTTAATTTTTAAGAGAAATTGTATCACAGATTCTGTGAAACTGCAGCAAAACAAGAAATCCCAGCCTCTGAGCTGTCAATTAGTTATTTTGTTCTTCCCCTGTGAGCTTTTCTGTAGGTTATGCATTAAGGAAGTGTAAATTATGTCTGCCTGACTGTATTTTCTATACACCTGACAGCTGCTTTCAACACAGCATTGTTAACTTGAACTTGCACTCAATAAAGGCTCCTTCTGCATTATTGTGAGCAGCACATTACAGTCCCTTTTTAGGCAGCATCTTTCTTTCCTTGCTGACTGTTCTTCAGTTCAGGCTCTGTCAGCAGAGCTTGCTTTGTCAGGTGCTCCTGATTCCTGCAGGCTGACCATGGAATCGTGGTGGCTGTAGAAGATCCTCCCCCAAAGAAACATGATTTTGGTCTCAGCAGCAGCAGATTCCAATCTGGTGGAATTCAGATTCCACCAGAATTCTGCTGGAATCATCTGCTNAGAAGATCCTCCCCCAAAGAAACACGATTTTGGTCTCAGCACCAGCAGTGGGGATGATTCCAGCAGAATTCCCAACCAGCTCACCACACACGGTGTAGAAATAAATATCCTAGCTGTGCTGGAGAGTGTAAAAGACTTATTTGTCACGGAGCATTCAGCACAACACTCCTACTGCTCCACGTAGTCATCAGTCAGCATCCACAGCATCCCTCTCCCAAGAAGGGCAATCCTTGCAGAGGAGGAGGGGAAAGGAGATTTCTCATCAAATATGGGACTGAAAGAGCAGCACCCCAACGTTCAGAAATAGATCACCCTGCTCTGAAAGGGGGGTCACTGCCTTGGGAGCTGCTACCTGCCACGCTTGCTTTTGTTGTGAGGCAAAATTTTGTGGGAAGGGAAGGGGGAGATGGCTTGGCAAACACCAAGGAATGGAAAACAAAGGAGACCTTTGAGGTATCATCATTTTCCAGTGAGGCACAGGGAACACACAGCTTTATACTGCACTGCATAATACATCCTGAGCTCACCACAAACTGTGGAAAAAGTACAAGTTCAGAAAGAAGATATTTTATGTGTTAATGACACTTCTTACATGTTATAGCATCATTTCACTCATTCTGCTATGATCAAGGTCACACATACATGAAATTCTTGAGTAACACCAAGGCCACTTTTCCCTGGAAATATTATCACAACTGAACAATAAAGTATTTAATGATGTTTTCAAAAACATCTAAAAAGATTCTGCAACTTTCCTTCTGTTTAAAGAGACAGGAGAACAGAACTTTGGAGCCAGTTTAATAAGTCAAAGGAATAGACCAGAAGCTCATAAGGAATCATATTATCAGGCTGGAGCTCTCATAAATCCCCCTCAGTACCAAGAACCAGGTTTGGGCCTTACACAGTTTTTGTCATGGTCTGTCAAATTTTGATTCCCTAAAGCAAGGAAATAACCTTGGAGTCAGATCCTCCTGCCCTTTGCAAGGCAAATCATGCTCTTAACATCAAGAACATGAAGGTTGGGATTCCGAGCTCTTCTCTTCCTATTGCTTAAAAAAAGATATAACTAGGACAAATAAATCCCTCCATTTGACTTTTTTAATCTTGGAAGAAGAACAATTCTGTCTTTGAGGAGCTGTGTGTTATAGAACAGAGCAAGAAAACAGAATGAAGTATTTGAATAGTTAATTTCATTCTGTCCCAAGCAATAATGCCATAAAATATATTGGTCCAGAACAGCATAAAAGTCAACATTCTGTAAAAGGTAGCACAAATGTCTAAAAATAAGCACGTAACTACCAACAGATCCCTTTATCAACATTAGTATTCTTTCTATAGATATTTAAGTTGAGAGTGACCAGGAGCTGCTGCCAAATGAAGGGAGGAGGCAGTGGGGAAGATCATAAATGTACTGGTTTTTGCATTTTGTAGTAGAGAAAAGCTGCCTGTCAGTTTTGCCTCTGTGATGTTGAGTGGTGTTGATGCTGCTTGGAGACAGAGGAGCAATGGCAAGAGAACACCTGGGGGAGCTGCATTGCCCTCACTTTCCTACCCACCATTTTCCATTGATGTCAGATCTTTACACTTATGAGGTTAAAGAGAAAAAAAAAACACAAAGAGAAAACCCAATGAAAATGCCCTCTGTTTTCCATCAGTGCTTCTCACCATGAATGCTTCATTTTATCAAGAAAAATTGTCTCTATCCAGCCAGACTTTCCTTTCTCATTAAGCTTTGAAATTATGTTACATCCCAATATATATATATATTTTAAAAAGGTCATTTTTTCGTGCAAGGAATTTGCAATGATCAAAAGGCTGGTCTGCTTGTGTGATCAACCACAAGAATAACAGTAATATACAATGCCATTCCCTAGCTTAGTCAAAATAACAGATACAGATCTGTTTATGAAGGGATATCTTCTCCACTTTTACTCCTTAAAGAAACCTATAAGTTACTACAAACAATTCAATTTCATTCCACTGTAAATTTCTTTTCAAATACTTCAAGGATTTTTTCTATTTGTTTGTTTGTTTGTTTTCTTATTTCCAGAATAGCTTGAAATATAAATAACTTAGAAAGTAGATTTATAAATACTTGAGAATCCAGAGATGGGGGGGAAAAAAAATCACCATTTACAGTATATCTTGGTGTTAAGGATCAGAAAAATTAGTGTTTTAAGGAGCTGAGTGTGGTGTTGTGATGGTCTTCTACTCTTGGGTACTAAAGAGTGCCAAGGACAAAGTTTTGAGATACTTCTGAGACCTAAACTTCCATTATGGATTCCAAAACAAACTCATCCAAACAAACTCATTAAACCCCCTTAGATTCTGGCAGAAAGCACACAACACTCAGGTCTATAAAATCTCCAGAGTAGAACCAAATTAAAAGAAAATTAAGCAAGTAATTTAAAGGGAAAAAGTCTGATTAAACTCTCCATCTTTTAAAGAATTCCAACACCTTCAGCTGAAGTTAGGCAGAACTGCAGTATCTGTGGGCTTCTGAAGAAAGATCTCCAACAGCCAGGATTTAAAAATAAAAGGAGTACATTTCATAACAATAGAGATGCAGTATGGCCACAGTGAGCTACTGCATCACATCTGCAGCCTAGTCCCCAAATGGGGAGAAAATCTGCAAAACCTAACACAGGAATGACCTGAAATGCTGGAGAAACACTAATGAATCCCATCCTGCTGAAAAAAAAGCCCAAAAAAACAAACAAATAAACAAGCAAACAGAAAAGGAGCTGGCACTGCTGTGGTAGTGCTTGAATGCAGCCATTATTCCATTCAGTATTTGCTAAGTAGATTCCCAGGGCTGCAATCCTGAAACAGACAGTGCTCAGCAGAAAGAGAGCTGAAGGTATTTTATTAAAATGAGATTGCTCCAGTGGCCAGTCCTTAAAGCCTCCTACATTTGTACTAGACAAAACAGAGGTAGAGCTCCGTGTTTTAGAGCTATTTAAATTCAAACCAAGATACGCCTGAATGGCAACACTTGCTGAGGCAAAGTATTTCTTCTGAAAGGCAGAGAATGGGGCAGCTAATCTTGGCAATCCTGGGAATTGCTTACACGTTTGCCACATTCTTGAGGGCTTTTTGAAACAGAAGTCAAAATACAGGTACAAGAAACTTTGTACACTCCCACCCTCCAAGATGAGGATGACAAAAAGATTCACAAAGGTCCCACTGAGCACATTTCCTGCCCTGAGCATCCTACAAGGTCCTAAGTCATGGACATAGTGCAAACCTGGATTAAAAGCTTTTTCGGTGAAGAAATTATTTTACAACCACAGGAATCAAAAGGCAAAATCTATATTATACATCAGGAAACATTCCTACCCTTTTTTGTCAAGCCTAACACCTGCTGCACACGGAGATGCCAGCGTGGCAGTTGACAGAGCATTCCCTAAAAAGCCAGCTAAAGAACGGATTCAATGATGCCTGACACCATCCTTCTCCTGAAGTTTTCCATAGCAGCTGTACCATTTGAGCACACAGATTTGGGACAGCAAAAGAAACACAAAAGCTTTAAAGTCTTTCCTTGGTTTGTGGCCGTTTGCCCCAACCCCTTTGATGTCACCATGGCCTTTAGCTGGACCTTCCTGCGAAATGAGCAGCACACCAGGTGCAGCTGCCAAGGCAGCCATGGAATGTCCTTGCTGAGCTTCCCCCAGGGGACAGCTCTGGCTTTGCTCTCACTGCCATTCCCTGGGGACTTGTGCTATCCAGAGGCAGACAGTTCCTTGGCAAAGGTAGGAGGTACAGGAAACCCGCAGGCTGCGAGCAGAGCCCTGTGGGGCTGCTCTTTGGAGCTCCATGGGATAACGGGAGCTGGACAGGAGGACAGCAGCTGAAGGGAGGGGTGGAATGGCCACTGCCTCCTCCAGGGAAACCCCTTCTGAAGCCTGCAGGGAGCAGGGCCAGGCTTCTCCACACTGCCCAGTGGCCCGAGCTACAGATCTCGGGAAGAACTTCCCTCAAAGCTTTGTGCAACTAGACAGGGCATTCCCCAATCTAGATAAATGCAGAAAAAAAAACCCTAACATCTGGTTTTTTGCTCTTGGACATGGTTACAACATCAGAAGATACATAAGAGGAACCCACAACTGCAAGGAAACAAAGAATAAATTAGGAAAATTGTCTCCTGTGGTAATGCTGAACCTCCAGCACCCACAGCCTGTGTCTACCACGGCCTCTCCATGGCTGAGAGACCACCAGGACCTGCAGCATCCCTGAAGGAAAGGCAGCAGCAGTGAGGAACAGCGGTGAGTGCAGCTGTTCAGCAGTTGGCCTTTTTATCACCAGCCAGGGAACACTAAAAACACCACAGCTGAGATCAGAGCATGGAGATCTTTACTCTAACACAAACAAGCTGCCCTGGCAGCATTAATCAGGCTATACAAGGATAGAGAGCTCATTAGACTAACAATTCCTCTCTGAGGCTCCATGATTAAAGCAGAATGAAAATAACATACAGCCCAAGACACACCAGAGAATACTGAATACCGTGTAGGTGTCAGCACTGCTAAAACTATATTTTGTAGCGGCCATAACAGCAGCTATTGAGCCACTTTGTAACTCTGGGCAGTTGTCTGAGTACAAATTTAAGGCTTAGAGGCCCCCAAAGTCTTTCCTGTGAGGTTTAAAGGAAACTGTGTAAACCTTACATGTGTTATCAGCGATAAACTGATTTCCTGCCATTGCACCCAAACCCAGCCTTGTGCTCACACTGTAGCAAGCACTATTTTCTGGAAGTAAAGTGATCTTTTCTGGTGCTCACCCCTACTAAATGGAGCTCCAAGCAGCATTTGTTCCTTTTTCATCCAGTTGTCCCAGCCCTATTTCCCAAAAGAGCTCCTTCATCTAGGATCTCCTAGTCTGTGATTTTGAGAATTAAGTAGCAAAGCAAGTATCAGCTTGCAAGGTGCTCTCAGTCACAATCTCCTCTTTGGTAGGTGTTAAAATGCACCTCAATTACTGAAAACTTCATAAAACTGTTGACTTGTTTATCTCCAATTCTGTTACTAGATTTTTTTGCCATATCTCCCACAACTACTGACATAAGAATAATAGTAGAACATTCTGTTCAGAGGGAGACTATTAGCTTGGCATTATCTAGCACAATGTATTGTTCTGGTTTTCTTTGCAGTGGGGGAGAAAAGAATAAAAGAAAAAAAAAAAATCTGTTCCTGGTCTATCTTCCTTTGTGGTTGATCCTATTTTCCTAATTGTGGTTCTTGTGCTCTGGCAAAGCCTGTCCAGATGACAGAAAAGCCAGAGGGAGGTGAAAAACACTGGTCTTCAAGCTCCACAAGGACCTTCAGACATAATGTGGGGATGTTCTTCAAATCTCATCAAACTCAGGATTCATGCAGATTTTCCTTGTGCCTCTCCATGCCATACTGCATGAGTCTCACCCCATGGACACAGCTTTTGTTCTTTTCTAGCTTTCTCCTGGTACATCTCTCTGACCTCTTCCAAAAATGTTTGTTCCAAAGCCTCTTTTCCCCACAGTTGGAGCTGCTCTCATCCTGTACCACTTTTCCTCTCTCCTGCATTAGGTGCTCTTTCCCCCGCCCCAAACCTTTGCTAAAAATTTCTTTCTCTCAATTCCTTTTAAAGTTTTCTTTCCTGCTGTTACTAGCCAAATGACAGACTTTCAAATTTCACTCACCACCGAATATCTTTAAATTGCAATAACCTGCAATTTCTATTGTCCCGCGCTTCCCTTGTCCCATTTAATTCCAGAATGTGCTCTGGCATACAGACAATGCATTAGGGAAGTGGGAACAGCAAATGGCAAATAGAAAGTCTGGAATTTTGTGTTTGCATTGAAATGTGTGTATGTGAGACACAGTTAATGGCTACTGCAATATTGTCTTCTTCAGCTTATACAATACCTGCGAAAAAATAAGTATATGAACATGATTTTTTTAACATGCATAAGGCAGTGAAACACTATCACAATAAAAAGTCATTTTCAGTATTTTAGAAAGTGGAAGAAGTTTGAAAAATTTGACATCTTTTCCTGACTTTGTTATGACACTGGAAGTACATCATTTGACAGGGAGAGGAAATTAATTTAGCCTTGAAGTCATGTACAAGTTATGCCTTTTTAAAGTATTTTTCTCTCACTGGCTTTGATCGTACAATCCTAGCAAAAATAAATGTGCATTTCGTTTTGAGTTTGGTGGGTTTTTTATTCAAGTTTTGTGCTTTAAATTGTTTTCAAGCTCATTTTGAAAAGGTGAAAAAAAACCAGGTTCCTAGACAGAATTGTCTGTTTAAAACTCTCATAATAGGCCTGCAATTTTTGAAAAGCCCTGGCTCTTTTCTGCTCTTACATATAATTTCTCCTCTGCTCAAAAGAGATGAATTATCAGAATGCAAGGGATTCAGTGTCATTAACATGTCATGGACTGTATTTCATGTAAGTGTAACCTGAATGAAAATGAAACTGAGGGTGGCAGGCTCTGGGTGTGACTCTGCTCTGCAGTCCTTGGGCAGGGAAGTTCTTGTTTGTCAAAATGTGCAGAGCAGGAGAAGCTCAAAGAACCAAAGCCAAAAGCACCTAAGACTTGCAGTAGATGGAGCAAAGAGATGATGTGGCTCTCTAGAGAAACAGACTTTCCAGGAAAATTTAAATTGCTCATGTTTTGTTGTTCCCATATACCTGAGTACATCTCCAGGATTTTGATAGAAACCTAAAGTACGCTCAAGTGGAAATTCTGACCAGGAAGGAACTCAGTTTTACTGGATCTCATCACCTAAACATCCAGCACATCAAGGTCTTCTTTCTGTGTAATTCTTGAAATTTGTGTGTTTCTGCAGGGTATGAAGTATAAGAAAAGCCCAATGAGAATCCTGGAGGAACCACTGGAATATATCCAGCTGAAATTAATCGGTGTGAATTTAACTCAATTCACCTAACTGGCATATGAGGAGGATTACATAGGATTTCAGAAGAAATCCTATCTCTTCTTCCCCTAAAAAAGGACATACAATATTAGTTAATCCTGTTTAGATTAACCTGACCAAGCCAATGCATATGAAAAAAAACATCACTAACTGCTTTAATTCATCTTGGCCATAAATTCAATACCTGGAATGGGTTCTCAGCTGAAATTCAATGGACTCAAAACAGTTCCACCTGCAAAGAATGTGTGGGCATTGCCAATGGCATCAATTGAAATGGACATTGCAGTGTCCCTGACCATGTCAATGGAAATCTAAAGTGTTTTTCCAAAGAGGGACGCAGTACATGCAGATATATAATTATTCCAGAGTTTGCTGGGTACAGCTGAGAAGAACCTGGCCTAAACTTGTATTTCAATATGTGCAAGATAATACAGCACACCTGGAAAACTTTTAATTATTCTTTCAGAACTGCATTTTTACTGTGTCCTTCTATTAAGTAATGACGAAACAAAGAAAACCCTGCTACAAATCCTCCACTTTAACTCTTACACATGGAACTGAAGATGGAATCCAACATATTTATGGAAATACAACCTCCCTAATGTTATGAGTAAATGGGAAAAAATGCAAAGGAAATCTATTTTGGTATATAGATCTGGAACTAAAAATCATTTGTGTTTTAAAATAATGTCAGTGAGGTATGCTGTGATATTGATTTTTTAAGCAGAAGTCTCTGTTTAATTCAGGGAAGTTCTGCTGGAAACAAAAGGCTTCAGCATGCCTGCTGTATTTAGGGCCAGCTGATGTATCTCAGAATAACACTGATTATTATAGACGTATCCTGATCCATTTCAGCTGAAAATTTGGCTTTTAGAAGCTGATGGAAAGCATTTGTCTGTTCCCCAGAAGGATGAGAACAGAAGCAATGGTATTATTTGGATGTCAGCAGACAAGACATGGCTGTAGAAGAGCATTTGCTTCTAAAGCAAATTAACAGCGAGTGAAAGTTGCCTTTTCCAAAAGCTTTGCACGAAGCTGCCACTGGAGCTGCTTGCTTACATGTTGATTTTATCTGGCGTGGGTTTATGGATCTGCCTGTGGCCAGAACAGCACAGGAACACGGGTTCTGCTCCCTGCTTTTCAACTTCATCTGCTGCCAACAGAGCAATGAAAAAAATTATGATTTGAGTGCCTTTAACAGAACTTAACCGAAGCAGAATGAACCAGGAGGCTTAACTTATATCTCCCTGGGTAAGAAAACATTTATTAGCAGGATACATGGGTGTTAAAGTGCTTTGTTTGGTCTCAGTGAGGAAGAAAGTGTGCACTGAAGGAAAATAACGGGGCTGCTGTGTGTGCCACAGCCTGGGGTTAAATCCCAGCTGATGTTCTGGCACTGGCACACGGCAGAGCAGGAGTTGCTTTAGCTCAGGGACTTGCCAGAGGAAGCTTTGCAGGTTAATCCACCACACACTGCAGTCAAGGAAAACAGGGAGCACGAGGGACACCCCACTTTGCTTCAGAAGACAAAATGAAGTACCGTTTTCAAAGGGTGAAATTGAATTTCTTCTCTGTTTTCCAATACTGGTCATTTTTTGTTTTATTTTCTTCTGGTTTTCTCCCCATGGAACTGCTCAGGGTCAAGAAGAGCCAGTTCAGGGAAACCACCTGGCCCATAAATACAGGGGGTAGAACGAAGCAGTCATAGGGGTCCTCTGTGGATATGTAAGTTTTGAGTTCTCTCCAGGGTATGTTAATTACTGAAACCAGAAATATTTGTTGGCGTCACAATGTAATGGAATTTATGAATCAGGGTAAAAAACCCCATGATGGTATTTTCAAAATCATACCAACATTCTTGGTCAAGGCTTGTATCATAATTCACTTTAAAACAGAGATTCTGTGCATTTAAGCTAAGGTACAGAGAAAATACAAAGTTAATTATATTAGAAAATGTTAGGATTAATTTTCTTCTTCTCCAGTAAAATCTCTAAACTGTCCCAGCAGCTGAAGTCACTTTTCATATGCAGTCTGTGATATTACAAGTCACAGTTTGAAAGAGATAGCAAAGTCTTCTGTAGACTAAATGGTTTTACAGTACATCATACAATGATTAGAACTGATTGGCACTTAATTAAGGAGCGTTACTGGTTGATTATTGATTCACTATTGGGAGGTTTCACATCTTGTTCTTATTTTAATGTGAAATTTCACCCTTGAACAAGGTTATCTGCAGTACATATCTCAGATACAAAACTATATTTTAATTAAACATAACTAGTCAATATAATATTATATTAGAATTATTCACCAGCAGCACAGCCCTGCTTCTCTTATATTCTGATTCAAAGAGATGATGCAGATCTCTACTGAGATAACAGATTTTCTGAGCTTCTGAATTAGAGAGAGAGAAAAATGAAAAGGAAAAACACAATTAACAAGATTCATGGTTTTGCTATTTCATTTGACTTTGTCAGTCTATTGCCATGCCTTTGCTGAATGCAGCACCTGCACTGCTTTCAGGGGGACTTAACCACACGCACCACTGGAAACAGAACCAGGAAAAGCCTCAGCAATTGATGAGTGGGGACTTGGACTAATCTGGGAAGGGATCAAAGCTGCTCCCCCTCTCCCATGGAGCATGAAGGAAGTGTGCTCTGTGCTCTGGCATCCCTGCATCATTGCCATGGACATAAGGACTGATCCTCTGAGCAGAGGCCCCCAACACAAACGCTCACACAGCGAGGTGAAAATGATCCTGTTCTTGAACCCATCCACTAAACCCAGCATCCCTCGCCATTCATCCAGCTAAATAAAGGATAACACAATTAAGATAATTATCCCCTGTGCATTCATGGTGTATTTGTTGCACAACATGCCTCCTTAGTCATTCTGAAATTGGTTTATTTATTGAGAACAACAATTATAGCACCAAAACAAATTATAGCCGAGAAATGTTCTTTCCACCAGGGTGAGGGAAAAATGATGCTGGGAGCCAGAAGGGTTCTCTTATTTATTCTGTGCTATGCCTAACAACATTTTCAGAGTCAAGCAAAAGGACCAAAAACCACCTGGTTTGGAGGTGGTGTTACAGAGAAGAGAATAAGAAACTTATTCAGAGCTTTCTTTCTCTCTGAGATTCCTGCAAGTATAAGTTAAACTATTTCCCCTTATTTCTGTACACGCAACAAATGTAATCATAAAATAGCCATTTAAATAAATTCCAAAATAAAAACCTCCTCCTTTTCACTAGAAAATTCCTCTTAAATGGAGCCAGGAGAAAAATGATCACAAACTATTTTAACCGAATGATCCCCCAGCATAAAGTGAAATAGATACATCGATGAAATTGAAAATTTGGTGGCATATAAACTTGTCCCAAAAGCACCAGGGAAGGTGTCTTACACTCACTGCAGTATCCTGTGCTGCTTTAGCAAGTGAAGTGCCAGATTTGGACCTGGTCCTGTACAAGGCAACCAAGCATTATTTGCCCAATTTAAGAGAACTCTCAAACCATTGTATTTTACAAGCTCACTGATAATCCTTCTGGAGTCAGAGGATCTGTCCATGCAGTGAATATTTAACAGCGAGTGAGGCACTCGAGCACATATTTAGCATGAAATACAGTTTTAAAAGGCCTGCTCGTTAGCCTGGCTCTTCTGGGAAGTTAAATGATGGATTAAGCCCTCATTCCAAGCCAAGTATCCAGCCTCCCAATTTTATTGTCTCATTCTCTTGCAGACACTCATTTATGCCAACAGAGGTGAGTCTCTGCTCGGTTTGGTTTGTTGGGCACCCTGTCACCCTCACCTGGCTTTCCAAACCACAGCATGGGTTCCCTTAATTAAAAAGTAGTGTTTCTGCCATGGGATGCTCCACAATGGAGCTATTCCCCCATTTTATTTATTCCATGGCACACCCTACACACTTTGCAATTTTCTGCTGGATTTCATCAGCTATTCGTGATAATAAACAACATTAACTAGGTCAGCTTTATATACTGCTTCATATAAGATCCTGCTTTCTTTAGCATCAGGTTGGCTATCAAATTATTTCAAGAAACGCTTTGGCAAAAAAGGTTGGATCCTGTATCAGATGAACACCTGACAGAAAGCAAAACAATACCAACCCTATGTCAGAGGGTCACTAATAAACTTTTTCTTAATTATATATTCTAAAATCACAGTTGAGAAATTCTTTTTCACTCTCCTATCTTTCAAAATAAAACCTACATTTTGACAAAAATATATCGCCTTCACTCTTCCTCAACTCTTTCCTTGTCTTTGATCTTTGAAGAACCCTGAAATAATGGAAATACTTCTTCCCCAAGGATAAAGTGTAAATTTATTTTTCTGACTGCATTATATTCAATAACACGAAGAGAAGTCAAGAATAGATGTAACTTCTGTACATGTTGTTTTTGAAATTTGAACACGTTAGACCCAAAATATGCATCTTAATCCAAGATGAAAGGACAATTGCTACCAAGAGAAAGACAACGATTTACAGAGCAATTACTTGACAACGTTATCTGAAATGTTTCAGTGAGGGCCTCTGCAGTCAAAGGGAATTCCTCCCATTATTTCAAGCAGAATTTAGGCAGGGTCTTTGTTTTCTGAAGAACGTTTATTCATCAGGTAGTGATGAATCAATGCAAATAAAACGTTCTCACAATAAGCTGCTCAGTGGTTACAGGAAAAGTGTCCAGAATTCAACCAGAATTGAATTCTGAACCAAAATTCAGCCCAGGGGGAAAGCACATCCCAGCCTGGCACAGGGAGAGGGAAGAGGAGTTCTGGAGTTCTGCAGCAGCATCACTCTGGCACAGGGAGCAGGGATGACCCTTTTATAGCCCTGAGGGCACCTGGAATATTGCACTGCCCTGCAGAGGAGCATTGACGAGTCACTGGAGTGAAGTACAAATAATCAGAGGGCGAGAAATGTCGATCAGAGGGAATGACAGAGAGAGCCAGACCGATCCAGCTGGGCTAAGGGAAAACAAAGGGTGGGACCTGAGAGCTCTGTACAAACACACCAAAAGGGCAGCTTTCAGCAGAGAAAGGAATTATTTAGGGTCTTTCACAGAAGAATCAGCAGCAGCAATGGGAAAATAGGGGAGGTGGCACCCTCATCTCCTTCCGCACAAAAGCAGATCTAGTCCTCTTTGAATCACAGAAGTTTGGGCACTGAGAATTCAGGGGAAGACTCGGTAGTAACTCACAAATAAGTGACCCAGAACCGATTGGGCACACACAGAGCTGTCCTGTGGCTTATTCCGTGTTTGCAAAATCCACTTGACTCTGTAATTAGGCTGAAAACCCTTCCAGGCAGGGCACAGAGCAGTGGAGTCTTTATCTTAACTGATGTTCTGGTTATAAATAACACACTAAGCTGGTTAACAACAGACTAAACTTGTTAGAAAGCTTCAGGCTGGGAGCCTGTAAGTGTGGTGGAGTTTGGGCTGTAAATAACCTCAAACTCCAACCCAGCAGAACTGAAACTTTAGGGATGTTGTAAGGAGAAAGTCTAATTTGGGGAGGTTTTGAAATCTATATGAACATCTGTTTTATTACTGTCCTGGCAATCTGTAAACCCTCCAATGCAGAAAATTCCCTTGCAGCAAGAGCATTAGTGAAGGAAAATCAACAAAAAGAATTCCTCAAATTGCCTTCTTCAAGAAAACCAACATCTTTCTTTGTATTTTTGAACTATGAGTGGAATTTGGGTTATGAAATCAAGGCAATAGGAACAGTAGGAACTAAATTTTCCAGCACTCATCATAGCACGTGATACAATATCTAAGGTATATGTCTTAAAGGACAGCAAAAGAAAAAGGTCATATGAACTGAATATAACAAATACTAATACAATAAATAACACCAGAATCACAATGCAGGAAACGGCTCTTTTACCACTGCACTCCAAAACTCCATTATGATGATGTGAATACTCTTATTTCTGCCTTGTTTTTAGCTCTGTTTGGTGACAGATGGGCTTTAGACCTGAGTTCTGGGACTTACATCAGGCAAAGGACTTGTCAGATGGAATATTTATAGTTTTTCTGGTTTCTGAAATATTTCAGAACTTCTTTATCTTCAAACAAGAAGAAATAAAGTGTAAGCTCTCATAGCTCAGGGATGTGGGGAAATATTTTAAAGACATATTTACAAAAATTCAGATTCCTTGAATTTGAAATTCACTTCTCTGGATGTCATAGGACCTAGTCATAAGCCCCCTTCAAGAAACCACAGAATTATTAAGATTGCAAATTCCACATCAACAAGAAAACAGCATCCATGTAAACCACCCACTGTCTAAAGACAGTAATATTCAAATAAATCCAAAATGGAACTGTGAGTTTTTAGTTTGAGTTGAGCGAAAACAAGCAAAACCAAACTTTCCAGCTCTGGGTGAGACATGAACCATTCCTGTCTGAGGTTCATCCTCTTGTTTAATCTGATGATGAAAAAAAAAACAATCAGACCAAACCAGAAACTTCAGTGAATATACAGATTTTTCCTTTGAGGTGACTAATCCCAATTTAAAAGAATACAAATAACAATCCCATATCCCTTTCATACACTGCCCAAATCCTTGCAGGCCTCCTGGGGCACATTCCTGTAATCATGAGCCCTACAGGCAAACACCATGTTTATTTGTGTCCTCAATAAAGCAAAATAGAAAACACAAAGACCTACAAGCCCTCTCTATCCCCTTCAACATTATCCTTTATATTTCCACAAGGCCCAAGCAAATAGCTTGAGTTCCCTGGCATAATTCACCTCACTAACACTTATTTACATCATAAAACCCAGCTCATGTTTTTAGTGGGATAATTAAATACAGAAAGAGGGAAAAACAAAAATCCTTCCAGTCCAGGCAGTCAATGTGTTTTCTGCAACCTGAACGTGGTCCTTGGCCAGGGCACAAAATGAAGAGCCTGAGTGAGCAGAGATTCTGTCCAGCCTCAGCTGCTCAGCCTCGTGCTGTGCTCAGACCTGGTGTGCTCCACAGAATGAGCTGGGCTCTTACCTGTGATACATAAACCCTACACACTCCATCTTGAAAGCTTATTTTCTTCAAGCATGAGGTTTAGTCCTAAAGAGAAGGACTGTGTTTAACTGCACTACAATGGATGGATTTGAAGCAAAGCTCTGAATAATGGAACTTTATCCCCCTGCAAACAAGAGAGCTGACACAATGTATTCAATATTATAAATCCTGCTGTGCTGCCAAACTTATAATAAGGCATTCGTAGAGGAAAGTCTAATGATGGGGGAAAAAAAACAACTTTTTTTTTCCTTACATGAGATCATGAATTTTCTCAGAATCACATCTAAACAGTAAGGTACTACCTGCAGAAAAATAAATTACCATAAAGATGTTATGTTGGTTTAGGGTGGGGCTTTTTTTTGTAACCTGATACAGATTAGGTTTTTTTCCTGAATATTGCATTAAAGGTAGGTATTAGAGCAGAGCTTTTAACACAAGCAGTTTGAAACGTGTGGAAAACAGCTTTGATGAAAGATTCCTCTCAGACTCCTGCCTGTTGGATTTGTTTAAATGCTTCAAATAAATTCATATCTGGTTAACTCTGGTCTACAAATACATAATGATACTTCATTGCACAATTTTGAAGGTTAAGCTGTATCTGCCAGGAATAAACCCAGCGCATTAAGAGATCATGTTGAAAAATTTCTAAGTTCCCTATTTCCCTTTCTAGATATTAGAGTGTGTTTTGGTTTCTTTGGGGGAAAAAAACCCTTTGTTTTCTTTTTTTAAGTATAAAGCCTTTGGACACCAACCCAATTCTTAGTAGTGGAACAACTGAGCAAGAAGAAAGGGCTCCAAGGCAACAGAAAAAGAGCTTTTTCCTCATTATATTTACTTTGTGGAACCCAGAATGTCCCTTTTTCTCACCATCCAGGAGGAGATAAACACAACGATTTGCTGTATGTTCACAAATATTCCTAGGGATTACTAAATCCCTCATCTTCAGTTTGCCAGTTAATTACACACAAAAGGTGTTTATTGACTAATATACTTCTCTGTTATGAGCAATTAATTGATGTGACTGTTCCAGCTAGGGCTCAGCATGCACGAAAATATCCCCCTGCACTGAGGCACAGAGACAATTAATGTCTCAGGTAGATCCACGTGGAGGTTAAACTGACTTTGGAGTATCTTTTGTTACTGTTGTTAGCCCATGGAATTGCACAACCAGCGCTGTTTCCAGATAAAACAGGATTCATGAGAGCGTGAGGCTTTCAAAACGTGTGTTGTGCAGAAATCCTCCATTCATCACTGAAAGCTACGCAGCAGATATCTCACATGCCACAGCAGGAGTCAGATACTGCACACCAAGATAAAGAGCATTGGGCAGGCTCACCACTCGTCCTGTTGTGGGGAAAAAAGGTGAGCACTGTCAGGGCTTCTCTGAGCTCTAGGAAGCAAATTATCCTCTGCTCTAATGACAGTAATGAATTAAATCACGCTTCGGAAATGAATTGCTCCCTTCTAGGTCTGAGGGATAAATCATCACAGAATCCCAGAATCCCTGGGTTGGATGAGACCTCCAAGATCATCGAGTCCAACCCAACCCCAACACCTCAACTAAACCCCAGCACCGAGTGCCACATCCAGTCTGTTCTTGACCACACCCAGGGATGGTGACTCCACCACCTCCCCGGGCAGAGCATCCCAGTGCTTTATCTCCCTTTCTGTAAAATGTTTTTCCCAATATCCAGCCTGTGTTTCCCTTGTGCAGCTCAAGGCTGTGTCCTCTGGTTCTGTCAGTGCTGCCTGGAGACAGAGACCAACCCCCCTGAGCACAGCCACCTTTCAGGGAGCTGCAGAGAGTGAGGAGATCGCCTCTGAGTCTCCTTTTCTCCAGGCTGAGCACCCCCAGCTCCCTCAGCCCTTCCTCACAGGGCTTGTGCTCCCAGCCCCTCACCAGCCTCGTTGCCTCCTCTGGACGTGCTCGAGCATCTCCACGTCCTTCCCAAACTGAGGGCCCAGAGCTGGACACAGCACTCGAGGTGTGGCCTCAGCAGGGCCGAGCACAGGGGAAGGATGACCTCCCTGCTCCTGCTGGCCACACCATTCTGATGCAGATCATACTTCCTACAGCCACCCCATGGCCACAGACATGCCCATCCAGGCTTGCAGGGCTCAGCAGCCTGCAGGCGCAGAGCCAAACGAAGCTGCGGGTCTCGGTTCGTGCTGTGCAATTTGCATTTTTCACGGGGCTGCTCCAGCTCCAAGGCACATGGGATGGGGCCCTTGGGCAGCAAGGCTGGACCTGCTGCTGAGCTACAGAGCACAGCTCCCACCAGAGCCTGACTCTGACAGAAAATCTGGTTTCTTGACAGAAAATCTTGTTTCACTTAGCGACCTTCCACACAAGACATGGGGCAGATCAAATTTCAAGTAATAGCTGCGAAAGCAAGAACTTGCACTTTTTGAGAGTGTTTTGTCAGAGATTACTGTGCAAGACATCAGGTTAAGAGGATCATGACACAACCAGCAGATTCCTATTACCCAATCCTGAGGAGTCACCTTATTCTTGACTTCAAAGAATTTAACTGGACTTTTGCCATATTTTCCAAGAGAAGAGGATTAGAATCCTAGAAACATGACTACAGATGAAAGCCTGTGCAGGAATTATCCAAGATCTCTAAAATGAAAGAACAATTGCAGTCAGTGCAATGCCACCACAGTGACAAGTTAGGATGTGCCTTACAAAGAACATGTTTTGGTAGGGCTTTGTGGGGAAGGATGTGTGTGAAATAAGTTCACCACAATAGAAAGGAAACAATAATTCAAGAATGAGTGATTCTGTCCTGAGCCTTTGAAGGGGCAGAAATAAAAATACAGAATAAAAAGTATAAAATATTTTAAGAAAACTTTCTGATCCGGATTCTTTTCAGAGAGCAAGCCCCAAACCAGTATTTCAATCACAAAATAAAAGATTCTTAATAATTATTAAAAAAAAGAAACATGATTCTGAATAATGCATTGGAACAAATTATCATAAACTGTAACTTTATAATTACTGGTTGGAGTAGTTATAAACAGCTTGTATTTCAGGGTCATATGTTTCACTTAATACCATCTTAACAAGATCAGGGGGTCGGGCTTTTTTCTAGCAAAAGAAAGGACAGCTTCTCCATGAAAAAAAAAAAAAAAACAAACTGAAAAAGGTACTAAACATCACAAATTTGTGGGGTTTTTGCAATAATCACACTAATAATGATGTGTTAGTTCCATGACACATTGTACTATTACATTAATTCTATAATTATATTGTTTAAAATGCTTGGATAAACAAAAGCTATAATCATGACACAACTCTATGCCATGGTATTATTCCAAAACAGCAAGTCAAACATTTAACTCCTAAATGAAAAAATTTGTATCAATCAGACTGGGTATTAAAGGAAGCAGCAACATCAGGAGGATCAAAGGATTTATTGCAATCATAACCAGATTGATAAACTGTTTGTTCTGCTTCCACAAAGCATTTATGTCTGATGCATTTAACTCTGACATTTTGGATAAACACAGAGATAAGAAAGGAGACCTCATTTTGTATAAAAATACCTTTTACCTTAATCTCACTTCAGGAGCTGATACAGGAGACAAAGGAGCACCGGTCTATCATGCATTCCTTTAGAGCAGCTTTTAATTTGGAAATGTGGAATTGAATGCCTGTGGACAGACACTTGGGAAGCGTTTCCACAGGAAGATAAGGAAATAGGCTGCACTTCACAAAGGGGTTTGTGAGCAGCTGTCGGGGAACTTTTGAAGCACTGATGTGATAAAGGTGAAGGCCCCTGTGGAGCAGATCTCAGCCACCTTCCATGTGCTAATCTTGTTATAAAGGATTGCTCTAATAAAAGAAGACTAAATAAAAAGCCAGACTGAAAAAAACCCAGCTTTCTAAAGTTCAAAACAGGCTTCTTTGTCATTAAAGTCCAATGAGAAATATTGAATCCTTCTGTAACATAATCAAGAAGAAAGCCCTCAACAATGAAACGATTATTGTGAGGAATAACAACCTGTGAGGAAGGGTTGTAAGCACATCTGTTTCAAAGGGATCAATCCCACAAAAATCTACTCCTTTATGGACCTGAAGCAGAAGAGTCCTCCAACACCAAAAACTTTTCTTCCTGTAGATTTCCAGCTTTGCCTTGGCTTTTTCATTTCTGGTGGACAAGAGAAGTTGGCAGGTTGTAGGAAGCAGCATCACAAAAACATAGTGAAGTATTAAAAAAGATGCTGCTTCAAAACTAAAATCAAACCCCACCAAATCTGGCTTCTTTCACGTTAGCCACTTACAGAAGAAGATGTGATTACATTTTAAAATTCTGCTGCTCCATCGCAGCAGTTTTGAAACATTTATAAGCTCAGCCTGTGTGTGTTGTAATCCCAGCGGCTGGCGTAACAACGGCCTGAGGATCCGAGGTTGTCAGGAACAACAAATTGCCAACAAGAAACACATCCTGTAAAACACTGCCTGGGTAGTTCATTTAAATTTGAATCTGTATCTCTGTTGTTGGCACATTGCATTAGTCATGACTTAAACCATTAGTAACAGAATGCTCTCCCCTACCCAGCGCCCAGCACAACAAACAAATGCCACTTCCATATCAGCAGAGAGCAGGCTTTTTATCAGTTTATTTTAAAACGCTAGTTATTTGTAAAAATAAAACAAAATCACCAAAACCAAGAGGAGTGTGCAGCAATCCTCAAGTGGTTATCTAGCTCGCAGAGCAAGGACAGAAATCAGAGTAGTAAAGGTGCTGCTGTGCCTGTTGCAATGATTTTCATGGCGGCACGCTTGGCATGGTGCAGGAGCATCAGCACATGATAAACTACAAAGTGTTTCCTAACGGGGTGGTTTGCATTAAAAAGGGAAAACCACGGAGGCTTGCTGGGTGTAGGCCACAGCAGGCAGTTTTTGCTGTCTTGGAGCAGCATGATTTATGGTGCTCCAGCACACACCAGTTTATATCTGCTCTAGCAGCTGTGTTTAACAACCTTAAATTCCCTTTTGCCAAGAAGAAAGCATCCACCAGCCAGGGATGCAGCCAGTGGGGGCTGCTGTGCTCAGACCTACACAAAACTGATGCAAACCAGCTTAAAATACTGGGAGAACCCACTCTCCTAGGGAGACTCAAAAAAACCAACCAAAATGGACAGAAATGCAGAGTTTTCTACTTAATTCTGGCTTATAAAACACTTCAACAGGGACTCAGTCAGCTCAAGGTCCCTCCAAGGATGATGGCTGTGGCTCTCAGGAAGGCTAAAATCACTCTCTGATAGTACCCACATTTTCTCCATTGATAGCACAATCACAGTGCTCTCGTGCATCTCATTTTGGCATCACAAATAAATTCTAGAGAAATCTGTACACTTCTTTTATTGAGTCTTTATTTCCCCAGTACCAATGGCTGAAGTCTCACGCTGTCAGGCGCAGAGAGAGAATTAGGAGCACATGGGAAGCTTGTGTCTCAACGAAGAGACATCCAACACCCTTCCAAAAATATAAACTCTCCTGATTTATTGCAATTTTAGTGCCTGTGATATGATAACTTACAAAAGAATGCAATATAATCTCTGGCAAGGCAGCCTACCCCAATCAGTGGGGCTGATCCTAAAAGAGCATTAATACAAAGCTATGGCAAAGCTACAAGATGGATGAGTTGGATTTAAATGACAAAACCACAACGACACATTTTTAATGGCAAACCCACAACTTGCAGTTTTATCAGGGGCTGAACACACTCTGCATTTTTAACATCTTTCACTGTTTTAAGCAAGTATTCCAGGGTTTGGTCCTTGGGCAGTAACAAGCCCAACTGATTTGAGGTTCGTAATAATTCTCCACTCAGAAAGCGATGACAGCCTACAGTTTGTTGATGTCACAGAGATGAACTCTTCAAAGCAAACTTTTTATTCTTCCACCCAAAGAAAAAAGATAAATTTTACTGAAGTTTGAATTATGGTTTTCCTCCTCTCACTTTGTCATTTCCTGCTCTTGGAACACGTTTCACCCAATCCAATTACTCCATCTCTGCCTTCCAAAACTGCCAAAGGTGCTGCTTCAACAGGGCAACCTTGCAGCTTGTCAGGGTTTTGCCATCCCTGGAGGGAACTCCTTAGCTCAGATAAACTCCCTGTGCCTCCCTCCTGCTCAGGTCCTGCTCTGCTTTCAGGTTTTCTTTTGAACCAGGCCTTAACCTTGCAAGCACAAAGTGCTCACAGCCTGAGTGCAACCACAAATGTGGCTCTTGTGCAATAAACACTTTCTCTGCTCTTTTCTCAAGGTCTCCAATGGTCACACTTTTGTCTTTTCAGCTTTCAATAAACACCTTTGGTTTAGCAAAACGAAGTCAGAAAAGGTACTAATATGTCAGAAGAACCAAGAGGCATAATGCATAAACAAATCATTCATAAGGACAGGAATTTTGGCAGTATTTTGGAGCTGTTTTGTTACTTAATGGAGATCCATTAAGTTTTATCCATGCTCAAATATTTACAAGCAAAACAAGTTAAAATGGAGAGGGAATTTATATATCAAAACTTTGATTATTTGGGCTTTAGAGAAAGCAGATATTGGAAACTGAAAGGATTTAATAAATAAAATTAAGGATTGATTAAGAATAAAAATTATTTCCTAAAGTCCGTTGAACGATAACAAGCAAAAGGGTGTTAGTAAACAAATAACAAATTTGATCACAACAGACCTGTTAATTTGGAATGGACTCAAATTCACAGCCAAATGCATACAATATTCTCAGGCTGAATTTTCTTTTAAGTGTCCTGAGATTTTTATTAATTGCTCTGCAAGCAGTGTATGTTTCCCCTAAGGTTTTTCATGTACTTCCTACTCTGTTTATTAGAGAATAATTACCAGCTGCCTTTTACTAGCTTACATTTGTAGCTTTGAAGAAACACACTTTCATATAGTATCAAAATGAAAACTGCAACTGTGTCCTCCAAAAGCAGTTGTTATAATTGCTTTAGAAACCTTGATCAATTTAAAATATGTAGCTCTGCTTTGAACTAACAAGAGTCAGTCTAAGCAGAAATATTAGAAGTGTGGTTCAGATCTGCAGCAAAGGTGATAGGCAGAGAAAACAGAAAAAGCTGCAAGGAAGAAAATCTTCTACTCCATGAAAATGGGATCAAAGAATGAATCTTAAAATAAACATAAAGAAAGAAGATATTAAACTCTAATCCAACACAACTGAGCTGAAAAACATGTTGTACTACATTCACAATCATCTGTTTTGTCAGAAATTCGCTGTGGTGACTGTTTAATATGCACAGTGTATATTCAAACACTTTTTGCAAATAAATAAGTAAATCTGTGAATATAATTGCCTTCACTGGAAACAGCAATTAAGGAGAAAAAAACAAGGTAGGAATCGGTGTTAAAACAAAAATGCAACAATCTGAAACTTATGAGCTTGGTTCCCAGTTTTACAATTTCTCCAGATCAGTTCTGCTGCGTCCCCACTTAAATATTTCATAGAGCCCCATCTGCAGAGGGCTGCAGGCACCACACACTGCTCAGTGAACCCTGCCATTCTTTGTGTCTCAGCGTGGGCTGAGCTCCTTCCAGAGAGCTGGCTACTGCCCCGTGCCACTCTGAAATGCAGGACACTTCCCTTCTCTGCCTCACAAGTTTCCCAACTCTGCTGACCCCTGAGAATCACTCGAGCCTTTTGATAACTGCCCTTTATCCATGCACAGCCTTGGAACAATTTTGCCATGCATTCTCAAGAGATCATTTCCCAAGCATAAGAAATTCTGCACTCCAGAGCTGCTGGGCTCTCCCTGCTGTCCCAGCAGCAGATCAGGATTTGATCCAGTGGCCTGGTTGAATTTTGGCATCTGTTTGTGATACACAGCCATTTGAATGCTTGGGATGTGACAGAACATTTATCATCATCATCCTCCTCCTCCAGCAGAATATTTGTTCAATTACTGCACATTTCAGCAGCTTTTCTTCCTTCTATGGCAAAATAGGATTCTGACCCCTGACAAGTTCACCCAGAGGTGGCCATTCCCATTTCTCTGGTACCACGAAGGCCAGATTCCCACCTCTGTGCCACATTTGTCTCTCTTAGCTTGGTCTCACTCTGTAACCCTTAACCATCACTGGTTTTAGCTATTCTCAAATTGCTGAGAGAGTACCCCAGAACACGTTAGCTGATCTAATGTGCAAGGTATTCCAGGCAACACTGTTCCCCTAACTCCTCTTTTCCCTTCAGAAAACAAAGCAAAAATCATGCTGTTGGCATCCCCTTCCTTTCCAGGTCAGATGAGTGCATGGTCTAGCAGCAGTTGCCCTGCTTTTGGAATTAATTTTGTAATCCCAAACTCTCAAAGGTCCATCAGCCAGCACACATTGTTTTATCTGCACATTCAACCCATCCCTTCTCTTCAGTGGGTTGTGCTGGGCTGATTTCTGCCCCTGTGATACACAGGCAGAATGCTCTGTGTTTCTAACACAGAATTCTTTATCACCAAAATTCCTCCAGGAGGCACCACATTCCAGCCTGGTTTCTCAGTGCTTCCCCAGTCTCACTCTGTTCTCCTGCTGGGTCTCAGGCAGGTCTTTCCTCTGGCTTGTGTCCACCTTCCTCCTCAGCAATCCAGGTGAAAGTCCAAAGCACTCATCACAACCAAATTCAACATGTGCTGGAGAAACTACAAATAGAAAAACGATGAGCCAAGAAAACTCACTGTGTGAGAGCACTGAATGTCTTGCTGGTCCAGTCAGAAGCATCTTTTCCAAAAGCAATTTGATGATATACAAAGCCTCTAGACTAGCACATGTTGCAGTGGTTCCTTTATTCCCTTCCACTCCACATCCCAGGTGGGTAAGGATGAGGACAAATGGGCTCCTTGGACAAACTACCCTCAAAGTATGGCTTGGAATAAACAGCCAAAATTCTGGTATTCACCCCCAGTTTTTTGGTTGCAAAAGATGCCTTTCAGTTGACTGTGCAATGTCAGATTGCCTCACTTGAACTGCAGAAGAGAAATTACACATGACCTTTATCCTTCTGCTCAGTGTTCTCTGTCCTGGAGCTTTTTAATACAATTTAGCACAATTATTTAGAATGACTTCACAGCAACACAGAGGCAACATTTTTTCCTGCAACGTTCTAAAAGGCTTCTAAGATATAAATTAATTTCATGGACACTAATTCTGCTGAGCTCTCAAAAGAAAACATAACTAAGAAACTTCAACTGACAAATAGAATGGAGCTGTGCAATTACAGAACATTCTTACAGGGGAAAAAAGCTGAGTTTTCTTGTAAACTTAACTTTGGCATTTTGCATTTTCACTGGAAGAATTTACTCTTCACTTAATACAGAATTTCCTATTTTAGAATCATACGTTAGAAAGAGAAGAACTCAACACACACATTTGGGACAGATATCATGTAATGTATGAAGAAAATAAAGTGGTTTTGCCTGAACTTTCTTACTATAAAACTACTGAAACCTCAAGAAGGCTCTGCTCACACTGCCCAATAAAATAAGCACAGAGAATATACTATTTTATTGATTTAAACAAAGTCCTCCATCCCTGCCAAATCAAAACAAGTTTTCACCCAAATAAAAACATTTCCTAACAATGAGTAATTCTGTGTTACTGAATTTCAGCTGTCCTCCTACACGCCCTGAACTGCGAGCTGTGCAAGGTTTGTTTTTACAGAAAGAAATTCTTCTTCCTGCTGCATATAAAAATACCTGTTTTCCTTTTTGAGTTGGAAACTGTTTTGCTTGTTTTGGTCAAGGTTTTTTTTTTTCCAAGATAAAATAAAACTGAAAATCAATACAATTACAGACAACTGATTGATGATGTTTCCAACAACTGAGGAAAATTGTCTCAGATATGAGAGATTCAGAAAACTAAAAAGTTGAATGCAAATGTTTGGGCAACCTTCACTCTATGTGCTTTCTTTTTGCCACCTATGTTAAGTCCATCATGGTGCATTAACTCCAATAATAACAGACTCTAATCATAAATCATTTAGGAATATTTTACAGAATTGTTTTTCCAGCAAAACTTTAAATGCTGAAGTTTGGTTTGCGGATTTTTTTTAAGGTTAATACTGTTCAAAAACTCCACAGGGGCAGGGACATTTATCGTGATCTGAAATTTAAAAATGTACAATTTATCATTCTCATAAGTGCAATAAACATCCCAGTATATGAGGAAGACAGAGAAAAGTAATTTACTCTTCTAGAGAGGAAAGTAATTCTTCAAAGGTTTGCAGTATGCATAAAATAAAATTCCTAATATACAGTAATAATTTCTGTAATTCACTAACTTTTAATGAGAATAAATGATGAAATAATTAAGTTGATGCATAAGAGATTGTATTGATAGGAAAAACCCCTCTGGATTAGAAACACATCTTTGAGCTTCTACTAAGTCTAATTTTTCTCCCTCCAAATGTCCAGCACTCTCAACATCATCCTTTAGAACAGAAACTAGTTTTAGCCTGACAGATAATTACTACCATTTCTTCAAAATAAAAGAAAAATGGATAAAAACATTCTTGGTGGCTTTGAAATTTCGTTACATGTTCCATGTCAGCAGTTCTTCCCTGTGTGCTTTGAAATAAAGTGCCAATTTAGACAGAAAATCCTTACAAAATCTTCGCCTTCAGTTCTGCTGACCTCCAGTCTGTATCTCCCTGCTCTGAGGTGCCCAGAGTTGCCACAGATGGCAAACACCTCACAGAAGCCATAAACCAAATGGATGCTTTGAAACTTGATTTAGTTTTCCTAAGCTTCAAAAGGAAATGAAAAAAAGGAATGCTGAAAATTTCACTCATCAGTTTGCAAACATGCACCAAATGAGGGTTTTGATTAAAAAAGTCAAAACAGCAGGAGCAGTTTATCTTGTATACAATTTCTAAGAGCACGTTATCAGAAGAGTGTTGTGCACCCTGGATTTAAAAAGTACCCTCAGATGCAAACAATGCAGTCAGACACAGAGGATGACTTTCATTCACAGAGATTCCAAATTAAACACTGGCTCAGATACTGCCAAATTTATAGAGAGTAAAGACAGAGAATCCTCCAGGAAAAAGATTGACTTTTGAGAATTGCAGAACAGACTCATGAAAGGCACTTAAAAGGGCACATAAACTTTGTCCACTTGTAATGACTGATCAAGCAGGTTTGGTCAGTATATTCAGCTATTGACAGAGCAAGAATTACAGAGTCTCACTGTGTTCACTGCACTGGTTCTATACTGCAGCTAATTCAGACTGGGTAGCCTTAACCTTACAAATACAGATCAGCTTTTAAAAATTGCTACAAGCTTTTAAACTTATTAATACATGAGTCAGGACCTGCTGTGCACACACTGCAGCCCAGGAAAGATCAGCTGGCCAAGGCTACTCACATGCTAAACATCTTTGCCGGGCAGGGACAACAGCCTTGCTCATCTCCAGCAGCTCTGACTGCTCAGCATCAATATTGCTGATCTTCACATGAGAAACCTGCCAGGAACATGCCTGGCACATGCTGGCATTGCCAGATGTGCTCAGATCCTCTGCCAGGCACACAAGCAGTGGCTTTGACCTGAAATGTTGCTAATCAAAGTGGCCAGGTTGGTCTCACTACCATGGAATCCATACAACTACAGCCCCAAAGTGATTAAACATTGCTGAGAGGATTCGTTTGGATTAAGAGTTTGCTCAGGAGTTCTGGGAGGTTTGAGGGCTACAAATATGAAAAGGGCTCTGGAGAACAAATTTGAAATGAGTTCTTCTCCAGACACACCAAGCTGGAAGAGAGGCTGGGAGCCTTTGGAAGGGAGCAGCCCAGGAAAGGGGCTCATTTTCAAAGGAAGGGATTCAACATCTCCTGCTGACTCCAGTGCAAAGCACTGCTGTTAATTAGCATTGACTGGAGGGAGGAGCACAGAATATTCTAAACATGACTTTGGTCCAAGTCTTCAAACACTGAATGATTTATACCCAGCAAAGTATTTCACACAACATTGTCTGTTACTTATAGATTGATGTTTTCTGCTGCAGAGCCTGGTGGGTTTTTGTTAATAGACACCAACAAGAATGGTAATTAAAGGATGCACTGATGGGTACTCATTACAAACAAAAGGCTCTCTTTGATCCTCCAGGTCCAGGGCCTTCTGAAAAACCTTTATCTTGAGAGGAGATAAACACAATATTTGAGAACCTTTTGACTTCTCTGCTATCAGCCTTGAAACTTTTTATAGTCAGTTTTTAATGTTTCCCCATGTAATTAGTAGCTCCAAGTAGAAGCTGATTGACAAGCTATCAGCAGCTGTTTATACAGCGGGAAAACCAGAAAATTATAACAGTGTGAGATGTTTGTTTAACTCCCTGTGCAAACACAACACATCTCCTGTGCTGCCCCAGAGCCCCTGCAAATGGTGTGGCAGTGACAGACCTGCTGAGCCCAGGAAGCAAATTCTGCTCCGTGCTGGCTCTGCACAGGGCATTCCAGCACACACACCAAGGGATGGGAAATTCCTGCCAGCCTCCACAAGTGCCAAGGCCTGGGCACCTCCTCCTTGTTGTAACCACCACGAAGTCCAACCTGGCTCTAAATTTCACTGGGATCAAATCCCAAAATTGGTGTCTGGAGAACAGCTGTATCAAACTTGTAAAACCTTATATCCTTCCCATCAAAGTAAAGCAGCTCACAGTTATGTCATCTCCAGGCTGAGAAGCAAAGCCTTCTTAAAGCTCAAAAATGTTTTAGTTCTGTTTGTCTGTGCCCATTCTACTAGGAAACAGCCATATAGAAGGAAGTCTCCTATTTTTTTTCTGTAGACAAAAGAAAAATTTAAAAAACGTATTTTCCAAGTGGATAAACTGGTGGGAAAGGTTTTGGGAAAACAGCCCTAGGAATTAAGTCCTATTTCTCCAGCAAGTATCTGGAACACGACTGGAATTGACTCGGTGCTAGCAGGTATTTAATAACCTGCAAATGTGATTTTAATCAATCCCAGAACATACTTGTAAAGAAAGAAGAGTTTCTTTTCCACATCTCTGTGGTGGACAGAGCTGAATATTTGGGCACAGATCACCGAAAGTACCTTAACACCTTTTAGGGATCTTTGCTAAAATAACTACTCACATGAAATTTGAGCTTCTGAGGAGTAAATGGAAGTCTTCGTAGCTCTGAGGAAATGCCTGGTCTCTAGGCTCTCATTTTTTAATGCTCTGACCATGATGAGGGTAGACAAGGACCCTGCTTATTTTCCTGTGCAGTTCTGCTCATTTTTGCTATGGAACAACAGCTTTTGGTCATTGGGATTTTGATCCAACGCATCAAAATGCAGTAGGATATAATGTTCCAAAATGTTATCGTGTATTTGATCCATCTCTATGTTTTATGGTTTCAAGAAGAGAATGACTGAATACAGGAGAAAATAGAGAAGAATGTGCCTATCAGAACAGCAACAGCAGACAAAAGCAAAATACATTATTTTCACTCCATTTCTCCCACTGTTTAATAGCTTGACTTTTGCATACCAACATTCCACAGGTATAATACAAAGACATCTACAGCATAATGTGTTTTCCTTTAAAAGGTCATCATTATATTAGCAGTATTTGATGTGTTGTGACCAGAGCACACATTTTTAGAGATAACGGCCTAATATTTTCCATTAATTTACTGGCATCAAGAAATTCTATTTAATTTCTGCTTTCAGAAGAACATCTGCAAGTGATTGGCATAACTCAAGGGACCTTTGCAGCTGCAACTTTCTCCAAGAGCAGAGCAAAAAGCCATGTTTGTCAATATGCCTGAGTAGGATTAAAAAAGAACAAAAAGAAATAAAAAATAAAAAGCCCCAAACTACAAAACAGCTAATTATTGGAAGTAAATGTTTCATGATCTGTGTATGGCACCCAGAGCTGAATAGATCATTAGCTGAACTTCCAGTCAGCATTCCACACAAGCATATATTTTCCTCCTAAGTGCTTGCCTAAGTTTGCCAGCAGCCTCAATGACTTAAGTAGAAGTAGTTATGTACATTGTGCAGTACACAGGGCCAAGGAAAAGCAGCGGTTTTTTAGGATCTTAACTCCTTCATCATATGCATTTCCAACGGTCCTAAGCACTTTTTCCCAGCTCCTAAGTCTTCCCTCCCTGGTGAATACTCAAGGTAAAGCTGCTCCATGTGGTAACTGCTGCCAAGAGCTGCACCCGAACCCTCAGTGCTGTTCAGTGCAGCTCCTTCTCTTTCCCCTTTGTGCTTCCTTCTGGCAGCCTAATTGCACTCCAGCCCTGCTCCGAGGGGCCGAGGATGGTGCACGGGGAGAGGTCTGCAGGCAGCCACTGTGGGTCTGAGAGGGAGAACTGCAAGCTCTGGCTGTGGGCAGCTCAGAGCCCGCTGGCGAGCAGCCCCGGGCACTCTCCCTTTAGCCCCACGGTCAGCGGGGCTGCAGAGCGTGGATGAGCACCACGGACAGCACTCGGTGGGTTCCTGTTTCCCCTCCACGCTCTGTGCTGGGTGAACGCTGCCTGGAAGTGAGCTGACAGCCCAAGATCAATACGCAGCGCAACCAGCTACACAGAAGCAATCCCAGGTAGAAAACACTGCAAAGATCCCGAGGGAGCCTGTAAAGGAATCACTCAGCAGGTGCTCACAGCGACTCCAGCCAGCTCAGATCTGACCCACAACTACTTTGGCACCATGGGCTCAAAGTGACCTTCTGGGTGTGAAGGTCCCTTCAGCGTTAGGTTCCCATCTTGGCAGCAGCAGCCTGTGCACAGGACAAAGTGCCCCCAAACAACCCTGAGAAACGTCATTACCCAAAACTCCAAACCCCCCTGTGCCCTATTCGTGTTTATCTTCCAAGAGCAAATGGAATTGTTTTAATATTTTCAACATTTTATGATGTACTGTAAAGCCAGGAAAACTTGCTAATCTCCATTCATTTCCAGCAGTGGTCCACGAAGATTTTCACTAACTGAAAAGAGATGTGGGAAGATATTTCCTGCCTCAGAGGTCATATTACTTCTGGCAGTTAGAACATTTACCAGCTACAGGATGCTGCTGTACGTGGTGTAAACAGGATGCAATTTCAATCATGGACCTCCCCTCTCTATTACCCCTCAAACAGGCTGTTTTGAGACAGGTTCTGCATCTCATTTAATTTTAGACCAAGAGGGACGTGCTGACTGCTGAAACCTTCTGGTCAGAGCTGTTTGTTTGCTTATTTCTGGTCTGTAGGTGGGCTGCTGCTGGAGAGTTTGAGCTCAAGGAAGCAGGTGGGTGGCAGGGACCTCGCTTTCCCACTGCACCAATTTCCAAAGACAGAAATAAACATAAAAGAAATAAGCACAGCTCACAAAAGGTGTTGAAGCACATCAAATGAGTTCAAAAGCCTCCTGGAGGTAGAGTCTTCCTGAACAGAGAAGTTGCAGTAGTAAAGGTGCAATATTAATTAAACATATGTAATAGTATCTGCTGGAAGACACTTAAACAGATCCTGGCTTCTCCTGGAATTCTCCAAATGCAGCCATGGATGAAGACTGGGTAAGAAGTGGCAAACTTTTGAATTTCTGTCTTAGAAAATAATTTAAAGAAATAAAGAAATAAAAATCATTTTAGTGGTATAGCACGTAAGGCATATGGTAAGAGAGAAGAACTTTTCCCAGAGCTTTAATACACTGTGAATTGCACGCCTCCAAAGAAATATGATTCCTCTAAATAAAATCAGGAGAGCTGACACAAGGTGCTGAATTTCATCCTAAAAGTCCCAGTGTCTTCCTCGCTGATCCCCTTTTCATAAGCATCAATACAGCATTAATTATTTCAATTATTGGCACTGACCAGACTTTGTATGTGATCTAAACTCACTTTCCACTGCTGTCCAGCCCTTCTGGGGCTGCTGGCTGCTCACAGGTACAGCTGGACAGGGACTTGAAAGGCACCAAACAACAGTGCAGAGCTAAGGGAACTAAATACATTGTATGTGAAATGAGTAAATAAATCCCAAGAAATGGAATTAAGATGAGCATTAATCAGGAGAGGGTTGAGGATGGCCCATGCAGGGCCCAGTTCATAGGAATCTTGCTAAGTGTCTTTCAGAGACCACTTTATCCTATTAAGTTTATCCTCAGGAGACCCCCCAAGACTTTGGGGGCAATGGGGAAGACCAAAAAAAAACTGATCACATTATCATGTTTAGAAACAAACAGGAATTGTTTATTTATCTTATTCAGCAACACCTCCGTTATCTTCCTCTCCCGGTATTTAATCCCATTTTTTTCCTAGCAATATAAATAATGAGAAAGACCAATTAAGCTCAGGGCAGCCTTCTGGGTAAGGAGAGATAAATACCTCGACACCAGCTGCAGAGAGCAGCACGTGCCATTTCTCTTGTGCACAAGTGTTGATGCAGATTACGTGACAGGTTCAGACTTACTGCTGTGGCCGAGCCAGGTATGAATTATGACAGGTCCACATGGATTACAGATGATTTGAAGGCAATCAAAGGCATTAACTTTAATACGGTGCTTTGTCTCTCTTAAATGCCACTCGTACTTTCTGTAACAGCAGCCACTAAAAATCAATGGCCAGAGACCCCTGCGTGCTCCAGAGCTGGAATTTCAGCCAAAGGAGCCCAAAGGTGCACCCAGAGCCACAGGCCCAGCTCCCACACTCCTCTCTCACACACAGCATCTGCAGGAGCTCCATCAGGAAAACTTGCAATTAAAAAAGGTGTAAGTATTTTTTACTTTCAGGGTCTGTTCTAAAAGTGTCTTCCCGAAAGCTCCAGCCAGGGTTCACAGTGCCCTGCATATTGTGAGAGCTACGAGATGGACACAGAGGTGCTGGAGTGTGGCCAAAGGGCAGCAGGGCTGGGAAGGGCCTGGAGCCCAGATGTGAGGAGGAGCAGCTGAGGATGTTTTATCTGGAGAAAAGAAGGCTCAGGGGAGACCTTGTTGCTCTCCACAGCTCCCTGAAAGGAGGTTGTAGACAGGTAGGGTCGATCTCAGAATTAACCAGCGATGGGAAAAGATAAATGGCCTCAAAATTGTACCAGGGGAGGCTTGGATTGGCTATTAGGAAAAATTTCTTCACTGAAAGGGTTATTAAGCATTGAAACAGGATTCCCAGGGCAGTGGCTGGGTCCCCATCCTTGGAGGTGACACTTGGATTTAGTGCTGGGGTGATGGTTGGGCTCACCGACCTTAGGGCTCTTTTCCACCCCAGCAATCCATCATTCTGTGGAGCAGGACCACATGCACTGCAGAGCTAACATGTAAGACTTGAAAGAGATGGAAAATTGAATCAAAATGCTTATTATACTTTCAATAACACGGCGATGGTTCGAGCCAAGTCTCAGCCAGCTCTCAGGGAAGTCAATGAGAGTTGTTTCATTGAAATCAAACTGTGTGATTAGGTCCTCACAGAATTATGTGTAATACCATATTCAAAATTGTGAAGAGCTTCAGGTTGACATCTAAAAGCCTATTTTCCTTCTGGAATTCTGTAATGAAGCTACTGCAAAAGAAGAATCAATACATAATTCAGTATAGTGGAAAGATTGTTATAAAGGGTTATTGAATATAGCTCCACAATTGTGGATAAAAAGAATGAAATCTCCTCATTGTTTCAATCATGCTGTACTGACTTCTACCAAACACATTGCTTCAGACAAAAAAAAGGCTGTTCCAGATTTCAAAGTAGAAAAAAAACAGTAAAAGCAATAACAGCAGGGTTTTTTACAAAAAGGGGGTAGAGCAGGGGAAAAAAAAAGTTCCTAAATCTCAAGATAAATTTTCGTTTTGTACACTAATAACAACTTATAATTTAGTTTTTCGTGAAATGTGCCAGGACAAGGCAGGAAAGTGTTTCTTAACTTAGTTTGCCAATTTTCCTTTCAGGCTAGCACTGTTATTGATAATATCCATCACAATTCTTTGTCTTCCCAACAGGCTGGCAGAAATATCTGAGTAAGTGCTGACTCACACACCTCAACACCTCCCTGTCAAAGTTAATCTGAAATTGATTTTACTTTCCAGAGGTAAAACAGAACTGCATGAAGTCAGCTACAAAAGGCATTTACAGATCAGTGTTCAGCGCTTTTTATAATTCCTGCAAGGTTTCATGACTACACCTCAACAGTTTTCAACAAACTCTTGCAACCTTCAGATCAAAATTGTCGATTATATTTCTATATTTTTGGGAGGAAAATTAATGTCTATTTCCCCATTTTGTTCCAGTTCCTGTAATCCTTCTAATTAGGTATTTTTTTAGCACAGAATTGGAAGGGAAGTACACAGAACATTATTTTCATTCATTACATCAGACTTTGCAGAGTTCAGGTTTGCCAGCAGAACTGGCAAAAAACCATCACTTTTTTCAGCATGGCAGAAAGAGAGCTTTGAGATCAAGACAATTTATTAGAAGGAGATGCTGCTAATCAAAAATTCTTCTTTACAGAAAATTTGTTCATCCTTGTTTCATTCAAAGGAAGGTTTCTCTACTTTTTCTCATCCAAAGTCTCCAAAACAAATTAACCAGTCTCCTCCAAACCTGAGGAAGCACATGGTCTCTAAATCCACAGAGCCCTCCTGGAAATCAACCATCAGTGAGTTACAATTTTGAGCTTTGCTCTGAAAAACGAGTGAAACTCCAACCATTCCTGTGTCCCACAGGGGAGGGCAGGCCCAGGTGACCTCACCTTTGTCTCTGACAACCCTGCTCCTCCCCGAGCAAACCAGCTGGCACATCAGCCACAGCCTGGCCTTTCCATAATCTATCCATGAACGAGGAGCAGCTGATGTGCAAAGGAGGGGAGATGTGCTCAGCATCCTTCAAGGACATCCACGTTGCTGTTCTCATTTCAGAGCAACATCCCAGTTATTAACTGCTCTGTAAAATTCCCATTGTCGTTTGTCATTAATAACAATCACTCTGGGTATCCCAGAGAGGAAACCCAGTCTTGTGTTCTAGGGAAATCAATTTGCTGACACCATCAGGGCTGTGCAAATAATTTTGGGTTTTCTTGGTTCAGCTGCCAAGCAGAAGGTGTTGAGGAGTTCCACCCAGAATCAAAATTGAAAGAAAAAATCATTTTTCTTACCAAGATATAAACAAAGTAAAAAACTGTTCAATGAAAGAGAAAGCATTCTTCTTGACAAACAAGCACTGAATTTCTAACAAATATAGGAAAGATAAACAAGGTTCTAGAATAACAAAGCAACACACTGGAGGGGGAAGACTTCATGTTCTTCTTGTAGCCAGGAGCTCCAGAATCCCACCAGGATCTGGAAGGCTCCAGTTCACCTGCCCTGCTTGCTCTAAGCTGCTGGAGCATGCACTGTCCCCTCTGCTTTTCAGAAAACTCTCCTACACCAGCCAGCTCTGCCAGCCCCCTTTTCCTGGAACCATTTCAGCTGTGTCCATCTGATTGTTGTACAAAAAAAGGAAAAACCAAACCATAAGAATGATACCCTAGCACATGACTTGAGAATGCAGAAAATAAGGCACTTTTTCCTCTGCTTTCTGCTGAAAGCTAAGTTTAAATATTCCTACATATTTCATAATCACTACATCCAAATATTCTTGTGCACATCACAAGCAAGTTCCAGCTCTCTGAATAGTTATTAAAATACCTATACAATACTTATTTTGAAATCACTGATTCTTCTCATGGTTTTATCTATTCATTGATTGATTTAAAGCATTAAAAATATAAACACTCAGGTGAGTAGGGATTGAAACAACCACTTTAACTCATGGAAAAGGGGAACCTACTAGGCTGTGGAGTCACTCATTTAATCCACGTGTAATTAATCCATCTAAAGTAAAACTCTTTCAACAGAAGGAAGCAAGAAGGATAAAGCACAAGCTTATGTGCACAGCTAAGATTTCAGTCTCCTGGGAACATGGCAGGTGTAGGTTCAAGTAAAAGCTCTGCTCCACAGGGAAGCCTCAGCAAGAAAACATCGTGTGAAAACTCAGGAGTTTGGCACAAAGACTCTCACAGAGAGGGGAGAGGACAGGAAGAGAAGCAGAGGTTGCTGTATTCACCTGAATGTTGCTTTGAGGGCTTTGTGTTTATATTTGTTTTGGTGGGGTTTGGTTGATTTTGGTGTTTTGGTGGTGTAGTTTTATTTTTTAAACAAGCCATAAAGGCAGGAGGTCCCATTCTCCCCTCACAGCACTACCCAAACACAGTTTAGTCCTGTCTGGGGCTGGCTCAGCGTGTGCCACCCCCTGGCACACCCCACATCTTCCCAACTCCAGAGACCTGCTGTGCTCAGGATCCGTGAGCTGTGCAGTGCCTGGGAGCCTCACAGTGTCCTTTTGGTCCAAACAGTCTTTAACTGGCTTTTGCAGGCACTGCTTCTGGGAAGAAGCACACGGGATGAAATCTGGAACGCTGCATCTTGAGTGAAGCCCGCGCTGTCCCACCATTCCTAAACTGGCAGAGCTCTGTCCAACTCACCAGGGGCTTTCCCAGAGGACAAACTGAAAGCTGAGGCTGCCTCTGGGTTCAATAAACCCCAAGCTTTAGCAGGAAGACTTGTTATAGGCCTGGCTTTAGAGACCTGTACGAATAGTAAATCTCAACAGAGAACAATTTTACCACCTTTATCCATAATCTATCATTTTCAATCCGGCCGCGTGAAATCCGGTCTTTAATCTAATTTAGCAAACATTTATCTCTTCATTAAACTGCTAAATCTGTCAGTTCTCCTGAGGGCAGTGCCAGCTGCTCCCCCCAGCCATGCTCAGCATCCCAGCCTCCCAAGGCTCTCACCCACACACTGCCAGCAGCAGGTGCAGCACCAGCCCCTGCACCTATTCCCAGAGCTCAGCCCTGCCCAGAGGTTTGTTACATTTAAGAGGTCATGAGGAGGACATTAAAAAGACCAGTCAAGACTTGTCTGATCAGTTACTGAAATTCAGCAACACTTGCAGACAGGAAGGATGAGAGTTTTGGCACAGGCTTGTGCAGAAAAACCCAATTTCAGCAGGAACAGCGCTCACCCGTGGAAATTGAACTCCTTGCTGCATTTAAGGTTCTGAGCATAATCAGCCCAAATCATCTGTTTCAGAACAGAAAACTCATGTGCTGGGAAGCTCTGATACCTTTCCTTTTGCATGGCTGCATAGGGAACAGCCTCCTCACAGCTCAGCCTTTCCCACAGGACATCCTGTGCGAGGAAATCTGGTGCTGAAGCTGAGAGGATCTGCGCCTCTGGCACACTGGCAACGTTCTGCAGAGTGGGGAAGGGACTGGAATGAAGGTGCTGCTTAAATACCTTCTAAATCAGCATCTAAAGCACAGCCAGAGCACCAGGAAGAGTTAAGTCAAACGTGTCCAGCCCTCATTCATCATTTGAGTAATTTCATTTCAATTAATTACCAGTGCTAACTGTAGTTGGGATCAGCCAGTTCTGGGAAGCGATGCTGACACATAAAAACAGCAGTAAGTAGTCAATGCCCAATGTTTTCAGAAGCATTACAATTAATAGATTTATTATGGAAGTGTTAAAGCGTCTATATTTCAGCATCTTTGAAATTTATTGGAAAAGCTATTAAAGGCAGTGTCTCAAAGAATAAAAAGTAAAGTGCCAGAAGTAATAATATCATTTTAAATAAAATTTCTTATTTTGATTTACACTGAATTGACAGAAGCTGCTATTCTATTATGCCAAAAACCTTCTGCCTACCTGCATGAGATCTGACTGATTTCTCAGAAGAAACACCAAATCTTGCAGAACATTTGGAGAGTTGCATTTTCTTATTAATCGGAAGAGTGAACTCATCAGCTCTGTTATAAAAGATAATTTTAGACCCTTTCCTCTGTCACAAATGTAACTTTTAAAAATTTAAATGAAACGAGCTCTTTGGTTGCAAATTACCCTGTGTAACTCCCACAGTACTGCTTTCATTGCTCTAGAAAAATATTATAAAATCACTATTTCCTATATTTTTTGTGATGCACTTGAGTGGTTCCTCCATAAATACAAACCAGGCTGAATAAAAATTCTAGCTAGAAGAGCCTTGATTAAACACAAACACCAAAAAAATCCCAAAAAAACAGAGCAATAGTAACTGGAAAGCCAAACACCAAATCTTAGGCAGCTGAGCTCATGGTTTTTCACCCAGCCAAAATGAACCCCTGGAAAGCTTTGGACCACAATATTGAATAACTGCCTTCCTACCCCCCATAATTTTTTTTGCATCCAGCATCACGTTTGAACAGGAATATAACGTGGTGTGAAACTTCACATCAGAAGTTAGGGAAGAAGAGATTTTAGCAGTTGATGCTTTACCTGTCAGCAAACAGCAAAAGAAAAATGTTTCAGGTCACACGAAGGCAACCTGTAACCTTGGCATTCAGACATCTGCAAATTTTCCTTTTATTACAGGACATTTAAAATATCCTTGTGTTTACAGCTTCAAGTCAGTTTCATAAAAAAAAAAAAAAAAGGTGACATTTATTAACTGTGCTTATTATATATTAAATTAACAACAAGAGAAGACCTGGAGCACACTATTCATCCTCTTTGCCTGATGACAGAACTAGAAAATACTGTGAGCTGCCACAGAACTGAGGGGCTATTTCAGCCAGAATTAACCAAACTTGCATTTGGATTTGTGCATTTCTGGTGCTTCTGCACCTCGGATCCCTTCATAGGGCAGCAGTGCTGCTGCACTGGCATTCCCATCCCACATGGGCTGTCCTGCTCCATTCCTCCTCTCCCCCACCTCATTCTGCTCTGACCTTCAACAGGAGAAAGGAGCCTTGGCCCAGGGTGCAGCTCAGCACAGGGGACTGTCACAAACACTTCAGCAAAGAAGAGGTTCAGAGGGAATGGGTGGGCACCTGAAGTTCCCTGAATTGGCTTTTCTGGGGAAAGAAACAAGCTGGATTTTATCCATCAGCATTTCCCGTGGGCTTTGGCAGCATCCTTCACCCCAAGCCTCACAGGAGCACTGAGCTCCCCAAGACATGAAAAACCATGAGAAGGTTCCTCTGCCAACAGTGCAGCATTTCTGTACAAGGATCACGAGGGGGTTCAAACACACCAATATCACACTTTGCTGTCCACACGAGCACACTGCTGTGCTTTTTCCAGAAGTTAAAGTATCATGAGTGCACTGTTTCCATAATTTCTTGAATTCTGCCTCCCACTGTATTCTTTTAAGCTGAGGTTATGTTTTTGTATAGGTTGGTGTTAATGTTTTATAAAGGTCAAATTATAGTTGTCTCCCTACTGTTTTATTGTAAGTGTTGAGTGCTGGCACTGCAATTAAAATTCCAGTTAAATAAAGTCCACAGGGGTCCTACTTGTAACCAGGCAATTTGGGTTTTTAGCAGACCAGAGCACATTTTTGTGTTTCCTCTGTTTCACTGCCACACAAAGGAAGGTAAACAAAACCCACGTGCCTTAATACATGTATATAAACAGTGTTTCCTATCAGTGTGGTCAGTAGAGAATATAAATATATTTAATTATAGAATACAATAGTAACAAAATAATAAATTCATCCATTTTCTACAACCTTTACACAATTTTACAAAAAGTCCAAGACAAGACAATCCAGTTTATACATAAAGCCAGATCCAGCCAGAGCATTCACAACACTGTTGATAAGGGAGAAAAATTCACAATCTGCTCTTCAGTAAAACAAACCTGACTCCCTGGCAGCAGAATGGTCCTGTGCATCAAGGAGATTATCACTTACTTCAGCCTCACCTGCTTTTAGGTTCTGGTACTTGCCAGCAAGTGTTTCAAAGTGTCAGAGATTTACCAGTGCTGGCTCCAACTTCAGGGGGGAATTTCTCTTCTGCTATCGACTACCTGTAAAGCTGCTCCAGCATTGCCTCTGCTTTGCTGCCTTATTAAAGGCCCCTCAGTTCTGCTTCAGTTCTCTCCTCAGCTGAGAGGCGAAGGTTGCACTGGGTTTTTTATTGCTTTTCTTTTTTTAAAGAAAGTAAACAAATCAAAGTGAGTATTGCAAGTGGAATTCTTGTCTA
Source organism: Promerops cafer (assembly GCA_013398275.1). Lineage (NCBI taxonomy): Eukaryota > Metazoa > Chordata > Aves > Passeriformes > Nectariniidae > Promerops > Promerops cafer. The sequence continues at coordinate 2,177,631 of VZSE01010539.1, read as the reverse complement.
AAAAACAACATCCCACATCACTATAGGAATCTTTTAGGTCTTCCCAAGGCTCCTAGTTTTATTTTAATTTGTTTTAAAAGAACTCCTTGGTAAAGGAATTTCAAATTTTGTTAAAGATAATCCCTTACGGGCAGGAATTCTTATTTGAGCAAATTCTACCCTTTTTGCCTGGGCTGATATTTTTTCAGGGATTAAAAAAACACAAGACAAGCACTTTAGTTAATATTCACATCACAGAATATGACATGCACTTACTCCCCTCTCTACAGGTTTACTTGTCTGCCCCAGAAGCAGCAGGTACAAGGCATACAAATATGACAAAGTCATTCCAGACCGACCAGAGTTTTCAAAATCAATCCATTAAAAGTCACTTCTGCTTTCCCTTCTCTAGAGAAAAAACTTCAGGTGGATAGGCTGAACAGAGGCATAAAACAAAATCAGAGCATTAGCCTCCAGCTAGAAAAATCCCCCAATCTAAGAAATTTCTGAAAGGCTTCCTGAGTTTACAGCCAGTGGCTCTTATTCTCAAGGCAAGACTGAGAAATCACATGGCACAGGAAAGCTGCATGAAAAGGAGATGTGTCCATTAAAGCAGACAGACTGCTCTGCCTGAAAAGGACTGATTTAAATAAGCAAAGGGAAAGAAAAACTGCAAGATGAAGCATGATCATAATTACATTAGAAAAGTTATAATTTGATTTGGATTAACAGAGAGAAATCCTAAAAGCTCAGAATTAATTGTGAACTACATCTACAATTATTTTCAAGAATACTTGCATGCTTTAAGATATCATTAAATTAAATGAGATTCTATGTTTAAAGGAAGATTTAACCTCACACACTCCCATTAATTCTCACTAAATGTCCACACTGCACTTTGAAATGTAATGGAAAAGGTTAGCTAGCCATGATTCTTTTGAATGGTGCTTTCCTAAGATCCTCAAATTAAAAGTCCTGTCAGAAAGGCAGTCCATGAAAATACCAAGAAATGCTCTACAGAAATGCATTAATGCCTCAGTGTGGGGTGATTTGCATCTCTTTGTCAGATATGGACAAAGTTTCCTCCTGGCAAAGCTGGGCTGGTGCTGGATCCTCTCCAGAGTGACCCCAACTCTAACCCATAACCAGAAATCAGAGTCCCTACCTCTCGTTTGCCCAGGAAGATGACCCTGTTAAAATGTTGCCAGCCATAAGCAATCAGTGTCAGATTATTTTCTTATGGAGTTTGGCCTCAGCTAAGCCACCTACATTTTCCTAAAAGAGATTTTGGCCTTCCAACATATTTCCACACCTGCAGAGAAGGAGCTGCCTCACGGCCTGTGTGGGTAATCGGTTCAGGAGTAATAGCTTAGTTAATTTGATTTTTTTTTGTTCTGAAATTGCCAACTGGAAATGAGCAGAGAAGTCTTCCACGGAAGCACCTGGGGACATTATTAATACAAGGTTTGCACTGCACTGAGCAAGAGACCCAACCTGCTAATACCGAGCAGTTGGCCATTGATTTAGATTATTAGGAGAACAGCTGGCACGTTTCAGCCAACCAAAACCCACACCTATTTCAAAAAAGTATTAGCTGTGAAACATTATGGCTCTTGGAAAGTCTCCAGAAACAAATTAAATCTCAAACCAAGTAATCTGCTACTTTTATCTTCCTAAATCCAGACCAAGCAGCCAACAGAGCGTTCACTGTCACTGCAAAGTTCCTCACCCACTTTTCCTGTGGGCTTACTTCTTTTGGTTTGTTTTTTAAACAAGACTGTGTGGCTTTTCTCAATGAAACAGACAAGAAACTTTGGGTTTAGATCCTCATTTCCTCCACCTTGGAATTAAAAAGCAAAGAGGAGATTTCACCAGCACATATGCCTTTCCCTCTGTTATTCCACAAGAGCTGACTGCACCCCTGAGAGGTTTTGATTCAGCCCTGAAGATGTTTTTCAGAAACTAAATCATTCTTTCACTCTGCTCAGTCTATTGTCCTACCTTTGCAAACACTAATTTAATTAAATGCATATACATAAAAATCAAACTCTCTATTTCTGACTCCTTCCCCCTCGGGTCCTGGAAGCTGACACTCATTGTTTGGGAGGGAATTGTCTGACCACGCAGCATTCAACAACTATTCTCTCCTGTTTCATTTTGCTTCAGTCATGTGTGAAAGCAGTTAAACAGATGATGTGATATTGTGCTACAACACCAATCTTCATGTATCTATTCAGAGGCACATTTGAGACATTCTCTATTATTTAGTCATAATATGTATTCCCAGGCAACGTTCTCCCTCCCTGTAGGAGTTCAGCATCAAAGTTCAATTAAAAGGCAATGTATGAGGTATTTAGGTGCAAAGGGATCTTCCTCACCCTGCTTCCACAAACATGTAGTAAAGTTCCCAACCTCCCACTTTAAAACTTCCACAACTTTGCAGACATTCTGCACACACCCCCTGATATTTCCTGGAATTTTACTTAAATAACTTTGGCTTCCTATGACCATTTAAATAGGAGTAGTGTGCTTAAGATGTGTTGCTTCATATCCTGACCAATATTTCTGTCCACATGGAATAAGAGTTCCAGGAGCCTTTTCTTAACCATGTACCCAAGTGTCAGATTGAAGCTCTAGTATTCAAATTCTATCCATGCCTATGAGCCCATTAAGATATATATTTTAGGATATAACAAGCACTCCCCTATCTGGGTAGGAAGGTTGAGATACATTTCCATTGAACCTGTTCCCTCATGCCAAGGAATGGGAAACAAGTCATTTTTCAACATCTTCTGAAGCACATTCTTAACACAGTGAGCAATTTATATGAATTGAAAGAAAACTTAAGATGTTTGTAGAACTCAAAATGCATTAAAAACTTCTTCATTTTGAAAAGCCACAGCACTGTTTCAGCAAGGACACACTGAATAGGTGGAAAATCCAGTTATCTCACCATTACCCAGAAGCCCAGACAGTTTTCCCTGCAAGAAATTGCTCAGCTTAAAATCTTACCTTGCTTGAACATGTTCTTTTGCAAGCTACAACTACCATGTGCAATCCCAATTACCCAGACCCTGCAATATTCAGCATGAAGAGTTAACAGTCACGTCCAAACCTGTGTGAGAACCCTGCAGAGGCTTTGGCAAATCACAGGGGGCTGAATGAGGCTGCCACGCTGGCTCTGTGCAAGGGGTGGGGAAAGGGAAGAAGGGGAGATGAGCAAGGTGGGTGTGATAACTCCAGGATCAGAAGGAGCAGGAGAGGAACAGCACCACTGCTACCATTGGTAGCACGAAGCAGGCACAGGAAGAGGCCATCTGTGCAGTCAACTGGCATGGAATCAGTGGGCAGGGTGGGTGAGGTAAATCACAGCTCTCACACAGCATCAGCTCAGAATCAACAGGAAAGGTCTGGATGTGAGCACGACCAGGGCCATGATCCATGTGCACACAAGGCTGTAGCAGGAGGAATGGTCTTCTCTGATCTTTCCACAGGGTTTATTTGGTTTGAACAAAGTAAGTCTTGTTGGAGGTCACAGCTTTGCCAGACCACTGAAAACCTGCTTTTAAGCATTAATAAGTACACTAAGATATGTCGCATCATATGAGTAAGCAATGATTTTGATATGGTTGAATAGAAAGCTCTTTGTTAAAATCCACAGAACAAAAAGTACCCAAATGCAGACAGACAAAGCCTTGATCTTGAAGCAGCCCAGGCTCTGAACATGCAATCTATCACGTAAGAGACACAAGAGGTCAGCCATTAATTAACATCCAAATTAGAGCTTCTCAAGTAAGGGTCAAAACTTCCTTTGTTTTGACATTTAAAGCACTGGCAATGCCTTCCCCAGTTTAGTATGCACAATGCATCACCTCGTGCTTTATGTTAATTGCCTCCATTATTCAAGTGCACTATTTGATTCATTGTCAATTAAAAATACCCCCAAAAGCCAAGCCCGATGTGTGTTAAGTATAAACGTGATTAATGGAACACAATTACATTCCCACGTTTGTTGAGTCTGATTAGGAACTTTCCCTCAGCCCAGCGTGGCAGAGCCCTGTCACTGCCAGTGACCTGCCAGCCTTGGCAGGGACAGGCTTTCTGATGGGGAGGCATTTCATGGCCACAAGTGCTTCTGACAGGTGTAAAACCTGTAATTAAATGCTGTCAATTAGCACTTCATCAAGAATGTGGAAATCTTGATGATCTTCTCTATTGGATTGCAAAGAGGGTCCTAGGTGTAAAGTAAAAAACAAACTATAAGGAAGGAAAGAACAGTGTCACAATTGTTTGTTAGAATAAAAGTTATGTGGACATAATTACTATTTCCAGAAAGTGACCCCATGGATTTTTCCCACTACACCCAGGGAACATCTGGTTCTGCACACAGAGGAAAAACCTGGGCAGACCAAAAGTAGAAAGCAATGCCTTAATTTGTTTCTGGTTATAGAAAACACAAGATATAAGGACATCTGAAGAGGTCTGAGGGGAAAAAAATAATGACCAAACTGGGACAAAGAAATGGTCAAAGTCTGGAGGTTGCTACTAAATGAGATGCAAGAGCAAATAAATAAATAAGAATTAAAAAGCCAGTTCAGCCTGAGCACAATGACAGAAAAACTAATAGTAACTGAATACCACTGAAACTAATAGGAAGGAGAATATGCACACACAGCTGGACTTGCTATGGGCAGTTTATAAGCAGGCTTTAATAAAAACTGCTACAAATCAGAACAAGAAATAAGAGAATACTCTGTACCCTCAAGTATGGTCTTCTCTTCATTCTTCCCATCAGTAAATGTAAAATATAATTAACACTGCCATATGTAGAAGTAATAAATACAGAAGAACCAGCCACAACCTATATTTAATTACAAGGGAGATGCTAGCAATGAAACGTACAGTAGGTTCTTGTTTAAATTGAAAAAGAAAAAAAGAAAAAGACTGTATTATTGCACTTCAGAAAAGAATTAAGGAGCTCCTTGGCTTATTGAGAAGTACAAAAACAATCACTGCTATAGGCCTAGTTTACATACTTGCTCTATTAATTTACACAGCCCTGGTAAGCCACGCACTGCAGTACAACTGCTAAATTACACTGCTCTTGGTAATGGGCATAAAAAGATGCAAAAGCATGCGAAGTGTATTCAAACAGACAATTAAAATTATCAATTCTGTTGACAGCTAAAATGAAGGAACTGTGCTGAGGTTTAATGGTGCTGCATGAAGGACACCCTGTTTGCGGGTGATTGAATTAACCAGGATCACGCATCGACAGTCTGCCTCTGTCCAACACTGCACATTAGGCCAATTTAGTGTCTGCTTATTAAAATAATTTAATTCCAGAGATTGTTCCCAGCCATTTCTGAGTCTCTTCCTGCTCTTCCCTCCTCCTCTCACTAATGATGGCATCTTAATTATTGTGCTCATTTTACGCCGCCGCAAATGGCTCGGTCACCACAGAGCGCTCCAGTCTGTTTGGCTGAACCAGCCCATCCTTGGGGTGATCCTCCCCAAATCAGCAGGAGACCTGGCCAGAAACACTACAGCCTCAAAGTTCTGAAGCAGGAAAAGTATTCCACAAAGGTTGTTTTTATTCAATTTAACATTAGTTTATCCATATTGCTTAATAGGTCCTCAAATATGCATGCTTGTTAAATCTAAGAATTTCAACTTCTAGCCATGTAGGAATAATGTGTTTGACAACTCCAAAATAAGAATTCCAGAGAAAATGAAATTTCCCAAAGAAAAAAGAAGTTTGAAATCTCTTTTCTAAGCTGAACAACAATCTCACATCTCTGACTAGTACTACTACCCGTGATCTAAAGTTCCTGTGAAAAAGCAACTCAGACTAAGCAACATATCAAAATGCTGAGACTAAAAATGTTATCCTAAAGGCTTATTTTAGTACCTCCAAAGGCTGAATGACTTAAGTTTGAGAGTTATTTCAATAGACTTTGGCAACTAATTCTGACATTTCGTTTTGAGAAGTTAGTGCTATTTTAAAGTAAATGTGCACAGATTACACCCTCATCTGAAGTGAAAATACATCAGTGTGTAGCAGTGATATCTGGAGGGAACTGAGATGGGAAATGTGTGCATTTTGTGAGTAATATTGGTTTGCATTTCTCAGTTCCACCAAGCTATGGGATGTATCCCATTGTGGGATCCAGATATTGCACACAGGAGCCAAGCACGACTGCCCAGTGCTGGACACCCAGAAGAATTCCTGGTTCAGCAGCAGCAGCCAAGCACAACAAAGAAATCATTGGTAATAAATATCACATGTAAAAATGCAGATGTGTTTGGAAGTCGTGAAAATGGCAGCACTTAAATCCTTTTTTAAGTCTTTAAAGACATCGACCCCTGGATAAGGCACCACTTTTGTTTGACAGGGCTGAAACCCCAAAGTTCCAGAATGGAATGAACAATTCATAACCCTGAAGTATTGGAATGAACTAACACCAGAACTGAAAAATTGTAAAATCTCCAGTTTAATGCTTTGGGTATATGGTGCCAGATTGGGTTTCATAATGTGACACCTGCTCAATGGAAATATCCTGAATATTCCATTGTGTGATGCTTTACTATCACTGATGATCCCAAAATTCCTCCAGCCACTGAATTTCAAGTAAAGACTTGGACTTGTATCAGCTGTGAATGCTTTCAAAATACAAACTTCTAAACCTGAGTTGCAGAGATAATTAATACAGATGTTGATGGGCAAGTCCTGATTTACAAGCTCGTAGGTAAGATTATAAGAAAAATTCAGTGTAAATTTAATTTTTTAGAAGTGGCTGATTCTAGATTTTCACAATATTCACATAGCCCTAAATGATTATATATTGTATTTTGCCATTTCTAATCATGAAACAGAGTAAAGTCTGTAGAGACATAGGATTAATACAGGGGAACTCAGACTGAATCATGACAATATCCAAAATCTTAGGTAAAAAAAACAAAAAAAGCTTTCTGATAAATGGCAGGAATGAAAAGAATACATAAACAATTCTGATTTTTGCACAATAGTAATATATGAAAACAACATACGGTTCAGAACCAGCTGGTCCTCTGTGAATTCAAATGGCTTTTCTATATAAAAAACCTTCTGCTGGAATCCAGGGACACATTCTAAATCTTCTGCACATGCAAGCAGCAGAACCTGAGGGGGAAAAAACCAGAAATAGACTTTTAACATCCATTCCTTCATCCATCATGTTGGCTTCTGGGAACCATAGCAAGTTTAGGCTCAGTGCTCATAAAACAAAACACTGGGGTCCATACTCATGAAACAAAATATCCATCACATCACACTTCCCCTTCAAATCTTGCTAAATAATCTTTATGTAAGGTTTTTGCTTTATATATATTTGGGCTGGCATTGAAATTACAAAATAGTAGCTTTCAAGGTGAATTTCAGTTCAGAATATCAGTAAAGAATGTTACTGGTCCATAAAAACATAGGATATAACATTGCTGCTAAAAATGATATTTATTTAGGCCTAGCTGAATACAGCTGGACCTAAATATATGCTGAAATTAAGCACATGCAAGTTGATTTGAAAAAGTGATAAATTAAGAGCTACAAATCTGTCTCAAAGGTGATCATGTTGCAGAAGAAATTCTATATTCAAGGGTAAAGTCTCACATACAGAAGTTTCATTTATGAAATAAATTCTTTGCTAGGAAGTATAAAGGGTTTATTTTCCTTCCCTCTAAGCCACAGTTTGTCCATTTTCCCGATAATCAAAAGCTTGTTTACACCAAGGGAGGACTGAAAAAGAAATGTGTGCATCACAGAGGAGGTAGATCTGAAGGTTCCAGTTGAATACAGTTTGTGTCACTGTTAGTACATGGTCACCCAAGTTCCATGTCACCACAGGAATATCAGAGGAGGAAGCTTACAAGCAAAATAAAATTGCTTGAGAATAGGTGCAATTCTAATCTCAGACTCTGAAGCATTTTATCCCCATATAGAGAAAACAACCTGAAGGGCTATTTTTCTTGGCAGCTGTTAAATGAGAGCATGGCAGTAAGAATGGTCAAGAAAGAAGCAGCAAGCAAAAAAATTTCTAAAAAGTTTAAAAGGTTAAAGAGAGAGGCAAAAGGAGGCAAGGTTAAGAGTAGGAAAAGCCAAATCATAATTTCCAACCCGTATATGTCTAAGTGCGTTTTCAGAAGTACTNAAGAAAGAAGCAGCAAGCAAAAAAATTTCTAAAAAGTTTAAAAGGTTAAAGAGAGAGGCAAAAGGAGGCAAGGTTAAGAGTAGGAAAAGCCAAATCATATTTTCCAACCCCTATATGTTTAAGTGAGTTTTCAGAAATACTTTCTGCTTTAGAACATCTGAAGATGTTTTACAAAACCTGACTTTCAGGTGGTGCACTGACCACTCTGATCTCAAAATTGTTATGGGCAATCTGCTGCTTGTCAGGCAGCCCGAGCACGATCAACTAGAGAGGGCACGTGTGGCAACCAAGAAGGAAACAAACACAGGTTCTGAATGACATTTGCTCCTAAATTCAAGTGGCTCCACACAATGGGTCTATTTACTCAAGACATCCTCAACGCACAATTACAGTTTTGGAAATAAAGTTCTTCAAGTGTAAAGGGAAGACAATTTCTCCCTAATACCACACCAGTGAATGCTGAAGGTTCTTTTCTGCTTCACCAGCTCAGGTGACAAGAGCACTCTCACTTCTCCCAACGTACCAGCAGCATCTCTCAGTCCCACCTCCCCTCCTTTATCATCCAAGTCTGCTGATCCTGATCCTGAAGAGTTGTCCTGCAATATTTTAACAGCTGCATGTTTCCCTATTCCCCACCACTCACAGTCCATTTGCTAGATCACAGTGATACATGATCTGCTCTCTCCCTTCCTGCATTTCCCACTCATTTAAAGTCTTGTGTGATCCCATTTACAAAATCCAAAGGCACTGATGCCCCACCTGGTCTGCATTTGTTGTTCTTATGGGAACCAACTGCTGCATCATTTGTTTCATGTCACTGACAGTTGCTATAAAAGCTTGGCCAGAAGTGCCAGCAGACTGCAAGAAACAGCCAGAATATTTCATGGCAATTAATCTGGTGGAAGGCAAACAGAACAGATGGACACCTTTGCCTTCCATCCTGACCTGCTCCACGTTGGTCCCTTGCAAGGACTGACTGAGAAAGAAGAGAAAGATTTAATGTAATACACCAAGAAAAGTGCAATACACTTGACTACTATTAATTTCAGTATCATCAGAGTATTCCTGCCTTTCTTAAAAAGGTTTATAACCACAGCTCCCAATCCCTCCTTCTCTTAATGACATTGATATATTGATCTTATTGGAGATTTTGGGGTTGAGAATTGGGTATGTCCCCTTCAGTCTTCCAGCGGGACACATCTGCAAATGTGAACTGAGGTATTCTGAAAATTGTGCATAAAGCTTGATTAGTGATTGTTAAAAAACCTGCCTTATATGCATTTCAATGGGCATATGCACATGAAGAAAGGCACACATGCATCTTCTGCACACATTTCCTGCGTGCACAGGTGCAGGTTTAAAGTACCTGTCTTTCTGACTCAGTGTTCCTGGATGAATATGCATAAAAATGCAATCACAGCAGGAGAAAACCTCTTCCCATCTCAAGATGCAAGCAAAGTTATATAATGGGTTCCCACCAGAAAAACAGTCCAAGCCATATATCCTGAAATTTATCTACAAACAGCTCTTCCCCTAAAGGATTAACACAGCAAGTAAGAGGCAAATCATGTTCTGATCTCCCAGCTACTCAAGCCTTAAAGCTGGAACTCTTGTCTTCCAGGGCTATAAATAAAAAGCCTCTTTGGACATCATCTGTGGCAGTACTTAGAGAAGGGAATATGTCAACTTTATCAGATTTGTGACAGTCTAAGTTGACTTTGAAATCTGGGCAATCTAAATGGGTCATGAGTTAACTTCTGTAAGCCTGGTACAGAAGCCTCACATAATAGAGATGCAGCAAATAGAAAATGACCTTTACTCCCTTTGAAATAATTACAAGACTCAAGCTTGGCCTTGCTGTGAAATGGAACATTTTATTCCACTTGTGCAATTCCAGGCACTTTCTTCTTCTCAACATGTCAGATAAAATGTTAAATCTGTCATCACACGGACAGTTTTTTAATTAATTGTCTTTTAAAAGGAAAATTATTATTTTAATTTATTTTTCTCATGAAGAAACTTCTGTTGAACTAAATGTCTATCTCATTAAAATAACTTCTGTTAAGGTTCTTCACATTGGGGACAGTAGTCTTTAAAAATATCTTGAAAAATTAAGTCAGGCAGATATATGTTTAAGGCAAAGAGGCTTGTTCAAAGCAGAATACATTCTGAATTTAAACACCATGTAGATTTCATATTTTTGGATATAAAAAAGAGTTTATGGGCTGATAGGTGCCTAAAGAAAGACTTCAGCTAAATACACTATAAATAATATTTAAATGTCATATGTAGAACTCAGAATACACAAATATTTTTCACACAACCAGTCAAGTGCTGGGCAATTAGTACAAAAGGATCCTTCACCTGCTACCAAGAAGACAGACAAATTCTTGAACAAAAACAACAGTCATGCAGCAAACTATTTGCTCATGAAAATGTAAAAGGGGAGAAGTCTGAAAAGCAAAACAGTCATGACCACTCAGACCTACAGAACCTGTGTTCACCACCAAGCAAAATCAAAGCTTTTCATAACCTCCTGCTTTCCAGAAATGTACAGAGCAAAGACTCAGTTTTCATATTCTGACAATTTTTCTTTCAGAATTTATTGCCAGTTGGTGAAAGGAAATGTCACAGTTCAGATAACTCCTGTGCAAGTTTGGCCACTGTGCTAGAACTGCACTCCTGGTGAGATACCAAGCCTAAGAAACACCTTCTTTTTTTAGTTAATAAACCAGCACACATGCTGGTGACCTTTAATGACCTCAACATTTGCACTGAAAGCTGCTCACATAGGCTGTGTTTGGAAAGCAAAAAAGGAGAGCAATTTAATACTGTACTGCAGAGAAATGAATAAACTCCCTGATGCTAAAGTACCTTTGGGTATCACGACAGCTCATAAAAACAGGGTCCTTCTCCCTCCTCCTCTGGTGACTGAAAGACATCTCAGAAAGGTCTTCCTGAAGAATTTCAGAATCTTTATGTTGTTTTCAACTTGCACAGTTTCAGTTTGGCCACATGCTTGCTCTGCAAATGAATTTTCTCACCTTTTGCTGTGTACACGCTCATATCTTCATTAGCCCTACCTTTAGGAGATCACCTAGCACAGGAACACAAGCTGCAGAATATTAATTGCATTTCACACACATCCTTATGGTGTGAAATTCATCCTTGTGTAAGGCTTTATTTAATTAGAAATGTAAATGGTGCAGACACCTGTGAAAGCCATCTGCCCAGACAGGAATTCTGCACAGAGTAAAGGTAAACAAATCTCATTTCAGAGGAAAATATTCTGTAGGACCACATTCTACCTTTGACTTCAGGAGAGTAATCTGAAATGAAAACAAATCAACATAGAGCACAAAAAGGAGGAGGTAAAATTGAAATCATGCTCGTTTTTACTAAGAGCAATCATTTCAAGAGTTCAAAGATTATGCGTCACTTCCTGAGAAATGAGTTTTTAGTTCTGGTTGTTCTGTTTGGAGTTTCTGGTAGGGTTGGGGTTTTTTTATCTTTTAAAGTATGGTTTTGGGGTTTCTTTTTTATTTGACTCATTTACTTGGAAGTGGGTATTGAAAATTTATGCTTCTGAGCTTTTCTGTGGAAACATGAGAAACAGAAGTTTGCTTTTTGCATATGAAAACTTCAGATTTTCATAAGAAATACGGTGATCCTTAGAGCTGAGAACAGGGAGAAAAAAGTAATCAGAATAATGAGAACTGCCAACACTGAATTAAATTGCTCATGACAAAATATTTTTATCATGCAGATTGAAATCTTTGAATCTTAAAACCTTTTCCATGTTCAGGTGGTGCAACACCAGACCCACAAAAATGGATAGGGAGGAGGCCATCAGAGGAGGAAACAAGTGATAAACAGCACACAGTCACAGGGAGATGATGAAATTTGAAGTCTTCTCTCTGGATTTAAATGGAGGAGTTATTCAAATGAAATTACCAGAGGGGTACTTAAAATAAAGAGAGCGCTGCTCTAAGTAAGGTTCTGCATTACGCAGACTCCAATTAGAGTGTCAGCAGGTGCCTAAGGCAATTATTTCATCAAATCACACACACAGACTGGACACGAAGTTCTCTGTATCTTCTGTGGTTTTTAATATCAACTAGAATAAAAAAAAAAAAGCCTCAAAAGCCTGAATAAATTGTCCTCTGATTGGCATAATTAACAAAGGCGTTTTAACTTTACATAAAGGTATGTTGAATTATTTATCTCTGAATGTGACTAAATTAATTAAATACAATTCTTTTAAATTAATTTGATTTCTAGAACACTATGATTTGGGGCATTTTTAAATGCAATATTTTCATTCTGGGGGGAAGTTTTCACTGTTTCAGGCTTTAACTGCTCTTCTTTCTATCAGGAAAGAAGTTATAAAAAAAGACTGTTCCCAATCTCTACAGCTCTACCTCTCTATCTGATAGAGAATTCCAGTCATTTTTGTAAGAAATGCTATTAAGATTTGGCACTAAGATTCTTCAAGGATGATAAATATCCTTTTAAAGGGCCTACCTATCCATTTACTGCACAGCTCCGTCCTAAAAGGGAAAGTCACACTCGGAGTACTGAAGAGTGGGCTATGAAAATGCAAATTAGAATGACTTTATTGGCTTAAATTAATTCAGTTCTCCTGTCACTGAAGCTGTGTGACTGCAGTAGGCATCCATTAACGGGAAACAAAATGTGACAAACTCTTTTGTGAGACTATCTACCACAGGAGCTTCCCTTTTATGAGCACTCTCCTTGCGTACCTGTGTTTATTATAAGAGTTTTATTGCATATTCAGTAAAAGGTGTGCATCTTTCTTGGCACTGGGAACCTCGTTAAGTTCTTCAAGGAGCGATTTGCCAGCGGTGGTGTCAGAACAGTAGTTCTGACTAAAACAGGTAGTTCCAAACAGCCACTCGCCTTCTGAAGTTGAGGAGCTCTGGAAGAGGCACCATCATTTTCTTCTGAAATGATTTATTCATCTATTATTGCTCCCAGGGTCTGTTCAGAGATCAAAGTGACCACGAAGCCCAAACTGTTCAGGGTGAGGAAGTGCCTGCAAAGTTCAGGAGTACTTTGACAGCATCCTCATTTCAAGGCAGAGTTGGGACAATCCTCTCTCCCCAGTCACTTTTCCTGCTCTCCCATTCCCATCTGCTGCCTGAGCCCAGTCACCACAAAGTTCTGTGAATCCCAGTGCCCAAAGGATGATGTAGCTGGAAAAACAGGGCCTGGTGTGAGAGCCCCACAGTCCTCACCCCAACCTGGGGCAGCTGCCATGAAACTGCACCCTAAAATAAGCTTTTTAATTAATTCTTACTAACATATTTTCCCTACTTCAGAACTTGAGCTGCTTAGATTTTCCCTTGACTAACCCAGGAAAAACTTGGGAATTCCAGGAAAGCCCTGGAGACATTCCAAACCCATCTGGACACATTCCACCTGAACCAAGTAACCCATCTTGAGAGGAAGGCTGATTTGGATCATCTCCAGAAGTCTCTTCCCACCCCAACAGTCCTGTGATTCTGTGAAACTCTTATACAGGAACCACCTCTGGTGGCACATGCAGGTTCAGTGATCTGCTGGCCAGATCACTTGATCCCCATCAGAAATAATTCCTGCATTTCACAATTCCTGACCCCTATTCCAATGGTCATTTCATATCCTTCAGAATAAATTTGTTCACAGTCAATTTATAGCCATTTATTCCTGTACAAGTCTTGTCTCATAACTAAATTAACCTTTGTCCCCTCTAAATCTTCGATTTATTGAGCTAGACAAACCAAACTCTTTCCATCTCCTTCTATTTGGATACATCCCTGTGATAATCTCAGTAACATTTCTTTGTGCCTGCTGAAGCTTCACCTGTGCAAAATACATAAAGAATTCCAGACAAACGTTCTCCAGGGTGTGGATATTTCCTTAAGTCCAAAATATGTTGCCTAAAATTTTTTTTGAAGTTTTGTCATGCTGCTGGCTCACAATCATTCTAACCAGCACACAAAGAGCTGAGAAACTTGACTTTGGTGGAGGCACAACAGCCATTTACCTACAAAAATGTTAGGCAGCTTCAACAAACAGAGCCCGGATTAATCTTTATGAAATATAAACACAGATGCAAGCCCTCATGCATTGTTACATCTTTTGCCCTTTCTGACCAGATGGGAACCAGCTCTGCCCGTGGTCAGCAGAGATCTTCCAGCCCAGAACCCAAGCTCAGCCTTCCCTCTCCGTACAGATCCCTGGCTGAGGATCTGCCCACGGATCCAAGAGAGCTCCCAGCTGAAACGATTTGTACCCACAGAGTGCAGGATCAGCTTCCAGCTTCAGCTGTGCAGATGTGTCTGAACATTGTTCAGATTTCTGTAATCCAGGGGATGGCTCTCATCCCGCTTCGTTAAGTATTTTGATGATTAATAACAGAGACCAAAACCTGTTACTTGTTCACAAAGTAAAATTTTAAAGTACTCAAGTATTTAATAAGTAAATAACTACCCATCATGATTAATAGCACCATTTAACACACTAGACTCGAGCAAAAGGATGGGTTGGGCTCCAAGGTTATTTTTTGTTTATTTTTAGGCATTCTGAAAGAAGTAATCATGTTTTGTTGAAACCCATACACCACCAGAATGAGATTACAACTGGTTAGCCTATTTAGAGAAGCTGCATAATAAATTCATTTTACAGGGTACAGAATAATGCAAATGAGCCATTCAATAGCACTCCTGTTCCAGTGAAAGAGGCATAAAAAAGAAACATTGAAAGTCAGAGTTCTGGACTGGTTGTGCTGCAAGGTGTGGAATTGCAGAAACCTAAACTGCCTTACAACAATAACCTTTTTGAAGATCTGCTCATACCAAACATTTTAGTTATTTATTGCCTAATGAAATAAACAGGTTGATCCTCTTTTCCGGCAGTAATGACTTCATGAAACATTCAGATGAATGAAAATATGGATCTCTGGTTTTCTAAAAAGGAAATAAATTAAAAATTGTTTAAACTTATTTAAAACCCTTCACATGGAGTTGCACGGGGCAAAGTCATTATTCCACATAGGAAAACACTGATGTGGCAAAAGCTGTTAAAGAAAAAATTAAAATCATATTTCTTAGAGCAGATAGTGGGTTTTAGATAGGATGGCTGGAAACTCTAAGGAACATGATACATGTTTAATTTCCCAGCAGCGTGATAGTTATCAAACAGAAAAAAACAACCTTCCACCTATTATTTTCCCCATATTCCACAAAGTTAGAGTCTAAAGCAATTATTACTGCAGCACAAACTGAACTCGGAGTAACACTGAACATCTGTCTTCTGCACTGCTAAGCTAAAACTGAAAATGAGCTTGCTGAAAACAATCTTTGAAAGTATAACATGGATTTAAGGATTAAACACAAACGCACTTCTATCACCTTCAAACGTTACAGAAACAGAAACCAACTCCCAGAACTCATAAAAGTATAAGTGAAAATATCTGGTTTTCAACTTCAAAAAAAGATTTGTTGAACGTTTTCTGACCTTCTCCTAAACACTCACAAATGCAAGATTTTTTTAAAAATTAATACTTTCAAGTAAAATCCCTTGATTCCAGCAAGGTTATTGGAGAAAAAGCAAGAATAACATCCAAAGACTCATAATAAAAACTGAGAAATTTCTACAAGGAGCCCAACACAAACCTCTCTACCAGTTTTGACAAGATTTTGACATCAACAGGAAGAGGACAATCTATTCCGTAAAACAGGCTATAGAAAACTTTTTTACAAAGGTATCTGCTTATCACATGGTTACTTTTTCTTCACAACAAGTAATACAGAGCAATAGTAGTATGATGGTATTAAAATAAATAGTTGTGAAGATTGGCTTCCTATGGGTTTCTACTTAAAAACCAAGCTCAGAGGTGAACCCTTAGTAAGGACAGGCCTGTAAATCACCTTAATCTTTTTTAGTGGGTCAAAACATTCTCTGTCTTCTCATCTGTTTCTCATTTTCACAAAAATCCTGTGAGCTGAGCTTAGAAATCTTCTACTGTGCTGGTTTTTAAGTGATTTTATTTTCTTTTCCTAAGGAGCAGTAACTGTACCTTAGTAGCAGTACAGTAGTAACCATACGTGGATTTAATTCATTTTGACCAAAGTTTTTGCATTACTACTCATTTTATACCTCCAGACCTTATGTATTTACCTACAACAAGCAGTAATTCTCAAGCTCATGGAGTCATCTAGAAATAAATATAAGAGGATTTTCTTAAAAAAAATGTATTTTTGGCTATGTCAGCTGCTCGCCAAGGAGTACTTTTAATGAATTGCAAAAACACAGTCAAAAATTAAAAAGAACCTGTACTAACTCTTCTGAGTGAAAGCAACCCCCAGGGGAAAGACAGCAAGTCGTTCAATATTTTTGAGCTCATCACAATCAAGAAAAATGTCTAAAACTTACAGGCTCCCTTGGTTAACAGTGACATTACATCAAGAATGACCTTTCTGGAGAAATAAAACCCATTAATGCTAGGAACAGATAACTATTAAAGATCAACATTTAGTAGCCAAAGCAAAGGGGGAAAAAAATCAGTCTGGCAAGTTAATTAGAACATAAATAATGCGAAACTGAGACCCTGGTCTATAACCCTCTCTCTTATAATTGCTTGCAATTTAAAAGCTGAATGAAATCTTTTATGCAAAAGATACAACTATTGACCTCACATGTATTAGGTAGTCAAAGAAAACCCTGACACGTTGAGAATGAGATCTCAGGAGCATTGGAGAAAGCCTCAGCAACTCCCTGTTAAATACTTATTTCTTATTTCTTTACAGAAGACCTTTTTTTCAACTATCAAGGAATGGTGTTTCTGGAAAGGTTGGATGTTAATTGCTAAAAACGTCAAGGGGGGGTTTTTGTTTATTGTAGAAACAATAATCATAGAAAATGATCTGTACCCATGAGAACAATGTTTTCCTTAGGTGGAGGAGCAGCTGCCAGTCCTGAGGCACAAGAACAGATGTTGTATCCCATAAAATCCACCATGGAGCCCTTACAATAATTTACTTTTGGAATCCATCGTTTAAATCAAGTCCAGCTCCTGCAGAGGTCAGGAAACCACTGGAGCCTCCCCACTAAACCTTGTGGATGGCCCTTCCAGTACATTTAATTTTTCTATAATTATCTGTATTTACCAAACAAATCAGCTGTTCCACGTGACAGTCAACAGGCAGCAGACACAAACAATAAACATAAAACACATGAGAAGTTGTGAAATATGTAAATCTCTGCCCTGGATTCTGCTTTAATAATACTAAAAATAATAATACTGAGAATTCCTGCAGCAGGATGCGAGACATTTGACTGGGGAATGTCCCACCATTCCTACATGGAACAGAGGTTAATGTAATATTTTGCAAGTTTATAAAATCAGATGGTTTGGCTCATTTTGACAAAGTAAAACTATTTGGGTTGTACATAAAAATAAGAAAATTTAAAGAAAAAATTCAAGTGTCCAATAATTTAAAGGCCCTTTTTCTTGTATATAGCAATTTAAATTTACTGGAGCTCTTCAATCTTTTTTTTTCGGTATGTGCTTCAGCCTGAAAGTGATTGGGGTTCTGTGCCTGCACAGTATAAAGCAATTTAAAATTATTCATCTGCTTCAATTTTCATAGGTACTTTTATTTGAAAATGATTGGGGTGCTGATCATGCTCAGCATTGAACAATTTTAAATTATTCAAATGCCTTTTTTAAATCAATGCCTAATGTTTGGGCCTGAATTCTAGGAGGCTATAGCACATTATCAGGCAGTTTAAATTATACAAGAATATTATATTTTGCACAATCTTTCATCTCCTAAATAAGAATCAGTTTGCAAGGGTGAAAGCATAAAGCATTACACTTCAAAATAAATCAGCATTATGCAAAACCAGAAACCTAATTTTTCTTTTTTAAATATTGTAAGAGACCCTTTTTCCATAATCAAATTCCCATGCCTTCCTACATCTTACGAAGCAGGAGCATTTCAGAAGCTACATATATTGCTACTTCCCTAAACTGATATAAACAATTTCAAAGGAGAACAAAGTTTTAATGAAGTCTGAGTCCCTGAAAAAATGAGAAAGACTTATTCCCACAACATTTGTCATATCAGACTTTTTATCCATCAAGCATTCAAGTCCTCCATTGTGAATATACAGAAGTTCAAGCACTTCTAGTGCAAGTTTATGGTAAATACTGAGTATGTCAAAATTCAGGTTGGACTTCAAGGACATCATTCCTGATTTAACAGGACTGATGCACAAAAATCTGTTGGGTTTTGGGTTTTAATTGATAACATTTTTCTCAATAGTAAAGAACATGTTTTGCTTTTGAGCATTTTTCTATAAAAGGAGAGGAAATTGAGGTGTGGGATTTGCAAATGGTGCTGGAGATGTACAAATGGAGAGCTGAGAGCTACAGGTGCCAGGTCACATCTTTAGTGAATCCTCCACTTCTTTCACGCCTGGTATCCTTCATCAGCGCTCTGCCAAGGTGTTTATACTTACTACAAAAATCCAGTCCAAGCATTTTGTACTTCCCAGCAAGATATTCAACAAATATGAATGTGGACTACACCTCTAGTTTAAAATGGGATATCCTGGAAAGAAAAACTTCTTGACTAACTTCTTCCAAAGTCTTATCTCCATATTTCACCTTTCACTTTTCAACAAGAATGACGCAGGAGAAATAGGATAATTTCTCACCACGAAAAACAATCCCATGTTCCTCTGCACGTTTGAAAAGATAGGAGCTAGCCCTCAAAGGTATTGGCATGCCTTACTAATCACAGGCTTTTAATTCTGCCTCTCCAATTTCAATTAGTGAGTAAACACTGACATCCTCAATTGCGCTGCACAGAGCTCCCCTTTATCCAGTTAATCATGTTCACTGCAGCTATTCCCCAGGCTGAGGTTTCAGAGTTCCCAGAGTCTGTAAATCCTCAGTATTACATCTTTTGATTCAGGAGCAAAAATACTGACACATCTTATCGTTCAAAAACACGTCTCCTGGCTCAGGAAGGAGTGTGTTTTCCTCTCTCCCAATTGTCAGCTGCCACGCTCCCATATACAGAATTAAGTTGCAAAGCATCACTAAACTCATATGGAATATTTTGCTTAAGCTAAACCTCATATTATAGTAATTAAAGTAGCTGTGAGAAACCATAATTAGACTAAGTGTCCAACAAATATTAATCAGGAAAGTAATATTCTATTATTAAGAAGCAGCTATTCACAGTAGGAGTTTCTCTTGTGAGAAACTAGATTAGGAACGGAGCCAAAATCAAACCAGAAGGCACAGCAAATTGGGTCATTTGGAGCCTCATTCTAATGTAGGGATGTTTTCACCTATATTTCACTCATTTGTAGTGCCATTTCAGTGCAGAAGGTGTAAGCAGGCTCCAGGTTTCACTCCTAGACCTGTTGGCTATTCCCAGTGCTCCCAGTCACTGTGATAAGGCTTTCCCTTCCTCAATTCTAATCCATGCCAAGAGACGAACTGGGGCCACACCACAGGCAAACCATTTAACCTCCATTTAACTTCCCCATGTTCATCTGTAAATGAAAATATTGCAATTGACACACAATTCAGGAAGGCTCTGTGATTTGCTTCAGTGAATTTATCAAACTTAAAGAAAGGCACACTTTCTCTTGAGGACAGAAGGAAGAAATACCCACAAAATGTTAGAATTAAAAGGTTGAGACTCCAAATCATTTTCTTTTTTAATTAGGCTAAGTAGGCGTATTTATAGGTACATATTTGGGGCCAACATCCAGGTATTATGTCCTTTTCAGCACCATGGAAAATTGTAACAAACGTTCAGTTCTGTGATTTCCAGCACTGACAGAAAGTTCTTTATTCCTGAAGAAGCAACAAGCGAACAAAGCACACCACCCGTGGCTTCCAGAAGGCTCACACTTGCTAAATGGTGAACTGCAACCATCAATTAAAACTCATTCTCTAAGTTCACACATCCTACAATGTTGTCTTTTCCCTTCTGCACTCATTAGTGCTTTGACAACAGCAAAGGTTTTATTACTAAGTAACAAAAAATCAGGTTTAATACACAAGACTGAAGAATAAAGCCCTTGAAAGAGGTTTATGCTCTGACAGTGGCTTTCAAATACACACAGGAGATAATTTTACAATTCTAATTCAAAGTAGAGATCTGCATTGTAAGAGACAAAGGAAATTTTGAAAAGCAAAGCCATAGTGCAAATGACAGGATCATCTTAACCTCTGCCAACAATTAAATTACAATCCCTTATTGCATCCATTGGCCACAGAAATAAATACCAAGTAGCAAGAGGAGCAAATATTATATGGAGCAGATGGAGAATGGGAAATTGTTTGATCAGATGTCTGGGAAACCATTCATTTTTTTACTTTATTTTTAAAAGGAAAAAACAGTGGAATCCAGAAAAGTAGACACAATAGACGGGGTAATAGGAATCTACTGGTAGAAAAGTTCCTGAAAAGCAGGTTTGCTGCTATAATTTATTTTCATGTAGTGAGATAAGAAGGCACTTGCAGGTTGGGTCTGTTTTTTTTTCTAATCAGCTGATAAAAAACTAGAGTAAAAACTCAGTGAAAATCAATTAGCCCAAAGGGGAAGAACCACAGCAGAGATGACCTGAAGGAGAAATGATGGAGGAGACATGGAAAAATTGTCCTGTTTGCTCTGAAAGCTCACAGGAGTTATTACACAAAGTGTTCTGTGGTTCTGCATTCTGCCCCCAACAGCTCACAGACTTCTCAGATTCTGCTTTTCTATCCTATGGTAGGGCACCAGTGTTTCTTGGCATCCAATTTGTTTCACTAACATAGTTCATATTGTTTCCATGCTTACCAAAAACTGTTAAAAGCAGGCAAGAAAGAAGAAATAATTGCTCTTTTTTCATAGCTTGCTCTAGTCAGCTTAGAGGATGGAGAATTCCATCAACCAACAAGGGCAAAATCCATCCTAACCCCTAAGGAAACTCACGTGTGGCAGAGCCAGAATCCCATCCCATTTATTTTTATTTAACCTCCATGCCTTTCACTTAGCAATTTACTTTTTGTCATTAGCTACCCCTCTGTCCTTGATTTGGGTTCTCTCTTTTTTTGCCTTTCATTTCTGCTTCCTCATCCCCCATCCCAGAGGCTGCCAGGATTATGGGACAGTTGAACAGGGCTCATGTCCCTGAATTCCCTCCACAGGTGTGACAGAGACAGGAGCATCCACCTCCCTCCAAGGAGTGTCCAGGTGCCAGCTCTAAAGGTGCAGGTGGTCTGTGTGCTCACAGGTAGGATTTTCAGAGAATTTTTCCTTCCCTTGCATGCAGATATTTTTGCAATCATATTTAATTCCTGCAGCTGCCAGACCAGACCAACATACTTTATAACCTTCACCTCCACAACAATATTAACTCTTGCTGGAGCACACTAAACACAATTAGAGCTAGAAATTATTAGCTTGGTTAACTCATCAATAGGCACTGACTTCCAAGCTGAAAGGATGCAAGAAATCAGTGTGTGAGTAGGGATGTGTTCAGTTAAGAAATCAAGGGAAAGTTTTGTCAGGGAGAAGATTTCTGCTGAATAATTGATATGCACCTTTCTGCTTGTGAAGGGCTCAGGGAACAAACAATAAAGTCCCTGTTTTTGAGGTAGGTCACTATTAAAGCACTGCAGTGGGAGACCAGAAGACCATCTGAGACCAGCAAACAGTAAATGGGGAACAGAAATCACATTAAACTGTTTTTCCCCCTGAGGTCCAAGCATGAAGAAGAAAAGGACTTCACAAAGAATCAACTAAACAAAGTGATTCCATTCTGTTAATATTAATCATATTTGTTGTCATCTGTTGGGCATAACTTAAAACAATATTCTAAGAAAGAATTGAAATGTGATTTTTTTCCCCTCCCCTGGACAGGATCACTGCTTCATAGAAGTAACCCTGTAACCCATAAAAACCAACAAAATATTTTTTAAATTTATGAGTGTGTGGGGAAAAAAAACATCCTGGAAGTGTTGACTCACTTTACGTTTTCTGAAGAAAATGAGCAGTTAAGACTCTCAAATCAGTGTGCTTCATTTTTTGTTTAAAAGACAAATTATATAAATTCATTCACATTAGCTGAACATTTTACTTCAAATGCTGTGTAAAGTCCTGGAAGCCAGGAATTTTGTCTCCCTTGCTGTGTGTGACAGGATCTCCACCTGAGTGGCCCCTCTGGATGTGTCCCTGCCCTGCAGCCAAACAGGCTTTGGGGATGAGGCACCTTGAGGCCATCAAGCCTCACCCCAAATCATTTTTAAACTGGGACCAAAGAGAAAGTTCTTGTTTAATCTTTCAAAACTGAAGTGTATTCACTAGAGATGACACAATCTGAAATACACTCCCATTTCTGATTTCTAAATGGAGGAGAAAAGGCAAAATTCTCTAGAAGAAATCAGAAGGGACACTTTTGTTGCCTGTATGGCTCCATGTCACTGGCTCATTGAAGCATGGGTTTCTGGTTAATTTTGTCAATGTTTGTCATCATTATAGTGGCAAATAACCCCTGAGTTAGCTCAGCACAGTGTTCTATAGACACACCAAGGTGGCACAAGTGAAAAGACACAACATTAGTGAGGTATCCCAGGACAGGCTGCACAGCCCCATGAGGAAGGAGGATGAAACTTTAGCCCACGGAGAAAGCTGCACAAATTCAATAGATTTGTTTCTAGTGCCCAAACTCCCTGAGTGAGGCAGACAAAGCCACTGCCCAGCTGGGGAGACGCTTTTCCAGCCCCCAGCCAAGGTGTGAAATCAGTATTGTTTTTTCTTACAGAGAAATCTAAAACAAAGAGAGGAAAAAATATTGGGGGAGAAACAGTAATCTTAAAGAGCAAAGACAAGCATTTCTAAGTCAGGACCATGTTTTGAAGTATATCAATTATCAACAACTGCCTACATAACTTCCTGAAGTGTTACAAGCCAGACCTGTGGTCTTTGTCTAGTTTTAATGTCCTGAATGACACAAGAGTTTTGTGATGGGTACTACTGAAATCTACCCTTTTAAAATTTTTTATTAGACATATTTGATCTATAGTTTAAAGATGAATAAAGCTATAATAGCATCTCAAATTTACCTGACCTAGTTTCTACAAAGCTACATGGTAAGCTGTGCTTTCATTATGCTGAGTGAATGCTCACCAAAGTGGGTTCTGGCAAACAGGAATAACTCATGAACTCTAAAGGTATTGAAAGACACTTTCCTTCTCCATTATCTTCCTTAGTTTGTACTCCCCATTATATTTGGGTCCCCTGTTGTGCCATAAAGAATGGTGAATCTCTCTTGAGCATAAATTAATGTGAAGCTACTGCAGCAGTCTCTTGATTCCCCCATTCTTGCCACAACACCTCTGTTTTAAGCCTGCAGTAATTGTTTTGCTGTTACCTGCTCCTAGAAGAAAGGAAGCTTGAAAGCAATGAATTGAACTTGGCCTTTGTCCCCTTTCATTGTATCTGCCTACAGCAGACAGCAGCAAAATGCAGCTCAATTAAACACAGCCCTCTTGTCATCACAGAAACAGCAGCTCTTCTCACAGCAGAAGCAGGAAAGTTTTGCCATGACACCCCTTGTTGCATCTGACAAGTTTATTCAAAAGCAAATATTTCTGTGGGGAGGTCTGTCATTCTAATCCTGTCCTTTATGCCAGAGCAGCTAATGCAATTTCAGCTACCTGAATAGGAGGGCTCTTGCTTCCAGATGTTCTATTGTGCCTTGCAGACAACAACTGACACCAGAAGACAGGTATTATGAGTATTTTTTCCATCGTTAGCTTGCTCCCAGCACAGGGTTTACAGCTGCTTTGTTGACTCCTGTAATTCTGATAGACACTGTAGGAGCCAGTGTAATGCTATCCCTCTATGGCTCTGCCATAATAGCAGCAGAGCCAGGGCAAACGTACTGAGCAGGGTGGCAAACTTAAACAGCCTTTCAGTAGCTCAGGAACAACTTAAAAGATGGAAACCAGGCTGATTTGGTGAATGAAGGCTTGAAGAAATTGTAGAAATTGTCCTATTGGTGCTTCCAGGACGCAAAGCCGAAACTGCAGAGTCACAGGAGAGCTGCACCTCCTCTGCCTGGAGCCAGGGCAGCCCTGCAGGGACACCAGGGCACTGGGCAAGGACCAGAGCAGCCAAGCCAGTCTGGGTGTTGCAGCTGGCTGAGGAACCACGTGGAGAGAGGCACCATTACCTTCAGCCTCAGAAGCCACCCAGAGCATTTCCTGCCCGCTGCGATGCAGCAAAGCTAAGAGTAAAAGAAAATACACACAAAGATGCAACCAAAGAACAGGCCTCAGCTTTTGCTGTCACATGTTGCACCACTGGCTAACAAATAAACTGGTTTCATTTCATGAATTGTGTACCAGTGTTTGCAATCAGTGGAACAGGCTTTTTCCATGTGGCCTCTTCAAGTAGTAAAGAAATAAGCCTCACCATGAAACTGTTGAACTTTTTAGTCCCATTGGAAAATAGCAACTAAATGCAAATAAAAAGCCAGGCGTGGAAAAAAGAATAGCTTTAACAGATTGATATTTGCACTTGTCTTTGGTTCTTAATATCAATCTACATATTTTGAACATGCTGTTTATTGTCCATAAGCAACATGGTTTCTCTCCCCACCTGTGATTTGTGGACTATAAGCCATATCTATTTGCCATGAGCTTCTGCTAGGAAATAAAGTGCTTTCCTCATAGAATTTCATTCTACATACTCAGGCATGAGCAATCACTACGTTATCACTTCACAAATATTTTCTAGTTGCCAAAAATCTTATGGAAAACAATCTGTTCTACTCATTTTCTCCCTCAGAACAGAGGATGTGTTATAAAGATCAGAATCTGATCCGAGTGGATCAGGAGTCAGTGATATTTAAGAAGTGACATCACCACAGCCTATCCAATCTCTTTCCTGAGTGCAGAGATGCATTCAGACACCATGCATGGCTCACACTCAGCGAGACTGAAAGAGATGATGGTGTCTCAGCTTACACAGAGAGTGATTATTATTCTCCAGGGGGAAAAAAATCTTATTTTGAAGTACTGTAAGTGATCCTCTTTTCTCTGGAAGAAAAAAGTAATTGCTCCTGATTTGCCTGTTATCAAAGCATGATGATACATCCTCTTCTTCTGTACGAATTCATGTAATAGACACACATAGTTGTTCAGATATGCCACTTCTCATCCATATGCTATTTTCTTTGCCCAGTGTTTTGGGGGAGAAAAAGCTCCAGCACAAAGGAAAGCAGGCAAAAATTCAAATCTGTGCAGCAACGCTAAATAGCAATAGAGATGTTCTTCCAGAGGCTTTAATGCAGACTGCACCCTCCCTTGTTAAACATACTAACTAATGGGAGCAAATTAGCCACCTGGTCTGTATTCAAATTCCTTTTCCAACAGCAATTCTTTTGTAATTCTTTCTCCTGTTAATCTAGTGTTGAAATAAGAGAAAAATCTGTACAGCCTTAGAATACAAATTGCTATTAGATAGTAATGTGGTGCTCCATCTATATGAATTATATTGTTTTTCTAACTGCAGAAGGGGAGGAGAAGTGGATTGTAATGAAGGCAGTGTCCTCTAACTCAGAAAAGCAAGTCAAACCTCCAGCATTTGTTTTCAAATGTCTTTCAGAGTGGCTGGCAGACTTCTGACTGACATCGGTGAGGTTTGGCTCGGGTCCTTCACAACTTTCAGGAAATGTGTCTAACACAGCTGCCCTCTCTGCCTGTCTGATCCCCAGCTCCTTCATTTGCCCCATAATTTGGAGGGACAGATTCATCAGTCACGGCTCCCGGCGCCACATTGCCTCGTGCCTCCCAACCCCAGTCAAGCAAGACCAAAGAAATCCTCGAGGCCATGTCTGGACTTCCTCCCTTTCTCCAGCGCAGAGCACACAGCCCCTGCTATAATAAATCATCCCCTGAAATGGTAAGTGACAGAGTGAAAACACTCTGAATAGCAGCATATTTGCACCAGATGCGAACATAGGTCACCAGAAAGATGCTCGGAGTAAAACAGATGGAGAATCAATGAGGCAGAGAGCTATAGGAAAGCACTTCTGGATGGCAGGAGCAGCAAAGGAGGCTGTGGCTTGACTCTAGGAAGGGAGAGAGACTGAGGAAATCCAGGGAGAAAGCTGCCAAGGTCCCTATGATCTTCTTTTTTCTACACTGCCACAAGCTGCTTTTGAACTGAAAGATCTTAAGAAACATTCCAAAACTTATGAAAATCAATTAAAATCTGTCCAGAAAACATAATGGGGTTGGGATGAGATAAGAAACAAAATATTTTCTTATAATAAAAAGAGATCATATTTCTCAGATCATGAAGTGAGAGTAATAAGTATCCAAACATCTGCCAGTGTTTGCCAGGGGACAGCAGCACACACATAACAGGGGGCTGTTCAATTTTACATCAATGCACAATCAAAGGGAAGATTCATGGTATCTGCTGCATAGAAACAAAAAAGAATAAATGGATAGAAAGGATAAAATATTGTAGGACCTGACAAAAAAAAAGCAGAAAAAAAGGCAGAGTATCTTGATATAAGTCACAAATGATATGGTGAAAAGACTATCACATATATATTTTATAATACTCATATGAATATTCCTTTTCTATAGAAAACATTTCTTGCTATCTTAGGCTTCACCTCAACAAGTCAGAGCCCAGAGCAAAAAAAATTGTATTATCATGTTCTTTCTCTGAGACTTTGAAAACTTCATTGATTGACATTGGTTTGTGTCCTTCCTTTTCCTCTTTGCAGTTCTGTTTTAGTCACCTACTCCTTAAATCAACAGTAGATGCTTCAAAACACCTTTTTCATCATGGAACAGGTTTTAATATTTTTGGTGTAATTTGACAAGAGCCAGGGAGGATGCAAAGCATGAGAACTAGATCATCCAATTGACCTTTCTATATCTAGAATGTATTTGCACAGTGGAGACACACACCAGTGATCCAGGCCATGGTAGTCCTTGAAATTATCTTCTTTTTCAAGTTTCTTATTTCAAAGCCACACAAACCATATCTGATTTGATCCAATGTCTACTGGAAGTCTCTCCTTGGATCAGGTTGCAGATAAGAGCCCTAAGAACTCTTCCCCTTGCCAGCATATTTACATCCAGTAATTTCCTATTTAAAAGCTCCCTAACCTCTCTGCTGTCCCAGTCCTCTCAGTTCGTAACCATAGCCTTAAAAATGGGATTTGAGAGAAAGTGTCTATTTCCATGATAGTAGTCAATCCAAACAGAATCCAGAGCAACTAAGGAATAAATCAAAGATGTCACATATATGTTTGCTGCTATATTCAGCATTGAAAAAAAAAACAAAAACAAGACACTTATTGAGTTTTTGACTTTTAAATGACTTGGCTCAGTGAGGGTCCCCCAGTGTGAGGACAGGCTGACAGAAATGGAGAATAATCATTTGCAAGAACAGTCTTTAAAACAAGGTACTGTACTCAGTTGAATAATGAACCACCAGCAGCTCCACAGGCAGTATTTTTCACTTCTATAAAGAACAAATTTACAGGATTTTTCATTTAAAAGGCTTAATTAAAAAAAAAAAAAGAGGGGAAAATAAAAAAAGACCCAACTTCAGCTCTAAACACTTTCTTCTCAACTAATACACCTTTGTACTAAGTTCTTTTGAGACTGCTTTATAAAAACGCTCTGTATCAATATAATTTGATGATAACTTTCTCACTCCTTTCCTCGCTGCCTTAAAACCATCTCCTGGATAACACAGCAATCCCATTAGGAAGATGTCCTGCTGCCCAAAGATTTCTGTCCCACTCAGAGCACAGGTTCCCACTCCCAGAGGCGCCAGCCTGCTGAGCTGCTGTGGAGCGAGCACACACAGCAAACAGCAACCGCCAAATGGGTCCATCCTTTTTACACTCCTCTGCTTGCTCCCAGCACACTTTAGCCAGGCTTGTTCACCAGTCCACGATTTCTCCTGCTGCCCACTTGCACAGAGCAGGGGATTTCCCTCTCCCACCTTGCTGTCAGAGCCCGTTTCAATACCAAGTCTGCTGTGTGGCAAACAAAGGCCGCGTGCCACAGGGAAGAGCCGCCCCTGCCCGCTGAGCTCTCGGTCCCACAGCAGTGATCCCACTGCAGTGCCTGAGTCTTTAGTGAAAGAAGCCAGGAAATGTGGAAGAAAAATATCTATCAGGCTGGTAACTTTACTCCTGAGGCAGCTTTCCCAGCCTTTCAGAAGAGAATCCCATCCAACAGCGCTTCTGTACTTTGGATTCATGATCACAAGAAGAAGACATAATAGCAAGCAGGGAATTGGGTTCTCCTAAAGAGGAACTCCTTGAAGGGCTGTGATAAATGAGAAAGGTACAGCAAGAGAAGGTAGGCTTAGGACTCCTGTTGCTTTTGCAAACTCTGTGGTAAATCACTGGAGTGTTTCAGACTGCATTTTTAATTTCCCTCCCCTGAAATCTCCACGTAGGGGGCTCTTCAATAGACTCAAGTCCTACATGACATATGAAGCCTGTGGCTTCCACACTGCTTTGGCTTCCTCATTGCCTTACAGTGATACTTGGGACTATTTCCAAGGAAACAATTCTACATCTTCTTGGAATTCTACAGTTTTTAAGGTGACACAGATTTTTAAAGTCAAAAAAGAAACATAGTGATCGCCCAGGTCCAAACTGCTACATTGCAAATGCCAAATATTTCCCCTCAGTAATTCTTCCTTTGAGTCCAGTGACTTGAGCTCTGTGCACAAGGACAGAGGATGCTCTGTCACTGAAACAGCCTACTTAGGGACCTTGCTTCAGCAAGGGATGTAAAAGTATTAGGCCAGAATTCTCATGTGATGGAAACCCTACACATGGAGCAGAGCCCATGTCACAGGGTACTGAAACTCCCAACAGCTGCTAAAATATTAACATCTTTTCATTCCCTGGAAATGGGATTCACCTACCTCAGCCCAGAGAGGCTTTCCTTGGTGTGGGGCTCCAGGAGGTGGCCCACAATAACTCAAGAGGGGTCTCTATGATGACTGAATCACATTGTGTACTATTACAAGAAAAATCTTAGTTTTAATCTATACCACATTAAGTCATATCAACAGGGGAAATAATAAACAGAGCCCTTAATGAATAATATTTATTATTATTTCTTTTTTACACAGCATGCATGAAGATATGCATGCCAAAAACTTTTACTCTCTCTGCAGATCAGAAAATAGAAATCGAGTTCTGGTAGCAGAAACCCTTGGGGAGAGAGCCAGAGATACACAAATGAAAAAAAACTTGATGAAACACAGTTAGTGTTTCAAGTGATCAGTTAGTTTTCAACCCAGGAGCTTTTTATTAGAAAAGGCAGTTCTACCAAGAATAAAACAATTCAAGGGCATCTATTTCTGTTTAAACCTGATTTCAGTGATGCCAAAGGAATTAATGTTCTGATCTGCATAATATTGAGTTACATAATGCCAAAGAATTTAATATCTAATATCAAAATACAATGGTTCAGTAATGAGAAAATACAGCATTTAGACAATTCCAGTGGGTTGTTTGTTTGTTTTGGCATTTGAGGTCTATAGCAATTTTAACTGGGGAAATATTCAAATGTTTCCTTGAAGTGTTTTCCTTTCCTTCAGAATATCAATTCCACTTCCCAGCCAGTGCTAATCCACTGCACTTAATTGAAATTTTGTTTCTCTCCATCTCAGAAGTCCCATCCCAGATGCTCTAGACTTGTCTTTTTCCTAAGGGTGTCATGTATAATTATAACCCTGGGAAGGAACACGCACTACACCCCTGTTAATTCACCAAGCAGGGGGAAGATTCCTCAGCTTGCAGCATCCTGGCCAGCAGAACAGACCTTGGTTAAAAGCCTCAGGGGGACTTGCTACATGTGCACACTTGTGTTTGTTACACGGTTCCTGGGCATATTTATTTCTGATTTTCAAAAGCAGACACTATTTCTCTAAAGACACTGGGATTTTTTTATAAGCAGCTGTAAATGAGTAGTGCTAATAAACCTTCATAGAATCATAGAATTTTTTGGGTTTCAAGAACCTGAAAGCTCTTCCAATTCCACCCCCTGCCATGGGCAGGGACACCTTCCACTGTCCCAGGGTGCTCCAAGCCCGGTCCAGCCTGGCCTTGGGCACTGCCAGGGATCCAGGGGCAGCCACAGCTGCTCTGGGCACCCTGTGCCAGGGCCTGCCCACCCTCCCAGGGGAGAATTTCCTTCTGAAATCTCATCTACATCTACCCTCCTTCAACTTAAAGCTATTCCCCCTTGTCCTACCATTACCTGCCCTTGTGTTAACACATTTCTACAGCTAGAGCTTATTCCCCAAAAGTATTAAGGTTTTCACCACTGACTACATTGGTTTTGACTTACTGTGCTTACATGGGTTACAAAGATGCAGAAAAGCCTGGGTTTGATAGGCAACACTTGCATGCATGCAGTGCATTCCTGCAGGGCTGGGTCTGCCCCAGGAGAGAGCTGTGCTGCTGATGCAGCTGAGCTGGCACAACTGTTGTGGTAGGAAAAAGCATTAAATGAAAGCAGAATTAGGCCAAGAACGACCACTTGTGAAAAAGCCCACTTAACAGTGCTAAGGTGGGAGCCCAGACGATGGCACTGGGGAAGGGAGTGCAAGGCCACAGTAGGAAATGTCAGCAGAGCTGCCTGCTCTGCAGCCAGGTGAAAAGCAGCACAGTGCTCACAGAAGCACCAGGACTGCTCCACCCCTCTGCCAAAATTGCAGGCTCACCTCCTCCCCAGCAGAGCTCACCTGAGCTCCAAGGGGAGTACCCAGGACACCAGCAGTGATGCATGGGAGCATCTTCTGCAGCAGCACTCGGGTAATCTGATACAAACGATGGCACCTGGGTGCCACATATGAAAATCAGCGTGATTTCCCTCAACCCTTAATTGCCATGCAGCATCTAATGCACCTTACTCTGATATTCCTGGCAGGAGACAAAAATATTAGCTATGAAATCTGTAGGCTTCTGCCAAATTCACAAATACTGGCAGCGAAACCTAAGGAAGGGGCAGATAGGGCTGGGAAAATGAGGAGTAATTTAATGCAAATGTTCTGTACAGCTCCCCAGGCTCCATGATTAGGGATGTCAAAAAAATTTAAGTGCTCCTTCTTTAATATTATGGAGAACTGATTATTACTCACTGTATACAAGGTTTTCTAAAATGATTGTATTTTTCATAAGTAAGTCTCTCATTATTTCCTTCACTAAAATGTATTTTGCTTTGTGCTCAATAATTTCCCCCCCAAAGTGAAAGCTAATTCTTGAGTTGTGATTTTAACCATGATTTCCTTTTACTTAACTTATTTTACTCCCTGGTGTTGTAGATAATGGTATATGTTGAAAAAAAAAAAAAATAGAAAGCGTAAAAAAAAAGAGAAGAAAAGAGAAATACTTTTGCTAAGGCAGGTAGGCATAACTAACTTACATTGAGGGCTAGATTGTTTCAAACCCATACCATCTAATTTTCTGAGGAAAAAAAAATGTTTAAAAATCCAATTCAGAGATTGCTTTTGAAGGTAAAACTCCTCCTGTGTACAAGGTGAGTGGAAGTTATATTTATGTTTATGTCCACAGTTTCAGATGACAAAGATCACGTTTGTACAGGTCACGTTTGTACTTTGATTCATGGGGCTGGATGCACCTTACAGTCATTTTTACACAGCAGAAATAGTCCTGATTAATTACTGAAAACTTCTGGATTAGCAGCTGTGCTCTCATACACAGCTGGATAGTTCATTAGAGAGTTTAACCTCACTGCAATACCTCTAAAGAATAGAATATATTGAGAAAGAACTGTACCAAGATAAGAACAGTCTGCAGTCACCTGTGAAAACCAAAGCAGACTTTTACTTACACTATTTAACTTTTTCCTTCAAGTGGGGCTGAAGGAAATGTTTGTTTCCTGAATCAACATAGAAAAAACTGCCAGTGAAAATTCATCCTGTCTGATTTATAAGCATCCTATTCCCAACGGGCAAAAAATTAAGTGGTAGCATCCAAGAGCTAATTCTCCACAGAAATAATAATCTGCTGTCTTCAAAAATGAATGTTTTCATGGGAATACAGCCTGAACTTCATCAAGGCCTTTGGTTTGGCATAACTTTGATACTCAAGCTGTGTTCCTGAAACACAGATCAGTCCTGCACAGTGGTTAAGGGATTCCACTGCTCAGAGGAACCCTTGTGGTAAAACTGTGCAGAGATGCAGTGAAACCGTGTGGACCCTTCCTGCAAAGCACCACCTTGGGATCTCAGAACTGAACTGACACAAGCATCTCTTCCACATTCCATGATCCAGCAGCTGTCCACAAATTAACATCCCAAAATGTGCTCTCCCCATTGTTAGTCGTCTGATCCATGGAAAGCAACATGTTTCTTTATTTTGACTATTCAGACCTATTCTGAGATGGTATACAAAGAAAAGATCAAGTATATAAGCAAAAAAATTACTTAATCTTCTTCACTGACTATTAAAACAGCCAGGAAAATGAGTTCAGAGCCACAGACAGCCAAAGCCTGAGCTAATATGGGATGTATGTAATGAAGCACCCAAAGAAGGGGCATTTATGAGAATCTGGCTCTCTCTCTACATATATGAATATACCTTGTCTGATCCAACTGCTCCTTTAATTGATAAAAGCCACCTTCTTTTATTCAGGGAAATCCAAAACCTTAGTTCTCACTACAGCCACAAAACTGTCTTCAACTACTTTTAAAAGGTATATATTTTTATTCTTCTTTATTTACTGAAAACAGTCTTAATGAAACTGAAGTATTTGCTAAAATGCTTTATTTCCAACAGCAGCATAGTCAAGATAGAGCCACTGCTGGAAAGCTGATGGAAAGGGTTCATTAATAACTTAAGTGTAAGTCCATGAGAGATGCAACTTCCTTCTGGTTGAGAAAGAGATAATTTAAGGAGTGCCCACACTCCTCAGAATCAATCTGAATTCTTGAAGAGATGCATAGCAAATGTTCTCTAATAAGATTAAAACTTTTTTAAGTGAATCCACAGGCAATGGGAGGTTTGTTTATTACCCAGTCTAAAACTGAATGTGAAATTAAGGAGATGGTATTCACCACACAAAGACAGTATCTCTTATTAGAATTCAAGGTGCAATTAATTAAACTCTTACTCAGAGTGATTTATCCTACCCCTGTCTCCACTGGTGTTCAAATGCCTGTTGTGAACATCAGGTGCCTTACTCTGCTTTACAGATTAGTCTGATTCAAGAGCTGTGTGTTAAACACTGAATTCAAGGTGTACTAGAATTCTCCAAAATTTCATAATTGCTAATATTTCCAGCCAAAGAAATTAGTATCTACGGATATACCCAAACTCAATACTATTACAATACACCCCCAAAATGTACAGAACCCAAGGATAAACACAATCACCAGGCTACAGAAAGAAGCTCCTGAGATCACATGAAATCACACAAATCTGAATGCCCAGAGAGTAACACAAGTGCCAGCCTAACACACACGAGAGCAGTTTCCCAGCTGGAAAGGCTTTGCAGAAGTTGCTGATGTTATGGCTTCAAACCATCCCTTAAATCTGTCTTTATATCTCTCTTCCATGCCCACAAAAAGCTGCAGTTTCTTACATTTGGATGCTCATCAGGTCAATAAAAGGAGAAAAATAAGAAAGGGCAAGATGATATTTTGACAAACATCTGGCAGCTAAAGGTACTAAGCTGCAATGCAGAAGATAACGTTGAAAATATTAGAGCAGATAAAAATAAATGAAAACAACATAAAAAAATAAGAGCCAACCAAAGACCCACTTTGGAGTAGGGAAGCACCAAAAGGATAAAAAAAAATTATTAAAAATATCTACCCAATAGATCCAGAATATTCCCACTTTATTCTGCTGGATTTCTAAACATGCATGCTTCTGACTCATGAACCAGAAGAACACAAAACTTTCCTGCTTAGTGGTAAAGATGTTTAAAATGTTGTTTCACATTTCATTTTTGCTTCATCAACTTCCCACCCCTCAGGGGATTCAGTCTGAATTGCATGAGTATGGAAAATGAGTTAGCCACACTGCAAAGTCAAGGCTGCATATAAATACATGCTCTTCCAGCCATTTTTGACTTGTGTCTGGATTATCTCATTCAAGAGAAGGATATTCAGGTAACAGAGCACAAACACCTCTAAGATTAACAACCTCCTTCAAAACTGTCAGTATGTCTAAACAGACCTACTCTCCCACAGATAAAAGTCTCAGGTTTGGTCAATTTTTATGTCTGGACCCTATAAAGTAAAGATGTTGTTTTGCATCTTTTTTTCCAGGCATTTGGAAAGGAAAAACAGATCTTTACAGGAACTGATCAAAAGGGAACATCATTTTCTGAACCAACCCAAGCAGTCAAAACACATGGTCTTTGCTCACTGCCAAAAACCTAACATCCAGATTTGTGTCCATTTGGAACCCATCATAATGCAATCATTAATCAGTCTGATTTAGAATAATGTTTGCAACAACTGATTACCGCTGCACATAACCATTTATCCTTTAAATCTGAAAACGTTTCCCCTGCCATCTGAAACAATGCAACCAATTCTCCTGGGGCTGGGCAGAAATGACAGTGACTCATGTCAAAAGGATGGAGCCTCACTTAAAATAAATAGCACATACTTCCAGTAAACCCAAAGGCTAAAAGCCACTGTTCTTCTCGAGACACCCACGGCAGACCCCTGTACCCAGTGACACTGAGACCTGTGACTTTAAACATCACTGCTCCCAGGCCACGTGCTGGCAGGATGCAGTTTTACTGCTCTGATTATCAGATCAAGTTTCTGTCTGTCCGAGTTGGATATAAGACAATTTCACACCACACAATAGCAGGAACTCTGGAAATTGCTGTCACACGTATTACAGAGTTAGAATTGCTCTTACTGAGTGTCACTTGAAATAGGAACTGATCAGACTTTATAATAGGTTGGTTCCAGACAGATTTTTGTTTATTGCTCACAATGTTTACAAATGAACTGTTGCTGTTCGGGTTCAGACATCACTGGGAGATTTCAATCTGGAGATGGCCCATTTAACACGGGAGCAGGTATCCCTGGTGAGCCCAAAGGGAGCACTGGAACTGGGAGGAGAAGGGGAAGCAAGCAGCTTTACGGGGAGCAGGAGCATTTTTTTGCTGGTGAAGGTGCCTGCTCCAAGTAAAAGCAGATTCCAGCCCCAGGAAGCTTGCAGCAGAGCTCTGTCTTTTGGGGAAGAGGAGAGTTTTAGTTGGGTGGGGAGGAAAGTTTTTTGGGTTGTAGAGAGAAAAAGGGTAGAGGATCATGTAGTGTTTTCTTTCAGAGAAATTCTCAGAGAGCCTTTTAATGTGTAAATGGTGGATGCCAATTCCAAAATACCTGTATCCCTAAAACAGCACCAAAATCAGTGGAGATCCTTCTCTTTTGGTGTCCATGAGGGACTACAGGAGAAAACTCCCAGTGCAGCTGGCTGAGAGCAATCACCCTGGAAAACCCTCTGAGGAGGGGTTCCCATTGCTCACCCCCACATTTAGCATGATGGGGTCTCAGGGGAATAGTAAGACACAACCAGAGCGTAATTAAATAATTATCTTAAAGGCTCAAGGACTGTCATTCCTCTTTCTCAGGAAAAACATCTTCTACTGAAACAACCCCCAGTACAAAAAAGGAAGAGAAAGATAGTGAAAAGCACAGAGCTAATGTCAAAACAGATGAAAATGCAGATAGGAAAAATTTTATCTCCCAGTTTAGAGACGTGTTTGGAAACTGGTGTTCTTCTGTGCTAGGAAACATAATAATAAAGCCTTTCCTTAGACTCCAAATTAACACTAATTTACTGGTAAGGAAATTTAATCATTTTCTATAAGGAAAAAGTAAACTGCTAATCAACAGAGCAATGTGTGTGTATGTTGTCTTGATGAAAAATCACACATTAGTAGCTGTACTGCAGAAGTGATGAAAGAAATCAAAGTGATATAGTCATACAAAAATACAAGGGGATCCTGATCTTTAGTACACAATATACACATTTTGCATTTCAAGAATTAATTATCAGTAGTAAAAAACGAGAATCAGCTATATAAGAGTCTGATTACATTCTTAATCAAATTAGGAGATATTAAAAAATGTTCCTGGAATACCTTTGAAGCAATATCAGGAATAAGAAATAGCATAAGCATTTTGGTATTACTCTGGCTAATTAAAGACCAAAAAAATTAATACCTGGAGTTAGTTAAGAAAGAGCCTTTATTCAAGGCCATTCTAACACCAAGCAGAATTACAGCTTGGACTTCTCTTTATACAGATCCTTATAAAAGGTTCAATTCTGCCCCCAAACTCTTCCCAAGCAATGAAAATGTGGATGCAAAGGGGAGCAAGGGCAGGATAATGACAGAATCCAAGAGCTGTTCCCTCCCAACATGCCCTGCAAGTCTCTAAAAGCTCAGAAGGCTTAAGTGGTTTTGTATTAAGAAAACAAAAAAAAATAAACAAAAAGCTGTAATTTAGATAAGCTCCATACAAAACCAGGGTGAGGCCAGATTGCACCTGCAGCTTCTCCATGGATCCACACTGGCCATTAACTCCACCAGCATTCCAGCACCTGTGGCAGCAGACTTTGCCTAAACTATTTTCAGAGCTGGTGCAATCAAAAGAGCATTTCAAATTATTCTTTCATATCACATTTCCTTGCTCAATGACAGGTAAAAAGAAACCATCTGTCTGTGTGGTTTTTGTGTAAACTCATTTGCATGCTATTAATAAATTAATATTATTTAGACATTTTTACCAAACTATTTCTGATTCTTCCAGCTTAAAATACTCCAATTTGTAGACTGGAAGGAGATTTCAAACCTGAGTGAACTTGAGGTCACTTCAGAAGCCAACTAAATTGGGGAGGGGGAGAAAAAACAAACAAACATGTTCTTAATGAACTGACAGGTCACTTGGCTCATAACAAGATTGTATCAAGAGCCAGTAACATTTTGTCTGAATACAAGAATCATTCAAGGCAACACGATAACACTAATGAGAATATTTTACAAAAACCTGTTTCATTCTAATCATGTTTCTAATTTTGGTAACACCACGCATTGAGAGGCAATTAAAGCAGCTCTAATGTTGTGGGGATTTTTGTTTTGTCTCTGCAATGACACAATTTGCTTCAGAAGCAAATCCAATAAGCCATCTGAAATCATCTTTGAAATTGTGTTCGTGACAGTTACTTAAAGCTACAGAAACATAATAGCTTCACTGACATCATTTCATTTCTGAAATGTGAAGGGAACCTTGATTTTCTGCATGGGCACAGGG
Organism: Promerops cafer; assembly: GCA_013398275.1. Taxonomy (NCBI): domain Eukaryota; kingdom Metazoa; phylum Chordata; class Aves; order Passeriformes; family Nectariniidae; genus Promerops; species Promerops cafer. The sequence continues at coordinate 2,140,079 of VZSE01010539.1, read as the reverse complement.
AGGCTGGTGATATCCTCTTATTAATTCAGAGTGTAGGACTCTCCCCTGGGCTTGTTGGATGTGCTGCTTCAGACACTAGAAAGGAACTCCCCACAAACCTACAGTATCCCTTTTTTCATGATAACTATCCTACAAATATGGGGCCAACTCATATTTAGCTACAATTATAGTTTTCATTATAATTTAGCTACAAATGTGAAGCCAACTCACTGCCTGGGCCATGTATACCTACACCACACAACAAACATTTTCTTGCCATAAAAGCTCTCGGGGATTTGCACCCAGACAAGCCACGGAAGAATCAGCCTCTGCTTGGATCTGCAGGCACGGCAGAGCAGGGACAAGTCCCCAGCTCTGCAGGAACCATAACATTTCAGGTGGAATGGTGACAAATGGTGACAAATGGTGTGCATGAAGCAGTGTCAGTGTAATTAATCAGTGGTAGGTGTCTTGCCAGAGAGGTGATAATTTGGCAAACCATTGTGCTATAAACTTTTCTTTTTTTTTTTTTTTTTAAATGACTGTTCTACTGAGAGAATTGATCAGGTCAGAGACGTGGCCAAAAAGTTCCAGCTTAAGAAATAAAGCCATGGTGGTTTTTAGACCATTCTTAAATTGCTGTAAAGTGAAGAACCCACTAAAGAAGACAGATCAGTTTGCTGGTCGTAGAGGAGCCTGCTGTAAGCTGAAACAGCAGCTGTGTTGTGGTGATAAACAGAGAACATCTCTGCGGCTGCTTAATCTGACAAATTAACAGAGAAAATCTGTAGTGGCCGTACCAGTGTGAGTCAGCCTGGCTGCTTTATCAGCAGCTCTAGGTCTGCCCTTCTATCAGCTATTTCCAGTGCAGAGCTCAGTGAGCTGACTGACCAGGACCCAGTCCAGTGCCTGCCCTACCACCACTGCCAGAGCCCGGGGGAGATTAACTGGGCAGATGAGGGGGGCATGGGGGGCTCTGCATCCACCAGACACAGCAGAGCTCCTGAAGGGGCTCCCAAATCAGGGCACGGCACCACTGCAGGAGAGTCAGGAGTGAGAGCTGCACGGTCCCAGCCCCAGAGTGCTGAGCTGCACTCAGGCTCACTACAAAGCATCGTTTAGAGTCTATTAAAGAACCTTTTATAATCACATTTACCACCAATATACTCCTTTAGCCTTCATAGATAGTCCAAATACTTAAAAATTTCATGCATTAAGGAATCATATTTTAGGCGAAACAAGGTTAAAACTGGTGCCAAAAAGAATGAGAAGGAACAATTTCCCTTTTATGAAGAGTAGATAACACTTCGAGGCAATCAATCTAATGCTCCTGAGCTACTGCTGCTCGAGGAACTGTGGCTGGGGCAGAGATTGTCCTTGTGCACATCAGGCTGATGGGCTCAAATCTGCCTCAGGATAAATAAACTAATCTCTTCTGATATCATATTTTTTAAAATTTATATTCATTCCACTTTTTTGCCACTGCCTGGAATTAGATGTATTTTAAGTTCATCTTTCTGACTTTCTCATAAGGACATTTTCCAAAAAAGATATTTGTTGTCCTGTCTTTTTTTTTTGCCTACACTAAAGATGCTGGATTTGTCCAAATTACTTTAAAATATCTAAAAAATAAATAAAGGAGTCTTTGGGCAACTGAGTTTGAGTGTTTGTAAAAGAAGGTGGTGTAAGCAGCTGGGCTGTTACCAAAAAAAAAGAGAAATTTGAGAGAGGGAAGAGTTGACAGACAACATTTCTATGGATATTTACATACCATAAGCCAAGATATCCCATCTTCCCATCCCTTGGTCTCCCAAATTTATTTAAGCATAGATCTACTACCCAAGCCAGCCAGGACTGCTTGGATTATAAATGTTTTGAAGTAGAAGCTGTGTCAGACTGCGTCCGGGCACAGAAGAAGAGTTAAAACTGACACCTGAGGTAGAGCTGAGGAGAATCTCTCTAAACACAAATCAATTATAACAACTTTAAAAAGAAACAGATCTTGAGCAGGCTTGATTTCCTTTCCCTGAACGTTGGGGTGACCTATACATAAATGTGTCCAGTGAAGGCAGTGCTGTGTGCTGGAGGGACATTCTGCCTCTGCCCCAGATCCTGGAGATTACCTTTAGCACAGGAGAGTGCCCTGCTGCAGAGCTTTCTGTCTCCATTACCATGTGATCCTCTCCACTTAGTCAGAGGGGACCCTCTTAGTGCACATAGCAATGATCATTCCAGCTAATTAATTTTAGCTAAGATGCTCAAGCTGATAATTTCTAAACTTGTGCATCTGTGACTTGGGATGTGCTACCCCCAGGAGAGATTTATTTATTCTGAGAAGGCTTGGACCAAAGAGAAAATTCCATTAGTTTCTTTCCTCCCCTTCCACTAGCACTGATATAACTCTCAGGGCATTAAGGCATTATTGTGTCACCCGTCCCTACACCCACAGCTGAATTATTATCTCCTGGTTGTCCCCTGCAATGCAGCTGCTCCCCTCTCCTTCCCACTCCTAGAAACAGCCTGCAGCCATCCTGCACCCTCAAGGCTTTGTTTTTCAGCTCAAGATCAGCCTGCTTAGACAGGAGAATTTTAGAATTCTTTCATTATTTTGTGTTTTACTCATCCACGTGAAATATTTCAATCAGGAAATTAAGTTTTGATGGAAGATAAAGAAAAGGTTCTTTTTCACTCAGTTTTATGTGCTACTGTTCAATGTATTTTTCCATTGCTCCTACAAGGGAACCAGGGGCAGAAATGAGTCATTTGTAACATTAAAGTTTAATATAAATTTCATATCTACATAACTGAATATTGATGAATTGTGGCCAGTTCATTACCAAGAAGGAGCACACTTTCCAGTACTACAAAGCTCAATTCAATTATTTTTTGTTGGAAAGCAAGGTGAGGAACTGATTCTACACCAAATACTTTCTGACAGTGTTCTTGAGCTCTCAGCTCCACCTCTTGCTGCAAGCTCTGGCTCTACGAGGCTCCCTCTGGCCACACCTTTCCTTCTTGGAGAGCCTCCAGCTCTTCCAGGACTTCTTGGCATGGTCCTATGGAGCATCTCACCTCCCAAAGGCCTTCTCCCATCCTTCCTGTATTTTATGGTGGACTTGGAACACTTGGGGATGCATTTACTTTTTGCTTCCATGGAGAAAAGTTTATACTATGTTGACTTAGAAAATCCACTTTTTTTAATATTGTGGTTCTTGTTAAAGCCCTGTTCCAGAGCCTTGTTCAGCTTCTCCTCAGCTCAGGCACTTGGAGGCAGCAAAGAAAGGCACACAAGATGCTCTCCCATTTAGAGTGTGGCCTTTCCTAGAGTAAGAACTAAATAAAATGACATGAAAAACTATTCAGAATCAGTGAATTCAGTAGAAAACTCACCTTTTTTAGTACATAGCTCAACTTATCCATTTTATTAAAACATTGCTGGACTAATGCATGCAAAAATAACACATAAGGAGTACACTGGCCTGGAAAAGAAAGGTTCTGATCTATAACTGTATCGTGGACTTTTGTGCTCAAAAACACACCAGGAACCAGCAGTCTACAGCTTTAATAGACACCCTCACTACCAAGTAACTTCCTGACCATGACCAAAACAAAAAATCCACAACTTCAAATTTATCCCAGCTTTATCCAGAAATCATCCTGGGATAGAAAATAGTCAATTTTTACGCTGTTGAGGAGCATTTATAGGTTTTATCTGTGATTGCATTTGTAATTTGGGTAATTGTGCATGCACAACTGGCCAGCTGCATGCAGAATCACCCAATTTGCACGTGTTGCCATAATTGCCACTTGAATTATGACATTTTACAGTTGTGTGCATGCAAATATGAGCAGAACAAGACTCATTTGATAAACAAAGCACTTTGCACTGGTTGTCAGTCCTTCCTAATCAGTCAAAGTACTTGAGGCCATTTCTGCTGACACTTGAAACAGTAGCTGTATCCTGAATTTAGTACTGGAGAAGCTTCTCTGACCTTATGTAAGCAAGGAAAACAGAGCAATGCAACATGGCTGGAGCTGCAAGGCAAACCACTTGGCACAAAAAGTAGCAGCAAATGTCCACCCTGTATCACTCAGTGACATCCTGGATGCCAAATCTTTATTGACAGTCAAATAAGTATCTTTGTTGCTTTGTTGTTCTATGAAACTTCACCCACTGTCTTCAAGTAAAACAAATACTAAAGGTCAAATAACAAAGCAGCACCCAGAAATTCCACAGAAGTGACGTTTTTCTGCCTTGCTCTTCTTTGAAGGATCTCAGTTATGCTGAGACTAAACCAGCAGAGCTGGATCTCCCACTTCAGCAAAGTTTGTTACTCCAGAGGAAGAGATGAAGGTTCAGGATCAGCACCTGGGGTCTGCCAGTGATGTGCAGACTGGATGAGTTAGAGCACCCCTGAGATCACCTTTCAAAAGGCCAGGAAAATTTGCTCTGTGATATACTGTACCTGGAGCAGGAGATACTGGAATTCAAAAAGGTTTCCTGCATGGTTTAACAGAAGTGGCCAGACAGGATTTAATTTAAAAAAGAATAAAAATCTGTGCCGCAAACCTGCCCAAAATTTCCTTCTTCACAGCTCATCTTGCATTCATCTGTGCTGTGTGATGAGTCTGAGGTGGTCTATTTTCTCAAATGTAGAAGTATGACTGGACAGAGGCACCCTGGAGATTACATCATCCAATCTTCAATAAAGTCACAGTTTGTTTTTCATTAAATAAACCTTCCTGCTCAGAGGAAAGTGAGCCTTCCTGTTTACACTGACAGACAAATATAGAGAAATGGTATGAGCATAAAAAGATGCTCAGCCTTGGGAGTACAGAGTGAAGATTTAGAAAAATGCATTTTCAAGTATCACTACAGGTCAGGCAAAAAATGAGAGTCATGTTCCAACTTAATTCCAACCTGAGCATTTGCCTCTGGAATGTGTTGTTTAATAATGTCTGAAATGACTAACATACATTCACACCTTTCTTTTTTCCACACAGACTAAATCCCTACAGAATCTGGAAGTCTTCTCGATTTATGAATTTTTTCTCACTGAACAAGAAAGTTTGGCACTTTGCTTAAAAGAAAGGAAAACAGGGACACAGATCTCCATGGCCTGCTGAGACTGACAGAGGGAGTCCGGAGCAGCTGTGACACATTTCACTGCTGCCACGAGTAACAGCCCAATAAAGTCAGGTTGACAACTCAATAGCCTCAAAAGGGACCCTTCCCTGAGAAAGCTCTTCAGGCTGTGACAGGGGACACCAGGACTGCCTCCAGTCTCACCTCTCACTTGGTTACAGCTCCCCGGAATCATTCCCATCACAGTCAAGCCGCTTAGCACTGCCATTGCCACAGCAACCCCTCCCTCCCTGCTGCATCCAGCAGAACACGGAGGTGGATGATGGATGCTCATTGTTGAGCCCGGGAGGTCAGGTGTGTGAAAGCTGTAATTGCTGTTTCACATCTCCTAATGCCAATTGTCAACACATTAAGGAAAGAAGGATGAAACTTCGGGTTCCTCACTACCCACGAACATAAACAGCACACTGCACTTCTTTTCTACACTCTGCAAGCAATTAATACACAGAGAGAGTTAAGCAGGTATAAAGGTATCACACAGGACATGAACTCTAAAATAATAATTTTGGAGCTACATAGCCTGGTTCTCGTGCAAGACATAATTATATCTTCATTCTTTATGTATTACACACAGGTAGTTGAAGAACAAAGTTTCAGGCTCGGGCAGTCATGTGCCAAAAAATATGGGATAATGAGCCAGTATTCAATTCTAATCAAAAATTGTTTCTTCTTCAAAACTTCCCACAGGAAAAATAATTAAAGATTCCACACCCTTACAATCATCTCATCCAAACTGTGGTTTCTTCCTGTCTCTTCAATTTCTTAGGTTTCGTTTAGCCTTGTTCCAAATACAAGTTTTTTCCTACTGAGTCATAGCAGACTGAAACATTTCATTAGTGTTACTAGCAACCATCTCAACAAATAACCTTCCAGTTTGGTAAAGCTAAGGGGCAGTAAGGATACAGGAAGTTTCAGCAATGATAGGGTCAGGTGTGTGTCTCTGAAGGTTGTAGCTGCACTCTCCACTTTTTTATTAAAGTGAGCTGCAGATCAAGAAACTTGTTAGATTCCTTCTGGCAAAGGTAAAACCAAAAGACAAAACCCTCTTCCCATCACCTTCTACCTCTCAAGAGCAAAGTCTGCATTTACAGAAGTCAGGCCCCTGGAGTTTTATTTTTGAGCCACACACTTGGGGGGACAGTAGATTTCAATTTCTCTCTTTTCAGGGATTGGAGATTAAAGAAATATGTCACACCCCATTGAAATATTACAGCCTGCATTCTGTCTGCCAAAGCATTGCTGACACTTTAAAGGTCAAATACTTTCTCCTTATATTCTTCTCTGGACCAAAGCAAAGTTTTCAGCGTTTCACAGCAGCTTTACAAATGCTCTTTGTTAATAAGAGTACAAGAGCAGGAATCACACTTTATTTTTGTACACCCCCTCCATCTTCCACATGCTAGCAGTTTGCAGAACCATTTCCCCCTCTTTCTTCTAAGTGTCTGAATGGACTCAAACTGGCTGCATCAAAAGTGTGTTTCTTAAGCAGCATTAAGAAGGCCCTATTAAAAATACCTCAAGCAGTGTAACAAAATAGAAAACAGTTTCCAGAAAAACAGCAGAACTCAAAGTCACTGAAGTTAAGGGCAAAATGTTGATGGGAGCCAACTGAGAGATTGACTCAAGACTGTTTCTTTTTAAATATACAAATCTTGGTTCAAAATTACAGGCTACATTCTAGATATCCTTGCAGATAAGGAGTAGGAAGCAAGGTCTCTTGAGACAACAAAGTGAGCTTGCTGGAAACCCTTTTGCCATATTCCAGCAGATCACGGAGGGTGGGAGGCACCTGATATACAGAATTTCCCCCTTTTTTATATTCAACCATATCTAGACAGAAAGGGAGAACAAACCCTGTAAATTCCTGGATGCCATCCTTCCCCCTCCCATAGTGTGCAGAGGGTCTCTGCACATTTTCAAGTATTCCAAATTGTAGGAAACAAGCAAACAAACAAACAAAAACCACAAAAACCCCCACCACTTCAGTTGAGAAACAACATTTAGATGGGGTCGGATCTTTTATTTCCTTGGGTTTTAAGGCCTCCACAGCAAGACATTCCCCCAGTGCACACTGCAGATTTCCAGAACCTCCACCTCCTCTGGTGATGTGCATCAGCCCAAGCTAAGGTCAGCAGGATGCCAGGATCCCTTCCCCTGGGAAATCTCAGTTTTGGATTAAAAAGGGAACTACAAACAAAGTGGTTTTCTACTCTTCAGGAAGTCTTCATCGAAAGCCGTAAAATATACACATGCACTGTTGAATTATCTATGAGCTTAAAAGGATTTAATATGCATATTTCCTATTTTTAGAAAACACTACAAAGCCTAGATACACAAGTTTTCTACTGCCAGTTTCCATGCTTTGGCTTTCACTGCTAAAACTTACTGTGTTGCTATAAATCTAACACCCACTGGAATAAAAACCTAAATTAAATATCAGACATTCTTACCAGTATGATTTATACACATGCTAATCATTTCCTAAAATGAAGGCTTTATCCACTGTAGAACAGGAATCACTTCTGATTATTCTGTACAATTGCTGTCCACCAAGTTTGTGATTACTGCTTTACACACCATGAGGAGGGAACATACATGTATCTGTCACTTACAATTTATAACAATGTCCTAAAAGCAAGTCCATCAATTTATTTTTAATGGACTCCTAAAAGAATCTTTAAGTACATCCCTTAGACTTACTGTAGTTCACCAACACTTTCTCTCAATGCATGATGGATAGTTTCCATTTTAAAATATGACATTTGTTGTAATGCAGTTTAAATTACTTTTCTTCATGGAGCCTGTGTTATTCAGAGTTACCATTATGCACTAAGAAATTGTACATTATGTTGCTGCTTTATCTCCTTTTATGGCTCACGTTACACTTGCATCTATTCAGGTACAATTGCACTGGGGGAAAATGATTTAACATTTGTATTAAGAACAGTTCTGTTCAGCAAATTTATTTTAGCTTTTGGTTAATTACTAAAGAGTACTGAGGATAATCCAAAACAGTGACAGCACGTAGATTTTAAATTAAGTAAATAAAACATATTCACCTCAAGATATGCACTGCAGTACAACAGATTTATGACACTGTATCTACAGGCAAAGTTGTAGTAACCTCTGTGTATTCCATTAACTCCTTGTAACAGGGGCTAAAGAAATTTTTCCCAACAGGATTAGCTGTTAGTATCAGACCATTTTCTGTCCGAGTTCTCTCAAGTTTCACTGAGGGGAGTTTCACAAGATGAACATCACTGAGAAAAAAAGTAATCATGGTATGTACCTGTAGTAATGTATGAATTAAGAGTGCAAATTTCTCAGATTCTGAGAATTATTTTACAACATAGGACTCCAAATAGAACAATTAATACCAGTTTAAAATTATACTCTTTCTCTCTTCTGCTTCCAATGAAATTAGAAAACATTTTCCCTATCAGTTTTTACATCTATGGATACAAACAATAAAATTTATGCTGTAAATTAGAATCTGTTTTGTTCACATTGCCAGTAAGATGGTGAAATGATATTTTTATATATACAGAGTGTAACCTGTTGGACAAGTACAAAGACATTTTAATCAAGCTATAATAGGTATTCTTTTTCTGTTCATTAAGATAAAGAAATGTTTGGCAGGCAAATGTTTCATTAGGTTGTAATTTGCTTTGATATGCAAATTAAGATGTAATTAGTTTTGCATTTCTGAAGAGGTAGCATCTATGTGCTACACATTTTTATGTGTTGAGTAATGGAAGCTCAAGTAGATACCTTCCTCCACCCCCAAAACCAGCCTCCAAAGCCCCACTCCATCCTCTTGTAAACATTCTTAAAACCAAGAGCCACACACCCCTTTCTCTCAGATACCTTCTTAAAAATTTTCTTCAAGAAAGAAATTATCTCAGAGGATGCCTGCTCAAGTTGCTTTATTTTTTGTTTGGTTTCAACTCCATTCTGCAATATTAAAAATTGTGAGGCAGAACAAGAAGCTGCTGTAAATAAACAGGACTACAGCATCTGTAGGACAGTTATGGCAACTTGGACCAGCTGTAAACTCGACACTAAGAGCAGAGCCTGAGGCTAAGCAGGGCTGCATGTTTGAAATGAGAGAGTTAAGCTCAACACACAGAGTTATCTGGGGTTATTAACAAGCAGTCAAAGAGAGCATGATTAATTCTAATTCCTCTTTTTAACAAGGCAAGTAGGAAGCATAAAGATAGATTATTTTAAATTTCAAATCTATTTGGCTCAGCCCACTGCAATAGACGAGCAGGAATTAGTGCAGTAAACTATTGAACAAGCCATGATATCACAGGACCTGTCAGTGTTGTATCTTTTGAAAGCTATTTTGTTAGAAGAAAATAACTTTTTCCCTTCATTTAGCCAGAAACCTGGAGTTGTGGTAGCTATTGAAAAGCTAAAATATTTTAGTCAAAGGTCTCAGGTATCTTCTATTGTGAGCCAAACAGCAACTGATGTCTATCAGTTTCATCAATGCTGTTGAGGACTTCCTGATTTTAAGAAGAAAACACACATTTTTCAGTGTTTTACAAAAGTCTCAATAGGAAAACTAACACGAAAATTGTGAAAGAACTTTGTCAAAAGCTATTTTAATAGGAATCCCTCTTTTTACTTTTTTTTTTTCATTTCTGCATCAATTCATGAGTGTCTCATCACTTCAGTGTCTCAATGCATCCATTTTCAACAATGAATGAAAAGACAGAACTACAAGTTGGCTATAATTCCAGTAGTAACATCTCACAAACCCTCAAAATTTCATATAAGTATCGTAAGGTGCACATTATTAGATGGTTTTATTTTCATTCCAAGCCAGGATGAAGGCTGTCTAAAGTAATTCACACAACAGAGAAACGAAGATTTTTAACCAAGTTCCACCCTGAAAGCAAGAGACTGACTGCTTTTCTGCTCAGAAAGGTTTAACACAACTGGATACCATTGTGGAATTATTGTATAATTCTCTATTCTCATTCCAGCACTCCAAGCCAGTGTGAAGTTTGCCAGTGTTGTCCTATTGAATGTCTAAGTGCCACTCCAGCAAAGCAAACATTTTACTTCAGCATGAGTTGCCTCTGCAGGACTTTGGGCTTTTGCAGGGAATAACACACTTGCTGTTTCTGAATTGGACTAAATCCACGTGTTAAGGACAGCAGGAGCACTAAAAAGTTGAACCTATACATCAGAGGAGCTCGAGCATGCTGCCAGGTGACAGACATGCATTTGTGATTTTTTAACTGAATTTTAACCTTGCCCTTCTTCATACAGGCTGACTGGACAGTACCAGGCATGGAATAATTGAGGACTAAAATTACAGTAGTTTTCAATAATGCCACCAGTGTGGCATTAGCATGTATTTCAATCAATTTTATCCACTGTTCTTATTTTGTGATCGAATATAACAGGGAAATCTGGAGATGACCAAAAGAGCCAAAGCTGGACAGGAAGCATCCAGAAATCCATAGACAGTGAGGAGCCCTACCAGAGGCCAGGCTCCTGCTCAGTTCTGCTGCTAGGCTGATCTGTTCATCTTTCAAGAGATAAGGAGGGAGTAGGAAATTATTTAGTAATGAAACAGCAGCTCTGAATTCGAAAGAGGTGAAGAGGGACAATAAAAAGTGATATTAGCCCATAAAATTGAGGAACTCCTGTTATTTCTAGGTGATAGTTTTGGCTTAACACACTCAGAGCAAGCACAAACATGAGGGAGCAGCAGCACGAGCTGGAGATGAGGATGTGTCAGCCCGTGGTGACAGCAGTGGCTGCTCGGGGATTGCCGTGACATTTCCCAGGTTCTTGCATTCACTTTCCCCTAAAAAGCAGCACCTGCCAGAAGCCTGCCCAGTGTACTCACATGCTTTCACATGACAGCTTCAAAACAGGTAACAGATGCCACTGGAGAGTAACAGGAACTCTCTTTAGATATAATCAGTGCAATAGTGGCTTTCAAATGCATTAGTGGCACTTACGTATCATCTACAGCTTTTGGGGTTTAAGATAAATCATTCTTCAGAACACATGTATCTTTTATCCCACAAGCCTGAAGTGCTGAGATCTATCACAGTGAGAATTTACTATGCTTATAAACAGAAGCACAACGTTCAAAAAACAAGAGTTTACAGGGATCTTTCATCCTGACACTCCATATTGAACGTAGCAAAACATTCAGTTCCCCTCTGGTTTTATTTTCACTGCCTGAAAATAGGAAGATGACATGGATTTAATGAAATTGCATATGTTCTATCAAGACACAACCCAAGAGAAGAGAGCTGAAAATGAAAAGCTTCAAGTTTTGACAATGGAAATAATGAGGAGACATTCACAAGAGATAAGGAATGAATGATACTGATCTACAAAGATTTACAAGTGTGATTTGTCCTGTTCTGAGCAGGTCTGATTTTATGCCTGTCAAACTCAATAGAAATACTCCCCTGAACTCTATTGTGTTTAGGTGCAAGCCCTTAATCTGTAATCTTAACAAGATCTACAGGGTAGAATTTCAAGCTAGAAATTCTGGACTTGAAATGGGATCACAGTTTAAGTGAGTTGCTCTCCAGCTTTCTAAGATATATATTGGCTAGACCATCAGTGCAGTCTTTAGAAAGACATTGAATATTGATTTAAAGATAAGCAGTATTTCAGTCACAAGACTGAGACAGAAATTCCCATTTCAGATCTACAGAGACAGCACGGAGGTCACCGGCTGAACCATGGAACCAGGTTTCACTCTCACCTGGAAACTCCTTGAGGCTGCATTGTTGAAATAAAAAAGTTGATTGAACTTTGTTTGTTTGCAAAAAAAAAAAAGAAAATAAAAAAAGAGAGAAAGGGAATCAAACCAGCGTCACCACGAGGTGTTTGGGGCTGTCAGTGCTGCTCCAAGGGAGCAGAGAGGAATCTCATTTGCAAGGGAAGAGCTGGGTGGGAGCAGGGGGCCGACACTGGCCGTGCACGCCCGGGATGCCAACCCAAGTGCTGTGCTCAAAACCACCGAGGCTCCGGCAGCTCTCCAGCTCTGCCAGCAGTCTGGAATAAAAACAAAGTTGTTTCTTCTGTCGCCCTTTCCCTTTGATAAGCTTTCAAGCACATCGCAAACATGAATTAATCAGTTCTCGGATCACTCACGGCACAAAAAGATGGCTTCAGGAGACAGGGGAAAAAACAAGATAAAAGAGTCCTGCCTGCTCGTGCTGGAGCAGCCATCAGCTGCTGATGGAACTCTACCTTACCCCAGTTTGCAATGGAAGAGCCTGGCACAGGCCACAAGAAATTAAGGTACAACATATTAAAGGCTGCTGTTCAAAAGGCCATCCCACATCAGCCTACATCCTGCATTCATTATCAGCCCAACTCTGCTGCAGCAGAAACATTTAGGATGTTTATTACAGGCTCACACAGCTGCACAGGAAGACCAGCAATACACCCTTTGTGCAATGTCACCCTCAGGCTTTGCTCAAATTTATTACAAAATGCTGTATAGAAATTCCCATTCTTTGGTCACTAGCTTTACAGTTTTATTATTGCTTCAAAACACCCACACAACTGAATGACTTCAAACTAACTCCAGTAAAGCAAGAGATCTCCTTTACTTTGTAATGAATTCTTAGTTTCATAGCTCCAACACAAGTAGCAATAATGTGGCTTTTTGCTGTTTGACCTTAGCAAATATATTTTAGCTTTAATGCACTTGTCAAGCCCATGATTTTTTTCAAAGACAGAATCATTTTTAAACAAATTTGCAAAAGACTATGTCAGACATTTAACTGATAATGATTTAACTTCTCTTTTATGAGTGTTTGTAACAGAAGCAGTGCTGCAGACAGATGTAGACAAGGTCTAGAAGTGCAATTCAAACAACTATGATTAGTGATGAGAAACTGCACAATTTAAGTTACAGATGTGACCCACTTCACCAGTACAGCAATCTTAACTGCTGTCAGGAGACTAAAAAAATACCTTTGCAATATTGGATTTCAGCAGCCCCACAGAAAATATTCTTTTTGATGTATTATTACTAAATTACTTTTGAATATCTGCACTAATGCATGATATTTTTTTTTTTTTTAAGTTAGATATTTTCAGTAGAAATGAGAATCTTAATTGGTTTTGTTGTTGGTAATAGCAGGAAGAATAAAGCTTCACTTCATACATTAAGCAGAAAAAGCATATCTGAAAAAGAGAGGAGCATGCAAACTCACACCATGCTCTAGTCTACTTCAAACTTGTAGCACAATATAATTTTAAAGGAAAATAGATCCCAATGAGTTCCCAAGTTTTTAATCAGCTGGTGCTAGTATAGGCAGATGGGATTCTCTCTCATCCCCTGAGTTCTTCAAATGAACATTCAACATCTTCATTAAAAAAAAAATCCAAACAAGAGAACAACTTGATATCATGATGAAAATATGGAACTCCCAAGGTCATTTAACTTTGGAATTTTGTGTCAATTCAATTGCTCTCAGAAACTCCTTTATTTACACAGCTCTTACACCATCAGTGTCCCACACCAGTCTACTTTAGAGAGTGTTTCAGCTGCTGGCTTGGGCAATAGAAAGTCACTACCAGAAACAGAAAGCCCCTCCATTCTTTCCTAGGTGATATGAAAAAAGGTTTATACATCTCATCGACTCAAAAGCTTTAACTCTATGCACCTGACCAAATGAAATTTTAACTGCACTCATCTTGACAAAATGGAAAAACACACATATGCAGCACTTGCATGATCCTAGCAGTTGCTATGCTTGCTGCTCACACTGTATTAATATATAATAAAAAGAATGTTCTGCCTTATTGATCTTCAGACCACAGCTAAGAGCTCTAATGCTTGAAGCATACCAAAGATGTTTTGCTCTTTTCCTTGTTCTCTCCCTTTTCCTTGGTTACATTATGCTAACCTCTGCAAAGTGGTTTTTATTACTTGATATGTTGTTGGTCTTTTCACCTTGAAATTGTTGACAGGAGAATAGAACTCCCTGTGTTGTATTTTTAATCTCTATTCAAATATACATCTTGCTGTTTTTCACCCTGTCAAGTTAATCCCTTGGAAGCATCATAAAATAGCAGTGAGGTATAAAACTGTAAAAAGTGCTCAGTGTGGGACAGAGCTCAAACGTGCCAGGCATCTGCACAGGAGCCTTGTGTCTCCCTCAGAATGGGCAAAGAATTCCCTTGGGCTTTTTGTTTGTCAGCTGAAACTGAAAGCTGTCTTGGTGATAAGGTGACTTGAAATAGAAAGCCTTGCATATGAAGCAGCCTCCCTTTGTGCTTTCCAGGATCAAGTGCAGGTTTTTTTTTGTTTGCTTGCTTTTATTGTACTTTCCTTTACTCACTTCACAGCTACCGCTCTCTAGGATTTTAATTATAAGCTGCATAGAGCCTAATATTCCTTTTTCTGCGCTTTTACTAGCTCTCACTCGTGTTCTGAAACGTTCATAACCATCTTATTACAAAAGAGAGATGACAAAAAAGCCTTTGAAAGTGCTGGCAGACAGCAGATTCTATCACAGGGCAGCGATCAGCTGCTCTATTCCCACCAGCACACGCTCAGGAGATCAAAGGGAGCAGTAAGATTGTGATTCCTCCATGGATCCATGGGCAGGAGCAGATGAAGGTCACTCTTTCCTGAGACGTGTAGAGGATACCATCACACTCTAATTCATTCAAATCACACACAGAATTTGCTGTGAGGATTTCCTCACTGCAGAACAAGGAGATTCTTCTCAGATCTGTGAGGGGCACTGTGCCTTTTGATGTACCGGGTTTGAAGGGCAACTGGAGCAACTCCTGTCAAAGAAAATGAATTGCTTTGGTTTCCACAGCCACCCTCACCCTTCTGTGAAATACAGGGAACTTGCTTAGATGTTACAAAGCCACATTAATCAAAGTTTCATAAAGTATAAGTCAGGAAACAAAGAAAGATACTTTTGTTTCTTGTTTAAGATTGTTCATCACTGGTGCTACATTAGTTATCTTTGTTGGTGTTAAGTTAGATGCAATCTATGCCAAAAATACAACCTGTAACTTCAAAATAGTCAGCATGGAAAGGGCGTCTTGAATTTTTAATGAACTTTCCCCCTTGCTCTCCTGGACGTGGTGCTTGAGTTGGGTTCACAGGAAAAAGGCAGCTATTCAAAAATTTCTCTCCCGTCTAATGGACTTGGCAGTGAACCAGATTGAGCAGCCTTGTGACAAAAGTAACAAAAACAAAAACCTAAACAAGTCCTAATCCAGAAATATCAGAATTCTTGTTGTGCATTTTCAGCTGTGTCCTGAGGCTTCAGGACAGTGAGAGTCTTCCATCAGCTGGACTCAAATTCCACTTCAGTAGTTTCCTATTCGCTGATATGAAAGCTTCAGCAAGACCAGTTTTAACACAATAATAGTTTCAATGTCCTTTGAATCAGGACCAAGATTTTGTAATGGTTGAAGCAATCCTGCAGCTATTGTCTCCATTTGAAGCTGATGTTTAAAAAAAAAGACAAAAGTTGAACTCTTCAAACAGATTCTCTCCTTGATTTTCGCTACAGGCTGTCACTCTGTTCCTCTCTTCAAGGAAGAGCAGTAGGATAAAATTGAAGTTGAATTAATAGCAGGTATTATGTGCTAATGCAATCACACTGATATTAACTGGACACTGAGCACTGGAATATATTTTATGTTAGGTTTTAATCCATTCCTGTGACACATTTTAATGCTTCATTCTCTCATTTACTAGCATATTATTTTCATGAATTCACATTCAATAAAGCCCTAAAATCTAGAGAGAACCAGCATCCCAAGGGTTAAAGTACCTACTAGGGTAGAAGCATTTAAATCCTTCTACAGGAGCTAATTAGCTGGGCTTCTGGAATAAAAGCATGCTAGGGTTCCTACTGACACAGGGATTGGCTCACAACGAGAAAAATGATGGACCAAGTTTGGCTCAAATTGGCTCCAATTCCTCAGCCAACCAAGCAATATTAGCATTTTTCTATGATATCTAAATTAAAGGAAGAAATGTTTTGGACTGCATGTTTTGAATGAACCCACAGGGAAGGTCATGGGGATGCTCCATCTGTGCTATCTTCATCTAAGCAACCACAGATCTATCATACACCATGCAATTAGAATTGCTATTAGGTTTTCATTTCCTTTTGAATGATCTACAGCTGTTAAAATGCAGCCCTTTTGAGGGAATATGCTGATTTGATTAAGGTTTTGTCAGAAAAACATTCCTTAGCTCTACATCTTAGGAAGGTACAAATAGGAATTTATAGGCAGCTAACAGATCAAAATTTAGAGCAGTTCAGTTAAAACTCTCCAAATTTTCTTTTCCTGCTGGCTATTCAAGAGTGTCTATATTGATTGCTTAAGAAAAAGAAAAAAATTTAAAAATCTTTAGGACTTGGGATCATAACAGAATGCCAAGGCAAAAACCAATAAATTCTCAAACACTTTCCTGAGAAAATTATTTCCCATGAAAACTCATGTTAAAAGTACTTTGACCTGAGCTTTAAAATTTACAATCAAATGCTCTTTGCTGAATCTTGTGAGAAGTTTCACTTCCCACTGCTAGCAATTATGAGAAAAACTTAAAATATGCTTGTTGCATTTAAACCTTAAGGTTAAATATGCGTCAGGAACACAGAAATTGAAGATCAGGACTCCGTTTAAGACTGACATCACTTCTGTTGAGTAAATAAAATTTTCATTGCTGTCTTAGTTATAACTGTGTTCCCATTCCCAGACAGATAAAAATATTTATGGTTTTACAAAATGTGTTGTACTGCCAGCTCTGTTTATTGCTATATCAAGCATGGATGATGCATTAAGATTGTATAGTATGAACACCTACAGAAATTTAAAAAGACAAATTCAGGCAATACTGCAAATTGCAGTCAGAATGCAATTTAGAATAATCAATCCTCTCCTCCAGATTAGTATTTTAGTTACCAAAGCTGGAATCTTACTTTGAAATTCTAGTGGTCAGTCAACAATCCTTCTGTTAATTGTCCATTACAATTATTACCTCTAATTTGTCACAACAGAGATATTGTGAAAGAACCCTTTAATTCCTGACAGCCAGAATGAATGATCTAAGGAACATTTTCTGGTTTAAACATGCCCTAGTGAGCAAAGCAAGCACTGGGCCTGGCACCAGGGCAAACTGGGCATGAAACTTTCACCATTTTTCCCTCTGTTTCACACAGATCTTCTTCAAACCTTCAGAGCAGCATAGGTCGATCTGGATTTTGGCACGCCAAGGGTGGAATAACAAACCTGAAGAGCTCTGCAGTGCTGCAGACCCTGCTCCAGACAGGTAAAAGAGAGGGGCAGACCAAGGCAGAAGAAGTCAGTCCCTATGGGGTGAGGTGCCAGGGCACACGTCCCTGCCTCGCCTCCCAGAGGCAGAGCTGTGAGAGCCACCAGCAGCCCTGCAGAGAGCAGACCAAGCCCTTGAGAGAGCTCAGGAGCCCTGTTCTCATCTGCCTCACCTCAGAGGCCACAGTCACGCTTTGGGGGAGTCTCCTTGCCCCTTCCAGCCCTCTGGCATTGTAGAAAATCACCAAGTTATTCCCCAGGGTGACTCCAGTGCTGGCACTAAGGTGGGGTCACACCTCATGTGGGAAGAGCCACAAAGAATCTCCCAAAACATGGACACAGTGCTTGCAAAAGTTGTCTTGGTTCATTCTTCTCATTAAAGGTGTTTCTCACTCTCTGAATTATTCTGTACACAGCGATGCATCTTTTAGCACAGAGTAGCAATGGTCATCAATTTTTGTAGCTCTATAAAACAAGATTTGTCTGTCCCCCAGATTAATTTGTACAATAGTGTAGGAAGAAAGCTCTCTGCAATGAACATGGTTACCTGCATTGTAAAAGGCAGCTCAAAAAATAAGCCATGAATTGGCATTCAGATGTACTGGAGAAAGCATTGCCAAAATGAGACTAGACAAAACTGCATCTATGCCAATACATGACACAAAGAATATTACAGAAAAATTCTTTTAAAATAAAATACTTACAGTTCAACCATTTCTTATTGATAAGAAAGAAATAAACTTTTCTAGAATTATAGGGAAAGATGACAAATACAGGTATTTACAAATTTTAGTCAGTTGCAATTCTAGGGAAATTTACTGTACTATAAAGCTAGCCTACTGTATTCCTGTCCTTCACCCTAAAGCTTAGAGCATCTTTTCTCACGTTCCACATGTGTTCAAGGCACACACTGCCAGCTTCAAATGATCAAATAAATTTAACCAAAAAACAATTTCATTGTCAGAATGTGCTCTTCCAGTCACAGCAAACTTGAGGTTTTTGCTTAACTCTTGAAAGAGTACAAAGAATTGAGAAACCAGCAACACACCATGAAAAGGGAAATTAGGAAGCCCAGCTAAAGAGGAAGCCCAATGCATAGATGGGTCTAAAAAGTGCACTGATGCACAAGAAAATCATGGGACTAAATAGCACAGCTCTAATGGAATGCACATATTCCAACTCCCTTTACATCAGTACAAGTCATCCCTAACTCTGGAAGGCAAGGAGACCTGAAGAAGTGAAGAACAGAAAGAAAACTTGAGACAGAGATGACAGCAAGAAGACTCAAAGCTTGTCTCAACTCCAAATGCATCAGCAGGTAACGACAATAAAAAGGGGTGCAAACAGAAGTTTGACATCAGCACATATTGCCTCAACTCCTTTTTCCAAATCAACTGTTTGACAAGCTTTGAAATAAGCTGGGTAGCTACAAACACGAGTATCAATGGAAATGTAACCAAAGAGAAAAAACATCCCTACATTACAGTTGTCAAGAGGCATCTGAACACTTCCAACATATTCATACTCCGAAAAGAAAGGATTGTCAATGCATGTTTTGATTTTTCAGAAGAGTCACAGTGATATGTTCACACACTGCATTGCATTTTAAATTACTGAGCAACATAAGCATGTAGAATCCTGATTGCTCTGTACAGGCACAGGCAAGTCAGAGAGATTTCTCTGAAGTTCACCTTTGCTATTTTTACTAAGGCTAAGCCTGGAGAGCTGCTCTTGCTCTTATTTCCCTTCGAGAAATATTAATGCCTTGAATTACAGTCACCAGAACAAATAAAACCCAGCTAAATTAAAATGAATAAGTCAGCAAAAGTGACTCTGTGTGTCTGTAAAACTCCAGTATCTGTCTTCACAGGTGACTCAGCAGAAGATCGATGCTCTCACTGCAGAGCCCTGGGATTTCACAGCTTAGCCCATACTGAGACTTTACAGGAGCAGTTCCACATCCCCAATTACAAACAGGTACAAGGAGAAGGTGAGAGACAGGACACGACAGCAAAGATGCTGGTGGGAGTTGTTTATGAGGGCCATAAACTGTGTGGGGAAACATTGCCCTTCTACAGCAGGAGAAGGTAATTGTCAAGCAAGACAATGAAGATGATATCATAAGTCATAGGGTGCTATCCACACATCCATTAATCACGTCACAGAACATGCCCTGGTGTCCCGTTGTCCCTGTTGAAGTGGCAGGGATGACCTTCCAAGGATGACTACACCTGTAAGAGACTCAGCAGATCACCAAAGCAGCAAACCTTTCACTCTGTGTGCAGTTGGTCAAGGTGTGATAATTGCTGAATACACACCTCAATAATGTGCCCAAACCACAGAGTGACAAGGGCCAGATCAAGAGTAATTCCTAACTTGTTGAAAAAGTGAAAGTAATTGCATTCAGTCATTGGGAGCAGCAATCAGGATACTCTATCACCTCCCAGGGAGAAGTGGATCCCATTTAGAATTTGATGGCAAGGCTGGTGCCATTGCTGCTGCACCCTGGCATTTCAGTTCAAGTGGAATGCTCATGGTTTGAAGAGAAACCAACTCAAGGTTCATTCTCCAAGTCTAGAAAGAAAAATTTCTGTCTATTCTCTAACCAGTAGAGGAACGCCTCTTAACCCCTTTTGGCACATTCCCTCTGGCTTTGCATGTCACCTCTGTGCTTGATGGCAGTGGGATTCCCAGAAGGCTGTAACTCCTAAAGCACCAGTATCCTGCACCCACAGAACAATTGTTATGGGCACAAAACTGCCTGGGCCCAAAAACCATCTCTCCTGGGGAGTCAGCAGCACATGGGAAGATACCAGGCTATAAAACCTGTCCCTCTTCTCACAAGCTCTTTCCTCCTTGATCACAGGAAAACAAAAAGCTTGTTTGAGAGCTAAAGGTACCTTTTCATTTCTCAGACCTGCTCCACTTGCAACACCTTCAGTTTATATTTAAACAAAACCTTCACTCCTGTTAGGCTATAGACATCTGTTCTGAGGTGTTCAGGGTGTACCAAGGGCACAGGCATCACCAGCCTTTCTGAAAGCATGTTCTTAACTGCACACTTAATGACTGGTAAAAGTACAGAATTGATGCACAAACAAGCAGCTGCTTAATCTATCTGGAATCTATTAAATTATGGCAATCAGAGAAGTTACCTGCTCTGCTAATCCTTATGCTGAAAGCACAAAACTACAAGTGTAAGCCAATAGTACCACCATGCAAGGAACACCAGAGGAGGTTATGAATGGAAGGATTTTGGCTGTATTTCAGTAAGGGCTGCTCAGACAGAACCATCCTGTCTCAGAAGCCTAGTCCAAGGGGCTTTTCCTTCAGGCCTAAGGAACAGTGCAAATTTTGCTTTTAATTGAAGATTGGCAGAGAGAAGTCTCTAGGGGAAAGAATAATGTACAACCAATTAACTAAGTTAATATAATAAAAATTCATATTGAAAAGAGAAGAATTAATAGTCACCAACTCTCAGGTGAATGTCCCACTATGACACCAAAATGGCTCCACCTCTTAACCTGACCACAGCAGTCAAATCCTCATCAGAATTGCACAGGTCACATCTCCTGTCTCGTAAAGAGGGCCCAGATTAGGACAGCATCAGTACTTGGTCCAGGTGTGATGAAGTGTGTGCACAGAGGGAATGAAGCTCCAGTGTCCGAGAGCAAATGCTCATCTCTATTTTCAAAAGTCATTTGCTAATGCAACAGTGAATTCCACAGCTAGGTGTTGATAATTTAGACATAATGTACCTCAGGCAATAGCAAGGCTGAGAAATGACCTTCTCCATGCCAGTCAGCCCCAATTATGCTTTGTACAAAAATGCTTTCTCACCTGTATATCTAAAATACAGATACTTTCCCTTTTGCAGTGTTCACTATAAAACCAAAGAGGAGGCTCAAATCAAGTCCTGATGCCAAGGCACATTTTTAGACAGAGCCTCAAAGTCAGAAAAGTGAAAAGATGCAAATATATGTAGTTTGATTAAATGTTCAGCGAGTAACTTTAGAAGGACAAGAGAGGGGAAAAGCTCATTTGTTTCCATGCTAGATGAAGAGGGAAAATTCATAATCCATGGGCAACAGACTACATATCACACAGACAAAAGAACTGCTCTTGCACAGGCTAAAGGACACCAGTCTTTCCGTAGGAAAGATCCATTTGTCATATCTAATCCAATTTTTGCTTCTGAAAAAGACAGTCAAGAGGGCACTGTCAAGGTGTTTTGGCACAATGATTGATATCTCCTGACAGCAGCTGCTCAGCCTGGAAGATGTGGCCTCCTAGAGCACAAGGATTCAGCTTTCCCACCAGCTGCCACACGCTTCCTTCTCATAGGCAAGAGCTTTGAATTAGCATAAATAAGCCAATCTGTTGTTAAACTGACAGAGTCAAGTGTCTCTTTTTACTCAAGTTTCACAGGAAAAACTGCCAGGTTGGAAGCAATAAGGACATCCTGGGGCTCCTGTGGGGGAACAGTCGTGGCTGGTCAGGGTGTGAGACATGGTGAATAAAGAGCATGGCTGCGATCGAGCTGTAAGTTATACGTCTCTCTTCATGCATAAAGTGGCTGTTCATCATGTAAGCATCAATCCTTAGCAATAAATATTAAAGATTTGTGTACATGAATACTGCCCAAATCCCAAAAGTCTCATTCCAGCAAAATCTCATTGACTTTTTGGTCAGCGTCTAACAGAACACTAAAAGAAAAGCCCTTATGTGCTTCCTGAGATGAATGTGCAGCCAGCCTGGAATGAAGCGTGTATGAACATTTCATTAACAAATTTTCACTCAATTCATAAATATGCATAAATATTTGGGGCTCATTCTTTGTCATTTAGAGCCTGACCTAAAGTCCTCTGAAGTCAGTACTGAGATTTCCATTAACTTCTCTGGAAGCTGAGCATGTCACCTAAGCTGGGAAGATAATGAAAATGAAAATAAATCATATGCACTGAATATTTTTAAGGTATGATAAAGTTAACAGAGAAGGAACGTTATACTGTCAGCTCTAATCTTTATCCTCATCTGGGTGCATTTTTTTCCATGGTAAATCTGTAATGCTAGTAATAATCTCTATTTATTTATTTATTTTTTAATTCAAATCCACTGGTTCCATTACACGTTACAAGGTTGCAAAGGAAAGGAGCTGTTTGCTGCAAGGTCCTGCACGTTTGGTTGATGTGCTCCTCTTGCTGTGTCAATCATGAAGTTACACTGGATAAATTCAGCTCTCTTGGAAAAACAGCTTAAGAGCACTTAAAGGCTAAGGGTAGTAAAGTAAACAGGCTGCTAATCCTCCAAATGCAAATAAAGGCTCCACATCCAAACAGCCTTTTTCTCCAGGCAATTATATGGCAAATGCACGCACAGGCCTTTGAAGTGCCAGCTCTTATGACTTTTTATTTGCATAACAAATCTCTCAATAAACTTTTCTTTGCACAGACTACAGTAAAGCAGGATGTATGGCTGCAGGATTTGTGCTCTAGCACCCCAACCGTTCCGTGGATTCACCCATCTTGTAGTCCACCCAGCATTTATTTATTCCAACTCTACCTGATTTTCATGGAGCCTCAGAGCAGCATCCATAGGACTTGCCCACAGCTGGAACACCACTGCTCCAAACTGGTGAGCTCTGAAATCTGTCACACTTTACAAGCACTTAGCCAAAACATTCCAATTGCAACCATCTGAAACAGCAGCAGAGGAGCCAGTCAGTTATTTTAGTTGTAAGGACTTATTAAAATGACTGATCCTAGTAGGTTTTGGGCATATATATATACAAGTTTATCACCCAGCCCATTAGAAGATACAAATCATGCCACTTCCAAAGTTGTAAGTGGTATTACCAAGGAGTTATACTCAGCTAAATCCAGCTTGCTTTAATAAGTTCTTCCCGGAGGAAGGTGAGCTTTAATTTGATGAGCAGAAAAGCCTTTCCAGAGTCTCTGGTACTTTCAATTATTTCAAAGTTAACATATGACAAGTCTTCCTATTGAAACTTTTCTTTGAATAACAAAACCAGAAGTTAGTTTACAATGGTTGATGATTCATGAGACTGCAGCTAAATAAAAATGTCACAGTTGGTTTGGTTCAGTATAACCTCAACTCTTTCATAACCACCATGAACAGAATATTACACACACCACACTGAAGACAACAGAGAGACTATCAGCAATTTTAGCAACCTTTTTATCAACTATTTACCAAATTAACTCTCACTGTGTGTATGCTGAGTGATCTCATTGCTCAGAGTCAGAAACAGTCACAGAGCAAGGTTGGACATGGTCTGTCAGTCCCTGCTGTGAAAGGTGCTGGACCTTTCCCTGGTGGTTCTGAGGAACCACATTTCGTAGTATTTCTGTGCTCCTAAAGATGTTAAAATATCTTAATTTTAAATTGCTACATGGTTATCTCATCATACCTCAAATCTGCATAGCTGATACTCTTTGGGGGAGTAATAAGGAAACCTCCTTTAATCAGTTACATTCAAGAGCCTGAGTAAATTGTAGCTAAAGAAGTTCCTATAATTTCATAGAAGTAGTGCTTTTCTATTTCAGTTATGTTAATATTATATTCAGATGTAGGAACTGTGAAAACGAGGTTCACTTCTGGTAAATTATAAAAGGTTTAATAAAAATAAAGACAATAGGAGACAAACATAAAGCAAAGAGTTAGTATGGCCGGGTGCCTTGGCATTCAGCCAAGAAGCACACCTTAGCTCTGAGAAGCATTCCCTTATATACATTTTTACCAATTCCCCCCCTTCTTTCTTCCTGTAAATCAGCATTTTCTTATCTTCTTTAAGTCTGCATCCTCTCATGTTGCTGGTCTGTGCATTCTTCTGATCAGTAATTCTCTTCTCCTGTATTCAACTGTCATTTCTTATCTGGACAGATGGATCTCCTGTTTATTTTGTACTTCTCTGAGTTAGCAAAAGCTTTTCTTCACATCCTGTTATTTCTAAGCTTTGCCAGCAACAAAAGAAACTATATTCATACGATAAAAGTTTTTTAACATTTTACATATAGTATTCACTTTAACATTAGTGAAAAGCCCATAATATAATACATACTCATAACATAGTTAGGGTTACATGCATTAACTTATACATTACTCAAGCATTTCTTTGAGTTTGGGTGTCTTAGCTTATCATCAATAAATTTTGGGTGACTTGTTGTCACACTCTCCTCGAGAAGAGTTATGTGTCTTCCTCCCCTCTTCCAGGAATTTCCTCCCATCTGCTGTTCTGGTTTGTGATACTGTTATCACATAGGTAAGTCAAGAAGAAGGTAACCTTACATATTTTAGTCACATATTTTAGGACCCACACAGCTAGCAATACATACTTAACTTACGAGATTGCAAGTGACCAAAATCATACATACAAATGTGAAAGCCAACCTTATTATATATTTATAACAGGAAAAATACTTACATTTTGCACTAGAACCTGAAATTTCATTTTTATGCTAAAGGAGAAGCCTTTTTTCCCCTATACAACCAGGTTACCTGCACAGAGCAGAGTAGGCTGAAAATAACTACATTAAGAGGCAAAGCAAGGAAAGAAAAAACGGCAAAACCAGTTTTATCCTCTCTGAAAACAAAAGATGAAAATAGAAAAAGAGAAAGCAGCAGAGATAGCTTTCAACTTCTGATTGTCTTTCTACAAGAGCATCAACTTCCATAAACTGCTGGGACCAGCACCACGGCTCTGCAAGCAGCAAGGAAGACAACAGATGCCTCTTTTATCCCAGCCTTCCCCTGCCAGCCAAGTGTGCCTATGACAGGGAAGGGACAATCTGCCCAACATTCCATCATGAGGATATGGGAAGCCAGCAAAGAGGAAACTTGACCTTCCCAGAGCAGGCAGCAAGGTGAGAAGGGAACTCAGATCCTCCCACACTCCATTCCCTGATCTCACCACCTCCTAGAGCCAACTGCAAAGGGAGAAGAGTTCAACATCTCTTGTTGCTCCCTCTCCCTACAGACTTAAATTTTACCTTTCCAGATTTAACATGGCACACTTGTATTTATGGATTCCCAGAGAAGGGCTTACAGCTTAAAACTGCCCAGGATTGCAGCAAGAAGGAATCTAAAAATGTCTTCAAGTGAATGGCACAGATTTAAGACAAAGCTGACAAAACCTAACAGACATTCAAACATTTCAAAGTTGTTGAAAAGTTTGGCAATTGGTATATGAAGTTTAAGATGAAATGAATTATGATTTCTATAAAGAATTAGGTTATTAAAGGAGTGTTCTTCGATAACAGAATGGACTGCAAACTGTTTGAACATGGTAGTCTGCTCCTGGTTCAGCACTGAAAAAGAAAACTTCTCAGATAACGAGATCAAAGGCTGTGTCTGTCAATGCTTTCAACACTCATGTCAGTCTGAGAATGGCCACTGATCTTCCTCTGTCCTTAAGTCTCCCTTTCTCTCATTAAAAGAATTCTCAGCTATATAAAAACATTTTTCAGAGGACAAAACTACAGAGCATGCAGCAAGTGATCAGTGTCATGCACAGAGACAGTGAAGAAACAGAAACTAAGTTTGTTACAATGACAAGTCTTACAAAATTTAGTTTAAAAAGCAAGGACTAATCTTGCACTTTGCTGATTCCAGCTGGTCATATCTGTTGGAACCAATATCAAAAGTCATGTAAAAACCAGCAATTGCAGCAAATATTTAAGATAATTCTCCTGTTCATGTTCCCAGCCTCAAAGTGGAGCATTTGGAATCATGTGGAGGGCTGGAAAAATTTCTACTTGCCCCATATCCAAGCCACAAACCTAATGAAGGTCTAGTTTTCCCATTCAGAATTGCCATAGCTGGATATTTTCAGGATGCTCCATTTGTAGAAACCTTTTAGTATAAAACACTGTAAAAAGATAACTAATTTGAGAGCCAACTACTACCCTGCCACTCAACCTAGTAACAGCAGCAGCCCAGATGTTTTGTTTTTACAGTTAAGTTCAAAAAACAGAGACAGCAAGTTCTGGTATAAAGAACTTTATACAAGCTCTGCCTTGCTAGAGCTTAACGTGATTTACAAGAGATCTCAGTATCACTTTCCACATCTTGGTATGTGGGAATATGAAGTAACAAAGCCTGCAAGAACACACCAGAGGCAGTCACTCCTAACTCTTAGGACAAACACTACACAGGTTACATCAACTTCTAACAGCAATTTAATGAAACTGCTAATTAAACATCACAAAACTCTGAAAATAGTGAATAAAACTGACAATAGGGAACACTGTCTGGATTTTTAAAATATTTTTTAATTCAGACTTCAGTTTTTAAACCAGGTGATGCTTATATCAGCAACACCTTGCTCCATCTCAGCCAAGCAAGCAGAACAGAAAACAGCAACCCATCCTCCCCAGCTGCCATGCCCCCCTACTTTTCCATCCATGACAAGCAGAATTATACCAGCTTGACTGCCATGGACTCACTGTAGCATGCACTGACATTCATACCCAGAATTCAATTAGTCATTCATAGATGCTGAATTTGTGGCAGCAAGGTCAAAAGCCAACTTTTAGCAGGTATTAGTCGATTTGGCACGAGAACTGAGCAAAGATGCCAAGAAACCATTGAGATAAATTGTCAAATGAGCAGTTAGATGGGGGGAAAAGCCCATTAAAGTTCTTGCTGGTGAGAGCACAGCAGAGCCCAGTATTCCTGGTGTGAGCATCAGAAGCAGGCCTGTAAAAGGATTTGCAAAGCATGTAGTTTGTCAGTGTTTGTTAGTAGATGTCTCACTGCTACCACGAGAGCCAGGCAAGCCAGGCTCTGCTCTGAGGGTGTGCCCTGCACTCAGCACAAGAATTCCCAGTTCCTGGGGCACCCTGAGCCTGCCCTGGGCAATAGCAGTCATCACTTCTTCCAGGCTAAGTGGGTGATATAAAGGCAGAGAGGGCATGGCATTCATCTCTGGGTTGTAGGGAAGAATTGGAATGAACCCTTGACCCAGAGCTGCCTCTGGATCTTTATTCTTTCAATCATGAGACCCTTTTTGTTGTAGAAATGGTATTTTTATTGAATACGTGCCCTCCTCCCCCCACTTCTCTTTGCTATGTTCTAACCTCTTTCACACCAGTTCCTGAACATCCAGACAACTTTTGTCCAAATGTGCCTCTGGCTTGGCACTAGGAATTACAAGGGGAAGAGGATGCACTCTATAGTGGGACAAGTTTTGAAAAGCATCTTTCCTCAAGAACCTCTTCTAAGAAAATAATCAAGAGGAGATAGACCAAAGATTGCAACACCCTGAGTACTTGAAGCAGCAGGTATCTAAACCTGTGGGTAACAGGGCTGTGACAGAGAGCTCTGCCAGCACTGCAGAACACTCCAAAGGCTCAATAAATCCGTATACAGGCTGTATGAGCACTGGTATTTTACATCCAGCAGCTGGTTGGGCAGTAGAAGAGGCACCACCATGATCACTGTTGAAGTCTGAAATCCAGTTTAATTTGTTTCTGCAGATCATGAGCAGATGGCCTAATTAGCCACTTTCAGAAGCATTAAGTGACTGGAAGAGCACAGATAACCAAAACCACCCCTTTACTTGGCAGTTTTAGTGTTGTCTTAGCTACAAGTGCTGTGTGTGGCTGTGTCTCACCATTATTGTGCACCTGAATCTCTGTTATCATCATCATCCTCTCCAAGAACAAACTGCATGGCAGCCTGGGATATTTGCTTAACCCCTTTGCTTAACCCCTGCACAAAAAGGGCAAAAGGTGCTGCATTCCCACTGCACCAAAACAGTCACAGAGTCAGCCTCTCTCTTTTTGGGAAGAAAAAATCTCAGTTAACAGAGAGAAAACAAGGAGATCACCAAATCCTTCTAAGTGTCCCTTCAGGCCTATTGAATCCACTTAAGACCTTCTTAATGCTCTCCCAAGAGCACCTACCACAACCAAGTGAGAATTATCATACACTGCCCTGTTCCTTAAATGCTTTCTTTCCCCTCTTTGTCTGCATCCTCTGATGAGTTTGCACCCAATGCCAAAGCTCAGCACCTGCCAGCACTCACATCCCAAGAGTCCCGTGGCCTTAGCTCAGCCCATTATTGTCCAGGTGCCAGGATTTGTCCCCATTCTGCTGCCAGAACAGACAACTCCCTAGAGGAACACAGACCAATAGAGGATGAAGACGGAAGAAGCTTTTTGGACTAACAGTAAAATCATGCATTTTGTATGGTGAGAAAGAAATGTTTGAATATCAACATTTAATTAGTCTAAATTAAGAATATTCTGAGAAAACAAGACTCATAAGGCAAGTTCTAAAGCACAGTGTTGCTCCTTTTTCACTGAGGAAAGGATATTGGGAGCATAACTGCACTATGGATGGTGGTGATAATTTTTTTAACTCCTTTTTGCATAGATCCAGTAATTCAGAGCTAGAAGCTGCTGAAGATGGCACTGAAAAAAAAAACTGAAGCTGATGGCCCAAGCTGAATTACAAATAATATGCTGCTAAAAACTCAAACCCCTACAAGCTCACCCATAACTTGTATTTCACTTGTGAATTTCAGCAGTCCTTTCCAAAGAACCAACTGAACACTCAAAGATTTCACAGGCGTTTCTGTAGAATTATCCTTAAAAAGGCACAGAGTTCAGATTTGTAAGCAAAACACTCCAGCAAAGAGCAAAGACCAATTGTCTCCAGTTTCCTTGCTCACAAAGCATATTGTTGCTTCTGAATAAGATATTTGATCTAATTGTTAATAAATAACTGGCAGCTTGTAGAAGACAAGCTGTGGGATTTGACATTATTTTGCCACTTGAGTTATTCATCCCATGTGTCACTTGGCCAACATTCACTGAAGTTGTAAGTTAATGCAGGCTGACAGCATTAAAGCAGCTTGGCCTCCAGTATATCAGCCAGAGATGCATCCTGTGTCATAAAACAGAATAAAGTGTCATGCCTCTAAGTGCCATGGTATAACATGCAATAGCAAAAAAAACCCCTCACAGGTCCCATTTTTGCATCAGATTTTAAATGTTATTTCAAAATATCTTCTCTTTTTTATCTGTGCAATAGAAGGTGGCACAGGGTCAAAAAAAAAACACATTGCAGAGGTTTACCTAGTGAAATCATTAAAATGCACAGGGTATGTGAAATGATCGCAAGAAGAAAGTCAAATTATCCTCACTTGGTCTCTCCTCATGCAGTTCAGAGGCCTGCAAACCAATTAGCAAAACTGTTACTTCTTTTCTATTCATTAACTGAATCCTTCCAGTGAGGTATTTGCCCAGTTCTCACAAAAAGGGAAACAAAACAAAGGGTGTAGAGAGTTCTGTTAACATTCTCATCCAGCATAACCAGCCTCTTGGGTCTTTCTCTGCAGACTAATCCCTCCTCTTTCACAACTTGCATGCAAATGGGGACACACTAAAGTCCCCAGTGAAGGAGTTTAGAGGTCTGTTACAGCCCAGTCTTCCCATTTGATGCTCACAGGTGCTTGAAAAATAAATGAGACAGCAGCTTAGATTATTCACATTACAGACCTTGTCAAAATCAGGCGCACAGCTTCACGATCCTGGCAGAAGAAAGAAGCAGATTCCTAAT
This sequence comes from Promerops cafer, assembly GCA_013398275.1. Classification (NCBI taxonomy): domain Eukaryota; kingdom Metazoa; phylum Chordata; class Aves; order Passeriformes; family Nectariniidae; genus Promerops; species Promerops cafer. The sequence goes on along the minus strand of VZSE01010539.1, from coordinate 2,110,054 downwards.
TTAGATGCTTTCATTTGCCTACGAAAGGCTGAATTACCATTGGAAAGGCTAGGTATCTAACTTCGGCTCTTAAATCTGGATGGGATGAATACATTTCCTTCTCCAATCTCACTCTCAAAGCTTCCTTTTATTCCCTAATTGGTGAGTGTCAGAAGGGAGCAAAACAGGAAACACCATTAGGAAATCTGCCTGTGAATTCATACCAGTGTCACGAGCACATTCAAGAGGTTCAGGTGCAGAGTCAATACCTTGAATGTTTCATGCTAAGCTTGCTCAGATTGATCTAATGCCTCGACAAGTTCTCCAGGGTTCACATCAGTGTTTGTTATTTACACACACAGTGGAAGGATTCCCCAGGTCGAAGCCAGTCCATGCACAAATTCAGAAGCAAAAATCTCATGACCCAGGCATCCAGCCTAAGACACAACAAATAATTCAGAGAGGAGAGGAAGATAGTCCCAATTAGTGTTGCTTGCCAATAACTCCAGAGCGAAGTTGCTGATTCCTTTCAACAGAGAAGAATTTTAAATTACAGTTAAATGAGAATAATAAAGTGGTCTTGCAAATGGCCGCAGGTAGCTCCTCCCAAGTCAAAGTGGCAGCATAGGAGAAATAATTTAAATCACTGCTCTCATCACAGGTAGAAGAGAGAGCTGACATTTCAATACATAGGAGCAGATATCAGAAAGGGCCATAAAAGAGCCCATACCCAATGAAAATCTTTCCTCTTCTTCCAAATAAGAAATACAAGAACTGCTTTAAAAAGATAAGCAATATACTGGGTCTCTGATACAGAATGTCCAGATTTTGCTGTAATGCAAGAAAACAAGCAAATGCTGGAATTATAAATATCTCCATGCCTGACTTAGTGACATTAAAACTTTCTTTTAACAAAGCCATTAAATCTCTTGAGAACACAGGCACAATTCAAGCCCAACTCACTTGCTACAGCCAAATCCATGAACTTTAGAATTGCTTTAATGGTGAGATCAATAAGGCCTCCTTCTCTGTTACACTTGAACACTGAAAGAACTTTTTTTTTCAGAAAATAAATATCATGGCAAGTATCGTGTAGAATGCCCTCCACTGTAGCAGCCCTCTTACTGGGGCACAGATGCAGCAAAATAGAAAGCCTGTATCAGCTTGCTGGTACAGAAAGCCACATTCAAAGCCCATCAACTGTAAGTTGCATGATGACACAAGCTACCAACAGCACTTGGGAAATTGTTGAAGTTGCAGTTGATACATTTTGCCATCAAAAAGCCAGAACAAATTACAGGGAATAAAAGACATAAGGAGAAATACAGTATAGAAAAGTTTTCCACCTATTTATATGATATCAAACCCCTACTTTCAGTTTGTGGTTGTACCAGGGAGTTATTTCCCTTGCAGCTTACAGATTTTATTCTTCTCGTTTTTAAAGGGTACAGTAAGACCACAAGCCAATTCAGTTTGTAACATAAATACATCCAAAAGGAGAAAAGAGAACATTTGGCAAGAAGGACATTACATTTAACAAGGTCACCACAGACTCACAGAATACTCAAGGTTGGAAGAGGACTCTGGAGGTCAATTAGTCCAACCTCCTCCTCAAAACATCAAAGTCAGATGGCATCATTCAGGGCCTCCTCCTCCTCCTGAGGAGTTTTGAAGTCTCAAAATATCTCTTTCCCTCTAATAGAGAGGCACTACAATATCTTCACCAAAGATCTCCCAAAGGAAGTGAATTAAATTCTTACAAGGGACAGGTTTGCTTACTTTGGTTAAAATAGATTAGAAAAACAGCCATAAAAAAGTTCTGGATTACCCCAATTACCTTTGGCATGCTCTACACCAAATAAATCTTTGGCATCTTAACCACTTTGAGATAAAATAACCTAAGGTAAATCACCTGCTGCCTTTCATGGTCTTATTGGCTACAAGGGACTGAAAAGGTCCCATTAACTTTCAGATTCATAGCTGCAGGACCCAGGAACCCAGAGATGCCCATGGTCTCTATTTCCTACACAGGGACCACTGGACACAAACACAAAGAGCATACATAAAAAGTCCTCACGGTGTGTAAATGCTTAGAGGCAGCTGGTTCTATGCAAAGCTCTTGGGTTAGCTCCCAGCAATGTACCCTGGCACATCTGGGAATTAACCCAGGGCAGAGACCATTTTTAACAGGCGTTCTGCATGCAGGGCAAGACAGTTTAATAAAACAGACAAAAAGAGCGTGATAGTTGGCCAGTGCTAGGGCAGGCCCAAGCACGCATGACAACAGCTTATGTCCCCTCAATGGGATGTAGGACAAAGTTCCTTTTATTTGAGATACTGAACACTTAATTTTGACCTACTCCTTCTCATCCAGGCAATCCATCTTTCCAAGTGACAGAGGTTGATGACAAGGTAATGGGTTTGTATCCTCATATTTTCTTGTCTAATGCCAAGAGCATTCACTCACACTCCGCTTCGTTCTCTGTCCAAAGATGACACAAATCCACACTTTGCTCTTTCTCAGGAGAAGAACCTCATTTGCCACAGTGAGCAGGCCCAGTGCCAGAACAACCTGCAGTGGAACATTCCAGGAAAGTGCCCAGGGGAGTCCCAAACCAGAGGAAACTCCACAGAAGTGGAGAAAGCTTTCAGGAGCCCACAGATCACAGGGCCAGGAGCATCAGTGGCCAAGACCCCCCCATCCACATGAGGACGAGGAGCCCCAGCCAGTCCAACAGGCCATAGCAAAGCAGTTGATGTATAAAAGGGGTGCACTTAAGGACAGGGTCTAGGGCTGGACTTGGCTCTGCTGGGTAAAGGTTTGGACTTGACCTTAAAGGTCTTTCCAACCTAAACGGTTCTGACTCCAATTTGTTGATGCAGAATGAGAGCTCCCCTGCTCCAGCTGTAACCTGCTGAACATTTGTTGCGTTTGCTGCTTGAAAGAGCATCATGTTCCAGACAGCACCAGCTCAGGTCTGGCTCCAAGAGAATATCCTGTGCACACAACCAAGCCAAGATCCTGTAAGTACTTAGAAATGACTACAGCTACCCCATGTACGCCCAAAAAAAATCTTCTATTTCACAGATGAGTTAAAAACTGCAGGATCTAGGTCATAGTTTTTGGTGCATTTCCAAGCTTTTCAAATAAGGTTACATTTAAAATTATTATGCAATTAATGGAGATTAATTGGATTTAGTAAGAAGTGAAATGTCATCATTTTATTTTTTAGGTAACACTTATGGTGAAATCCTGACATTACTGAGGCCATGGGAGTTTTACAAACAGCCCCCTGGGAGCCCAAATGTCATGTTTAATGAGTTATAATACAAAATTACTGATACTTAGCATCCTCGAGCACAAGGCTATGATTATAAATTATTTACTCTTGAACATCCATACTGCATAATGGGTTTAAAATCAGCTTATAGGTAAAGAACCTGAATCATGCGGTAAAATTGTCATTTCACTGTAACAGAAAATTGGGAATTTTTCTAGTTACACATGCACAGAATGAATCAAAGATCGTGCCTATGCAGCCAAAGGTCTACTTGTTCTGCCACCCAGATGTACAGACTCATGGTAGGCACAGATCAAGATTCTGCATGGGTGACTTTTAATCACTGCTGGAAACAGGCAAACATCAAAAGAAACTCAATGCCCCAAGACAGAAATAAACTTCATTGGGCTCATATTCTTAAAGAGTCCTCTCGTGTCCTTACTAAGAAGTGAAAAGGAAAAGCAGACATCCAGCATCACAGTTAACCATTTGCACTCCTCAGGGACCATCACATAGAGAAAAAAATCTATTCAAGTGTCAAATATCGACATTATGCTACCCTTAAAGTGATATTATTCTGTGCAGGTAGTTTCCACATGACTGGATAAAAGGATTGCTAGAATATTGGAGCCCTAAATAGAATTCACATCCCAGAGGAACCCAGGAAGGACCATCAAAAGAGAAGGAAAAGATACCAGTGCCACGTGTGGCTTTTGATGCTCTGCAATATTCTGAGATCTTATTCTGCTTCTACATAAATCCCACCAACAACTCCAGAATGACCAGCATCTTCTACAAGCAACGCTAAAGTCAGATTACTTGGCAAACCTCTCTGCTTCTTACAGTGGCAAGATTTAAAAGGAGCAGTTTACAGAGACATAGCACAGGAAATACTGCTTGATTGTGCACATCAGCTCTCCCATAAAGCACATTCCCATCGCTGGGTGTGTCTGAAATGGCTATTGCTCATCCACAGAGAAACAAGCTGAGTTCCCGGGGTCAAGGGGAGGCTCAGCAGGTGCAGCTGATGCTGCACCATCTTCTCACCCTCACAGGGCAAACACACCTGATGGATGCCCCGGGACAGAGAACAGTTCTGCAATGTGACACTGCAGAGTGGGCCCCAGGGAGGTATCACAGGTGCAGCTCAAACTGCAGCAGCCCAGAGACCCCTCTGCTCCCCCTGCTCCCTGCTCCCCGTGACAATGCAGCCCCCACACGCCTGAGAGTGCCCAGGGAACCAGTCAGGAAAAGCAGCAGGTGAACTGCTGTCATTCTCACTTTGCTTTGTTTGGGGGGCTGCTGGTTGTTTTATTTTCCTTTTAGTGTTCAAGCACCAGTAATAGAGTTCTATGCAAGTCACCACAGTCAAAGCACTGGGTAACTTCCCTCGGAGAAATAGGGATTGGAAAAAAAAACAATATGAAAGCAATTCTAACAGATCATAAACTTTTAATGGGATGCACTTCACTACCAAGACACAGTGTAGTTAAGGACTATCAGTCATTTTAGGGTTTCTTCTAAAGTTTTTTCCTTCATTTCAATAGAAAACAAAAATCTTTTTTAGAAACACAGCTGTTTTCCTAGTCAACATTTTATGCAGACCTGTTCTGTTTGCTCAGGTTTTGAACAATATCTTAATTTTCACTCACTCTTTCTCCTGAGCACATCTATTGCATAGTGCATCTACTCCAGAACTAGTACTTCCAGGAAAATTAACAATAACAGCTATGGATAAAATCATGTTTTGTTTATATTTCAGGTACTAAACAGCTGCTACTAGATATTGCTACCAGATGTTTTAGAATTATATGCAACATTATGCTCAATCTTAACTTTTACAAAATTGCAAGCTAATAAAAGATGACACTTCTGTAGTCAAATGATTTATTGAAGGAAAAATCATTAAGTTCCTCTTAAGCTTCACACCCCACTACCCCAAATAACTCGTCATTACATACATCAGTGAACAGATGCAAATGTCTGTAGCATTTTGAGGGTTCAGTACTATCCCATACACCAATTATATATCCAGATGCCTTTAACAGCCCCATGCACATCTGTCCACCTGAACATGTGATGGCTGTTCATTTCGTGCTGGAACTACCTGCAGGATGACACAAATCTGGGTTTCACACAGTTCACACAAAGAGCAGCTTTTTCTGCCACACAAATGAGCTCTTACACAGCCTAGGTAACAATTTACACACTGAAAACACTTGGAATATAAACCCTGGGACTGCTGAGCAACAGAACACACAAAGATTTGGTGTGTTACATTAAATTTAATTTACACCTCAGCTGCAAATAAACAAAAAAAATGGAACATTTGCTCTGTGATTTTAAGGGGTACAGGGGGTGACTTTTTTAACAAAGTCTTATAACCTGATGGCAATCAAAGTACAGCTGTTATTTTGTACAAGCTCCCCAGCTGAGGCAGCAATAACCCATGTAGCCAACAACCTTTCCCATCCACAACCACAATAAACATGAATAACATCAAACAGGAGCCAGTAATTATAGACCTGAACACTGTCATGGGTTCTTCTGTGCTAACAGAGCCAGGCACAAATATAGTAAACCTAAATAACTCCTTTCAATCTTCTAACAGGAGAATAAACACATTAACTGGTCTACAGAGTACTTTAAAAGTTTGTGTAAACCTGTTTCTAGGCAAGCAAATAAAGCATTCCACCTAATTTTCCCCTCACACGTAGCAGCAGCAGGTCCTCACCCAGCAAAGCAAATTGCCACAACATGAAGCCTGTAGCAGATCCCATTAGAGTGGAAGGCACAGGGAAAAGGTCTTTGAACTGTGTTCTAAATCAGGAGCAGGTTCACTTAAGTCAGGGAAATCCCCCCTGGGACAACAGAGGGGAAGAGAAATACAAGTGTAGAGTGGCTTTAGTTAAGTTTTAGTGGTTAAACAGCTTATCCTGGAGCAGGAACATGTGCATGTGTTGTTGCATCAGCTTATCCTACCATGGAGAGGAAAAACAAGCTAAATACGAGAAAGGAAAAGAGAAATAGTGAGGGAGATGAGCCAGAAATGATTGTTTGTAACTTTAGATAGCAAATCCCCAGTTAATGTATACTAGTCTAGCTCCACTGAGGCCACAGTAGCCACACAATTTACACAGCTGAGCATCTGGCTCTAAATATTTAACTGCTCAGAATTCTAGTGTGCATCCTTGCATAGCAGAGCTTCTCTGACTAATCACACTAGAGGTAACCACATCTTAAGTGTGTAGTTCTAAATTGAGTAATATTACCATTAATAACAGTGCCTAATTAAGACATCTATAATGTTTTTAATGAGAAAAATTGAAAGTCCTTCTGGAATTTTTCCAGTCAAATTAATTCTGAGGACTTTAGACGTTATTACAAGCAATGTTACAGGAATGAAAATTAGGTCTAAATTAGGACATGTCACTGTACTTAAAAGCAGGAGGAAAAAAAGGAAACACATTCCATTTTCTGCTTTACACACCATTCTCTGCTATAACATCGCACCACAGGGGAAAATAAAAACACCATTTTGTGGTTTGCTCTAAGTTGCCCTGCATATAGTTATACCTGATGTATCTCCAAGGTCTGCTCATATTTTGACACTCTGCTTTAAGGCTCTTTTTAAATATCACATCAGTATTCTCCTGTGGGCAAGTATGTCCAGAATCTTAAAGTGACAATTCCTATTGGGTTGATAGAGGCCCAAACCCTTGTGGATATAATTCCTAGGAATTATGCATGTCCAAAGAAATCCTTCTGTGAAGCTGTGTGTTTAGGCAGGGAAGCACTTGTGGTTAAAAACTATCAGATCCAGCCTGCCAAAACAACACAGGAAGGAAGGATCCACACGGTCCTGAATGAAGCTCTTGAGGATAACAACCAGATATTTCAAAACCTATCATACCTGGCAAATTTTTATTTGTACTTCTAATAGATCAGTCCTTCAGACTATTCCATGCACATTTTTGGTCTGCAGCTGCTGTTGCTTTATCACTGCCCCCACTGCAAGGATTTAGCAAGCATAAACCCATGAGTCTGGTGCACAGCTGGACCAGGTTACTTTGAAGCTGTGAAGACACTCAGTCCTTGCTCTTCAAAACCTCTTATTGGAGCACTTGCTTTCATACCACTGATGTGAGTTTGAGTGTGTTCAAAAATACACACAGGTTCAAAACCTGAGAGCAAGAGTCAGGACTGGGGTCTGACTGGATTTTATATGAATATCTCAGACTCAATCAGAGAAACTTGAGGTGAAGCCCAAAAGTTCAGAAGTTTTAATCTTAAAGAATGAACATGAGTTAAAAGAGTAATGAGTTACAAACCAAGTACTACCTTCAGGAATAAAAAATAAGCCATTGTAGCTCAACAAAACACAGGCTTTTGCCTGCCCTACACTGTGTGTGTGATCCTACATCTAGTCACACATTTTCACACATATATGGATACACACAACTGGATATACTTTACATTCTCCCCACTGTGGTACTTCACGCCTTCACATTTCTCCACTCTGCCATGAAATGCTTCCCCTCAGATCATTCTGATTCAAAAAATCAACTTTGAGTTCTGTAATTCATTATGTCTTAATAAAGACAACACAACACACAACAGTGTGTGTTTCAGGCTGGTCTGTTAATTAGGTGGCTTGTCCTTGAGACAGGGATTACACAAAAGGCTTTTTTTTAATGCATTGTACTAACACTGAGGACATTGTCAGGCTTAGATAATACTTTGAATGGGCTTGCAACTTACCATGATTAAAGTTATGATAATAGCAAGGACATTCAGACATATACAAGTTCCCTAATAGCTCAGGGAGGTTTATCCTCTTTCAAATCATAGTGTTGTTTACCTCATCCCAGCTAAATTGAATTTAAGGACTCATCAGAGAAAGAAAATCTGATTTTTATCTTCTGTTAATACCACGATATATTAAAGGCAGTAAAGACCCAAAATATTTATTTATTATTAATACTTGACAGATAAACCTCTCAGACTTTAGAAACAACATCACAATTATTGCTCTCAAGTATAATGTCAAAATGATGAAAAACTTTAAAAAGCAAGCATTTCTTTTCAAGATCTTGTCACTCAAATGCTGCATTACACCCAAAACAAGTCTTAGAAAAAAGTGTTAGGATAGAACTAATATACATGTGGATGTCATAATGCAATTTTTTATTTAAATTGTAGCTCTCATACTGGCTATCATTGTTTTCTTACCAAGTGTTTCACATAGAGGAATCTGATTATTAGTCAAACAACTAACTCATAGCTATTAGGTTTAACCTCTAGTTTGAATTGTGTTATAAAGAAATAAAATCCATTTGCAGCAGTCAGCTGCCATTTGTTTTATGCAGGACTTCTAGCAAGCACTTCACGGGGCCACAGAGCATTGTCACATCTTACTTTTGTGCTGCACAGAAGTTACACATCGAAAGGAAACCACCAGCTTGGTCACGTGGGGAAGTTTGGGCAGGTCTCCCTGCTTCCCTCCTCGGACCAGCCCAGAGTGCAACCACAAACACTGGGAAAGAGTGACAAATGTGGCACTTCGAGCCACCTGAGGAGCATCCAGTGCCTGCCCCGAGGTTTCACAAAGAGCTGTTGACTGCTCTGAAGTAGGTAGAAGGACACATCATTCCAGTGAAGGGGAAAACTGTAGTAATTTGTTATTTTGTGCAGGAGGAGAGAAGCATTCCTAGTAGACCACCTCCACTCCTTTCTTTGATCACAGCAAACTGCACGGAGAGAATGGGAACCTAATTCTTTCAGCACGTTTAAAGCAGGAGAGGAACACAGACCCAGCAAGTGCCACGTGTTCCAGCAGGCTCTTTGACACTGCTTCTCTAAGAACACAACAGTTTCATGTCTTAATCCCCCAAGTGCCTCTGCATATCAGGATGACAAAGAAGGATGAACTTGAAATGAAGGACAGCCCCATGACTTCTGTGAGTCAGTGCAGGATGGGCTTTACCCAGCAATGGCAAAGAGCAGCTGAGAGTAATCTGTCACCCATCTGCCTGGACTCACATGGATCCTCATATAAAATATATATTTTTAGTGCCTGATTATCATGATTTAGAGGGTAAAGGGGAGAAAGTACAATAAATGCAAGAGGAATAAAAACTTATTGCGAGATAAATCTTTTCTGCTTTTATTCTCAGATTTGTAAGCACACAATTTGCTTTAAATGCTCACAAGCAACCTAAATTAAGTTGCCAAGCAAAGAAAATGACAGAGTACTTCTGGAAAAGAAAAGAAACCTCAGGAAAAGAGGATAATATTCTTAAAAACCCATTGATTCTAACCTTATTTTTCTTTAAGTAAAGCATTGATGCTAATGATGTATTTCAGATTATTGAACAAGAACAAAATGACAACAGTCAAGCTTCCCCCCCTTCAGGTGAAGTTACTCTGTTAACCACAATTCCCCAAGTGCACTGAAAATACATCTTCATTGGCACGAGCAGCCTGCAACATATCTTTAAGATGAGGATTAAATTCTAGCACTACTGCACAAATAGAGGGATGGATTGCTCATTAAGATACAAATTAATTACTATAATTAAAGTAATTAGTTCAAATAAACAGATTGAGTACAAGACTCTTTCCAAGATCCCCCACAAGCCACATTGCTCTGGGTTCTCAGTACCAGGGTCAGCATGTACTGATGGGTGATTTGGGAATCCTGAGCTGTGACTGCAAGGAAAGCCTAACTGATAAAGTCTTCCTAGAAGACTTTTCACAAGCTCCTCCTTGGATTTGCACTTGATTTTCCCATGCTCTTAAGTGATATTATCATCAAACTTCTGTGAGAAATCAGGAAAATAAAATCAGAGATACAGTAGCATGCAGAAAGTGAGGTCCCTTCGTTATGTCATGTTAATCGTGGCCCCCAGTGATGCAATTCTGCCTTGAGAGACACGTGCAGGTGTTTGTAACTGTAATGAACAGCTGTAAAACACAACTGAGAAGAGTCACTTGGAACACAGGCCATCTGTCTGTCCCCATATTTGCATTACCCTCCATTGCATGGCTTCATGCAATCCCCATGCAGCTCTGGGCTTGCAAGGGGCAGGTGCCCCAGTTAATCCAAATCCCAACAAGTGTCCAACATCTAAAACTCGGCTCACCTGCTCAGAGCTATGATTTCAGTTATAATCTAACAAAAGCTCATTGCTTAACTTCTCACTCTTCTAAATGCTGGCACCTTTTGACTAAAAATTCAGTCTTCATAGTTTTTTGTGTATCAGTTTCTGCCATTCTGCAGCCAACATATCAAAATCCCTGCCTGGTCTCCAGCAGTCCATAAAAATCTTGCAGTAAATCCTGCAGCTAGAGACATACTGCTGGTACCTTGCTGGGTGCACTAGACAGCAAAAAGAAATAAATGGCTAATGTAAGAAAGAGCATTAACTTAGTTCCACAGAGCACTTCGATATATTTTTTTTTANATCTAACAAAAGCTCATTGCTTAACTTCTCACTCTTCTAAATGCTGGCACCTTTTGACTAAAAATTCAGTCTTCATAGTTTTTTGTGTATCAGTTTCTGCCATTCTGCAGCCAACATATCAAAATCCCTGCCTGGTCTCCAGCAGTCCATAAAAATCTTGCAGTAAATCCTGCAGCTAGAGACATACTGCTGGTACCTTGCTGGGTGCACTAGACAGCAAAAAGAAATAAATGGCTAATGTAAGAAAGAGCATTAACTTAGTTCCACAGAGCACTTCGATATTTTTTTTATTATTATTTTCTGTTTTCTCTTGGTTCATAAAACAATTGAAAACTTTGGAAGTTCTGTGAAAAGCAGAGTTATTTTTCCCTGCCAGAAAAACCAGTTCTAGGGCAAAGATATACTCAGAAACTCCAGAAACCCTGGAGACCTGACTGCAGGACAGTCTGTCAGGCAGCAACTGACCCTTTTAAAGAAAACTGAGTTCCTGCTTTATGTTATAATACCTTTTTTTTTTTACACCAGAGATTTCTCACTTATGTTTCCAAGTCCCTTCCAGAGGCATGCTCATTAGATCTTAGGAATCTCTGGACAGGAAAAGCTCAGAGAGGACACAGTCACGGGTCCCCAGACTGATGTTGCAATTCTGAGATCTTGACACAGGTCAATTCACAGACAGATAGATTAAGATTCTTCATTTCCAACATGCATTTTCTATGTTACAAGCATAATGCTCGAACATGTCAGGGACTACTCTTGGTGGCAGAAAAAGAAGTTAATGCTTTCCAAAGTGCAGTTACCCACAAGTCCACTGTGACATTTCAGGAGTCAAGAGGAGCTATTATTAGCTGTGTCTAATAATATTGCAAGCTCCCACCCATGGAATCTGTGTGCAATCCTCCATTGAATTGGCAGCCCTCGGCAGTATCACTGCCACATGATTTGAACCAGGCAAGTCTCAAAAAAACTGCCAGCTTGAAAATACCCTCACTGCTCCAGGGAGATGAGTGATCCCTTTGGAATTGGTTTTTGGAACAGCAAACTAATGAATCACTAACAGCTCTAAAGCAGACAGAATGTATTGCAACACAGCATGTAGTGCTGCAGAGCCGAAGGAAATCTGTTTACAGTGCTTCAACAGACACTTGAAATCAAGATGCTCAACAAGGATGAGGCTGTTAAGAGAGAATTGAGGCTCCAAGTGCTGCAGCTCCAAGTGAAGTTATCCCCACCAGGACCAGCAGCCATTCCTTGGTGCCAGGGGTGGGCTCTGACCCAAGAACAGCAAAGGCAAGGCACAGCTCAAGGGAGGGCATCCACACAGAAACAGGGCAAGGGATGGAGCAAGAAACAGCCCTGATCTCCTGGGCCTGTTGGTGCCTGTCCTTCAGTGCTAACAGAGATCAGAAACCACTTCTGTCCCCCAGTGCCAACCTCCCCCCAGCCACAGCAGCCTGGAAAGCTTGTCACTATGATTTATGTGATATTTGCTAACGGTACAGGGTTGACACCAAACTCTGCATTCAAGCCAAGGGTCAGCCTGATGCATATGGTTGGTGGGATGGGAAAAGGCACTGCTTTACAGTTCAGATTCTTAGTGAAGCAGCACAGTCTGAAAAGAGAAGCTAAAACACAGAAACAATATCAAACTCCACACAGTTTCCTGGGCTAGGGGAAAACCAAAGCTCAAAATCCACTTCAAACTAAGGACACTCAAAGCCACAGCTTTGAGTAAACTCACTGCCCTGCTTTTTCCGAGGCAAAGCCAGGCTGTTACACAAATATGATGCTTTGGCCAAAAGGCCAGAAGTGTAGTCCCAAAAGTACGCAGAAAAGAGCACAGTTTTGAAGGGAACAGTTAGAGCTTTGTCTGGAAAAGACAAATTTCAATTTCAATTCACTGGTGCTGCTTATCCAGTGACTAGTTACACATTTTACAGCAGAGAATTACTAAATAAGACCAAATACCAGTTTATCCCTTCCTTTTCTACCCCTCTTTTTAAGTCCACAAATTCTACAACCCTCCCAGTCCATCAGCCTTGTAGCACTGAACAAAACCAGAGAGAGCTTTCATTACAGGTGCTAAGGAAGTTGATCAGATAGTTTATCCATTCACACAAAAATATGGAAAAGGGGCAATTTAAAAGAAAAATTGATTATTACTTAAGCAGATTCCTCAAGATTTGTTGCTAGTGAAATTCATGTAAACACAGCCACAGGAGATGACTACACAATGAACCAAGGAATAAGAAAGTGAGATAAGGGAAAAATGTTCCTCTCTGCTGCACAAGATGACCAGCATGTGACAGGCAGCAGGCTAGTACAAATAAATCAAAGATGGACTATCATTTATTGCTAAGAAGCTTCAGACCAAAAAATCATCCAAATTCCATTGCAGTTACTGGAAAGTAGTTTTAGAAATACCAAAAATAGCTGTAGCAATGCCAGATCAGAGCCCTACCCAGCTGCTGCATAGTCTTCCCTCCCTTCCCCAATGAGGTCCAAGATGCAAGTTTAACCTGGTCACCTCATTTAAAACCTACCCCTAACCCAGAACCTGGCACACAACTCTGCACACCCTGATGGTCTGCACGTATCTGCTCTGCCTGTAAAGCAAAGGAATGTGCTCACAAATCAACCACAGTTTTACAAGGAAAAGAAGGGAGGACCTTCAGTTCCCATCATATTTGGAGTGTTATTCAGAGCTGCACAGCCTCCCCAGGAGCAGTGGTGCCATGGGGAGTGGCAGTGGCACAGGGCTGATGTGCCTCAAGCACTCTTCTATTTCCATCCCCTGGCCTTCCAGGAGGGATCCAGTGAGACTGAGCTCTGCAGCCCTGGCTGAACAGGCTCCTGACACCACAGAGCACCCACGGAGCTCCTCCCTTTCTAGAGCAGCTCACAGCAGTGACACGAGGTGGCTGCATCCAAGCTATGGCTGCAGCTGGCTGAGGATTTTGGCAGGAACTTCCCACAGGTGCCTGAGCCTTAGTTCTGTGTCAAGGCTACTGATTTAAAGTGACACTTCTAGGGAAACTTCACTCTTGGAATACAGACACCTGCCCACCAGGCAAGTCAGTCAAGACCAGAGTGCCAATTACACGAGCATAGCATGGCAAACAGTAAAGAGTTTTGGATGCAGCAGACATCAGGCTGCAATCCCTGACCTGGGGAAATCAAAGTTGACCTGTACCTCTACACCAGTACCAGGCTGACTCACACGCAGTGGAACAGGAGGAACAACACTGGAGCTCAGGCCTGGAGGCCTCTGTGCTACCCAGGCTCCCAAGGCAGGAATCAGAATGCTGGTCTGCTTGCAGTCATTACACATGTACAAGGGAAAACTGCAAAGTAACTATTTTTTCTATTTTTGTTTTCTATTCAATGTTTTGAAAGGTCAAATGTATTTGCACTCTGCTGTGTTGCCTTTATCAGTGCTTAAACTCAAGCACTGCCAGATGAATCACGAGTCGTACAAACGCCCCAGAAATACAATGTCAGAAGCAGATCCATTGTACATGAATTGTATGCTCAGTTGTCAGGGGAGGATTGTTCCTGTTTGAAGCATGGAAGGACCTGCAGAAAACTAAAAGCTAGTTTGCAAATGTGCCTGAAGCCAGGTTCTCTTCCTTTTAATCTCGTGCTCTTTAGCTAACCTCCAAGAGTTGTCAGAAAAATAAGAGAAAAGGGATAAATCTGTGAAATTATATATTAACAAAAGTGACAGGAGAGGGGAAGTCACATAATATCTGACAAAACTTTGGAGCGTTTCTCTTTCCTAACAGTTGCCCCATTTCAGCAAGACCTACTAGCTGCCCTGTTTCATATTTATTGCTAGAAAAGCACAACAAAGTTGTACTTCCCCTTGGAGGTTTCTCTGACCCTTTCCTACCTTTCCATTTTCTTTGGGACATACTCACACCCATCAGTAGGCAGCTTCAGACAATTAAAGTGACATGCAAACAGTTCCAAAAGAAATTGCACAGTGCTGTCCTGCAATGAAGGCTGCTTTGGCCTCACAATTTATACCCAGCTGTCTTCTGTTTTTGCCATTCCCATTCCTTCCCCATCCAATTAGTCAATTAGAGGAAGGGATGTCCTACATTTATTTCATCTGTGTGATAAGTTTCCCAAAGAATCAGTAGAATGGATTTAATGAATACAACAATGTAAAAGCAGAAGGGATAAGTGCTGTCCATCAAGATATAGAACAAATTATAATAAAGCCCCACCAAAATATAAAATGTAAAAGAGTTCTGTGGCAGCTAATGAATGCTGGAAATGGATAAAGAGTTTTACAAAGGATTAAATTTCCTGCCTCTCATAAAGCAGCATGCTGATATACACAAATGTGCATAAAACAGTATCACCATTTCCTGGTGCCAACAACTTCAGATGTAGATTTGAGCAAGAGCTCTGGATATGGGTGTCAGCCTAAGCTCTGAGGCAAGATTGTGCAAATGAAGCTGTGGAAATCAGGCAAAATCAGACTGTGCTCCATTCCTGTATACATCTGTTGACTGTATCACAAATATAAAAGGCTGCTTTCCAAATCCTAACAGCTGCAAGAAGTGACAGAACATTGAATACCATTCCATTTTTCTTTTTCCCTTCATTTTGCATTCCCTTCTATTTTTATGCTTTAAGGTTTGCTCTTCTTTCTTGTACTCCTCAGTCAACCAGCAGCTACGTCAGCATGTTTATTAACAAATTACTACCCCAGCATTTCTGACTGCAGGAGATCACCAACCTAACACCATTATCAGGGACAATAAATGAAATTCTCTTTTCCACATGTGCAGAAAGAACTAGACTGCTCTAAGGGACTGAGGGAGGAAGGAACAGGGTGATATGAACATACCAGGAAAACCACAAGGTCTGGGCCAGAGGCACAAGTACTGACATTACATTTAGAGTTCCCTACCACATTAGCCAAAGGTTGGAACTTAACACAGCACTAACTCAAGGGAATCTTCAGATTACCCAGTGAAAATATGACCCATGTGAAATGTTAAAAGAAAGCAACTCCTTAAGCATGTCTAGTTCTCTTCATAGTGCAAGAAAACCTCCATCCTCTTCTATCACCAAAAGAGAAACATCTATAAGTACCAAGAACAGGCATGGACTTCCCAGCAGAGCCTGTTGAACCCCATCTAAGTTAACCCACATCAGTAAAATTATTCACAGTAAAAAAATTATTCACCCTTTCCCCCAACACTAGGTGTTCTAGAGGAAAGTTTGAGTACAAAAACTAAAAGCACTCAGGCTATCTGAATTATTTTAAACAGATGGAGGAGAAAAGAGAAAAAAGTAATTTGAACAAGGAAATTACAGGAATGCTGATGCTTCCAGTCAGCCTGGAGGTAAGGCAGAGAGAACCATTCATGCTGTGCAGGATGGCTTTTTATTCCTGCATATCCCAGCTAGACTCCACAAACACACAGCATGCAGAAATCAGAAGTCAAGAACAAGTTGGAGAAACAATTCTGTTCAGGTTCAACACAAGTTATTCCAGACAAGCAAGTCAGTTTGTTTTACTCAAACTCTTCTCCCACCCCATAATCAATGCTTAGCTCCTTTGCACAGCAAGAAACAGGTTCTGTGCTTGTGTGCCTTTGACTCCTGAAGGAGGAAAAAGCTTTGAAAATTCTATTATTGGGAAGCAAGTGCAAGACTAAATCCTCATTTCAGAGAGGCAAACACACGGGAAGAAGCAGCTGTTCCACAAAATCCGACTTTGGCTTTCAACAGTCCATACAAATCCAGAGCCTCTCATTTTGGGCATGTAACAAATGGTGCATCCATGTGTCCTAGTCCTCCCAGGAATTCAAACATTGGTGTGCATCTGCCTAACATCCCACTTCCAGAAGCTAAACCTGGGGGGGGGAAACAGCCATGACCAGCAGCTCACCTCCTGCCAGAGCAGCCCAAGATTTTGGCAGCTCTACCTCCTCCAAACTGAGGAAAGGAAGGAAGACAGGAACCTCTGTCAGTGAGCAGATGGTGGGAAAAATATTCTGCCACTGAGACTGTGTCTCCTGTTGCAGTGGAAAGATGCAGAACCTCTGCCCACCCAAGCAGAGCTGGTTGTGCATTATCTGTCCCCATTTCCTACCCCAAACTGCTGTGGTCTGAAATGCCTTGAGTGTAAATAGGACTGCCAGCCTCATCCTCCTCCTCTGCTCCACCTGATCACTGCAGCCATCAACAGCACCAGCTATGAGCAAGCACTCTCCATTTCCTTATGCCTAAAGAGCTCTGTGCAGCTAGGATTATATTTTATCTTATTAGTTTCCTCTCTATGCAAGTAACTACTGTATGGAGATAGGCAGCTCCTTGGCAAATCATAACTAATTACATTCTTGAAAGTTGAGCTGCATTATTAAAATACTACCGAAAATACCACCTTCTGATTGGCCTAAAGACTGAATTTATTCTGGGCTCCCTCCAATCAGAATTAATCTTTCTGGAGTACAATGAAGTGTCACCACTGAATCAACAGCAGCAGCCCAGGTGACAGCAGGCGACATCATTACTCACCTAAGATAACAGACCTCAAGTCATTGAAACAGGCAGATGTTGGAGGCTGTCTCCCATCTCAGGATAATGTTCCTGTCGTAACTGAGCAGTTATTTTAGGGAAGCAAGGATAAATTCATTACCATTTGTAGGGTGCTGAGATATCACAGCAATAGAAGCCGTGTAAGCAGCCCAGTACGTGCACATGGCACTGACACCAACCATCCTTCACCCAGATAACCAAAGGAGGGGCAATGCAATCAATCCACATCCTCTGGAGACGTGCTCCTGTGATGGTGTGAGCAGCAGTGCTTTGCTACTGCAAACACACAAAACTGAAGTTGAGACATGTGCAAGACCAGAAGTAATTTCCACAAGAGACAAAATTTCACGATTTATCCCCAGCATCCTTATCTTACTTCCTGATAACACATGGTATGTGAACTTATCAGCTGTTCTTTTTCCAGATTACAATAATCAATACCCTCACCACACAAAGTACCACATTTCTGCATTGATAACTGAACTGCAGAGCTCAACAATTAGGGAAAATTATTGGTGAAATTTAACACTGGAGATTGCATTCTTGTTTATTATTTTGAAATGAGACATTGTAGTTTAAAAACATGAGAAGAAAATTATTTCAAAACTAGATGTCAGAGGCTTATCCATTCCCAAAAATAAGGGAATGTGGGTGCAAGAAGGTTCTTCCCATTACTCCAGGCTTTCCTGACCATCCCTACAGCCTTGTTCCACCAGATAATGACTTTTGCAAAGATATTGCCCCATTCCACACAGACTCAGGTCCAGAAGCCCAAGTGGAAGACAGAGAATGGATTGAGAGTGTTCAAGGCCAAGCTGGACAGGGCTTGGAGCAACCTGGTCTAGTGGAAGGTGCACCTGCTCATGGCAGAATGGTTGGAATGAGATGCTCTTTAAGGTCCCTTCCAACTCAAACCGTTTTATGATCCATTATGAAGGAAAGATTATCAAATATGCATCTGACTAGTTTAGTGTTCAGGTCAGAGCTGTGTATCAGTAAATTGACAGGAATATCGATATCCATAAATCAAGATTTATAGAGTTCAGAGTCCAGTTAGTTCAATCGGATCATGAATTATGAAAACAAACATCTTAGAAAACAATGAATTCACTTTGCCTGGCACAAAATACAACCTTCAGGTAGCAAGCTAACAAATATGCCCAGAAATCAAAACAGTATTTTATGTATTGTTCTATTTTAATATCATTCTCATTTCTCTTTACCCACAGGTATTTCATTTTGCATTTCACCTGGATAATACCCAGGACTTCCTGGCACTGGCAAGACCAGTTATCTTGGCAGAAGGTCAAGCTGAACACCTTTTAATTTGGCTGGTTATTATTTAACTGTACAGATCAGCTCAAAGCCACAGCTGAGATATCCATTCTTGCTGCAGAGCGCAGTTGGAGCTGCTCAGCCTCCTCTGACAGAGCTCTGAAACAATGGGTTTAATGGGGAAGGAAATGCCCATCCAATTCTAATGCCTAATTCCATCTCCTTTCACTCAGGGAGTGATGTACCAGATGCTCTGGATTTCCTGCTTTGTCAACTCCAGAGCAGTGCTATGTTCAGCTCTCACATTTTGTTATAGCTCTTTGTTTGATAAAACGTGGTTCCTCAGGGACAACACAGGGCTGTCTCAAGAGAAGTGCATAAATCCACCTTATCCGGCAGCAGAGGAACTCAAAGCAAGGAAGTTTGTCTATGGGAAAATTCAGGATCCTGGGGACACCATTTCTGGGGTTTTCTCTGTTCCCAAGCAGTTACCAATAGCTGAAAATGCAATTAGACACAAGAACAGGCTTTATAGTTAGAAACTGTAGTTAGGAACCTTATAGTTCCCCCTTATAGAAGGGGGAACTTTACATCGTATCCCTCTGCCTCTCTCCTTATATGCTGTCTCTACAAGCTGTGGATCATACTCCCATCTCAGGCAGCAGAGATATTCCCCTTTATACAGTGACCCCATGGACAACGACCAGCTTTTGTTTCACACTTATGGGTTCAAAATCCCCTGCCTTTGGCTCCAGGACTCTCTGCAGACAACTTGCACAGAAGCCCAATTCCAAGTTATGCCAAGAAGATGAAAAGAAAGAGATTGAGTGTCTATAAAGTAGATGAGCCAATTATCAGCATGATAAGTGCTTTGTAACAGGTTTGGGGCTTTTTGCTCCACAGCAGTTTGAACAAAACCCAATGTGTCAACGCTTTTATGGATTGATTTGAAGCAATATAAGCAGTTATCCATGCTCTTTCTACGTGTGCCACAGCTGTGCTCCTGCCCTCTTGGCAGCCAGCCATTAACACAGAGAACCAGGACTCCCCCAGGTGTGTGTCCAGCCAAGTTTGTCAGCCTTGGAGCAGGAAAGGAGCTCACACGCAGCCAGGAGAGGGAGGAGGGTAACAAACACCAGCCTCCATCACCCAAATGGAAACAGCTGAGGTAACCTGAGCTTACAGGTACAGATATTTGCAAGTGAGCATCTCCTATCCTAAATTCCCGCTGTATGTATAAATATTTCTTTGTGTGCAGCCACATTAACAGTGCTGTGACATCTTAATGGCCTAGAACCTGAGGCTTGCAGAATTTTGAGTCCTTGTTACACCCAAGTTCCACAAGGTCCATGTGCCATGATTACTCAAAATCCTAAAACATCTGCAGACTTTTACAAACCCACTTGCTGTCTGTACTGTTAACACAGCCTTCATACACACAGGAATTATTTGCTCTTCACTACATTCTGGGCTGCAAAAATCCTTGGGAATTAAATATTAGCTTTTAGAAATATATACATTGCCATTGCTAACAAGGAATTAAGCATTAGCTGTTCACAGCAAGAGAATGAAATAATTTTGACTGAAATAGATAGCTATTATTAATGGTTTGCTAGGTTTTTTTTATTTAAATGGTCATTTTGGGAGTAGAATCTTTATCAAATGGAGTCTAAGGAATCCTAGGTAATAATATCTTAATTTCAGGGAGCTGTGTATGGGTGTCCAATTTTGAGAAATTTCAAAACCTTGAAGGCATATGTTCAGTTTCCTAAGAATAAGGCCCATAAAGATACCAAATTAGACATCCATACATGGACATTCATAGATATCAGAAGTTATTTAAACACTTTAATCAGCTTTTCCAAGTGGTTAGAGATACTGAAAACTGCTGTGTGCTGAAAAGATTCACCCTACTCTTAATACTTCATATTTATTTTAGTGTGTTCATAGAAATGTTTTAACCAACTCCGTCGAACCAAATCTTAAAATCCTTCTTTTTTTCCTCTAGCCAAGAAAATTAATGGTGCAAAACAGTAAAATATTGGATAAGGTAGGAGCAGAATGAGTTCCCTTCATATGAAGCAGTAAAGCTTTCAAAGAATTAGATTCTTCCATTTGACAGAGAATAAAGTCCACATCACACACAAAAAAACATTTTAAAAAGCAGTAGTGGGCAAATTTCCAAGACCTCTGAATGATGAAACAGTGGCTAATAAAGCAAGTCTTATTTTTCTCTCCTCTTTGGCACTTAATATCCTCCTGATTTGTGTACACTAACATTGTGTTAGCTGCAGGACACGTGAAGTGACAGAAAAACACAGCCTCCCATCTGGGCTGGTCCCATCCATCTGGTGATTAGGGCAGGGCACAGTGCAACCATATGGCCATGATCAAGAACCCACTAATATCATCCAGAGTTAACTGGAAATGCAACAGCCCACTTAGTCTCCTAAGGATGATAAATGCCTCTCATTCTGTTTCTCCTCCCCAGTGGACATTTTAGATTTGTCTTTCTGCCTGCACAGATGAACCTCCAGTTAGAATCACAGAATATGTGGAATTGGAAGGGAATCACAAGGATCATCAGTCCAACTCCTGGCCCTGCACAGGACCATCCTCCAGAGTCACTCCATGTGCCCGAGAGCATCATCCAAACTCTTCCTGAGCTCTCTCAGGCTCAGTGGTGCAGCCACTGCCCTGGGGAGTCTATTTCACCCTGTGGGTGAAAAACTTTTCCTAATATCAAACCCCAAACCTCCCATGACACAACTTCAGGCCATTCCCTGGGGTCCTGTCACTGGTCACACAGAGCAGAGATCACTGTCTGCCCCTCCTCTTCTCCTCACGAGGAAGTTGTGACTGCAATGAGGTCTCCCCTCAGTCTCCTCCAGGCTGAAGAAGCCGAGTGCCCTCAGACACTCCTCACACTGCTTCCCCTCAAGGCCCTTCACCATCTTCATTGCCCTGCTTTGGACACTCTCTAATAATTTAATATCTTTGTTATATTGATCAAAACTGCCCTCAGCACTGGAGCTGAGGCTGCCCCAGTGGAGGGCTGAGCAGGACAATCCCCTCCCTTCCCCAGTTGGCAAAGCTGAGCCTGATGCCCCCAGGACACGGTTGTCCCTGCTGGCTGGAATACCAGTGATACACATCAAAACCGTGAATTTTGCCCCTGTAACTGTCCATGAAACAATAAAAAAACCCTTCTAACCTGACCTTTGTAGTCAAAGTCTTAAATGAAGCCCCTGTCCTCCAGAAATGTTTATGTTGTCATAGGAGCTCTGACACCTGAGGCCAAAATCCTGTCAAGCAGCTCACTGGAGCAACCCAGCAGCTGAAGATTAGAGATGCAACTCCAGCAGTGATGCAGGAAGAGTGGAACACTGAGAGCTCTGTTATCTGGCTTGCTTTTACATATTAATAGAACGGGAAGAGCCTGCTTATCTTGCAGCAAACAGGAAGAAAAGGAAGGCAGAACTTGACAACTCCTTGAAGGGGCACCACTGTTGCCATCTGCATGGTTCTAATAGTCCCTGTTGCACTGCTCCATTGAGACAGCTTTTAGGAACACTAATTTCTCTAGCTGCCGAGTCAATAACTCCCAGTGGATCACAGCACAAATATTACAGGTGCTAAGAAAACCTTTTTGAAGTTTCGATCATAAGAAACAGAAATCAGGTCCCAACATATCACCTAAGCTACATCTTAGATAGAAGGATTGAGTCTCAGGGGGTACAGAAAGTGAGGTTTAATTGCCATAACTGCAGAAGCATTTTCATGTTTTCACTTGTCTACTACAACAAACCCTCCTTGCTTAGCAGTAAGGACTGTGGTCAGGTCCTGTGTAAGGATATTTTTAGAGGTTAGAGCTGTAGCCAAAAGCCATCCTAATCCACTAGTGCCAACATTCCCTCCAAGGTAATATTTGAGAAATAGGACAGCACAACTTCTGGAATGGCTCTGTGTTTTGGGAGGCACCATCTTGTGAATGAGATATGCAACTGGAAGATGGTTTTTGATTGCATGGCCAAAAATGATGGCCTGAAACTGTGGGGAGCAAGTGTCAGCCTGCTCACAAAGTGCTCATCAGTAGAAATAATTATACAGAGTAATTGACAATTGTGTTTCTCTAACATTTTTAAAGCATTTTTACAACTCTGATATAGCACAAGAACCACAGGACTTCTCCTCTAGAACTGCCAAATAATAATATCGACAGCAACATGATAGAACAGGGAGATACTTGGTTAGAATTTGAGCATAATCTGCAATGTTATAGCAACACACTTGTGTGAGCAAGACCTGTCTTTTTTCCTGAAGCTGTTAAATTTCTTTTGCTTTCAATACCTGGGTGCTGCCTTTCAAGCTGTGCATGGAGCCCTCTTCTGGAGAAATTTGAACAAATAAAAGCTCAAGAATGCAGCAGTGTGGGCTCTGCATTAGGGGAAAGAGTTTGGAGACCAATTTTCTCTATTCACTCTAATGACAAGCTTGTAAAATCTACACATTTTTCCAATTTACTTGGTTGCAACCCAGTGAAACGTGACAGTTATTGTTAAAATTATCAAAAATATGGGGGTTTTTCCTCACTTTGTAAGCCTTACTTACAGATTTTGAGTCATCTCTCTGCGTGAAACACATAACACAGAAAAGGAAGCCTGTGAACAACTTTTGTCTTAAAACAAATATTTTGTATATAGGTTCTAGAAAATATCCTTTGGGGAAAATGTAAAACACACAGATTTTTAAATCTATCAGATCAGAGTATGCATTTACTGCTTACTGTAGCCTGTATAGTGAACTGCATAAGCTACCAGAGTACATTCAGTTTTTATTGTCAGCTTCAGATCAATAAAGCTGTATATTATGGTTATGCTTTGGAGTTTTAAAGGTTAGTCTGAATTAAAGGATTACTTGAACATCTTTCTCATTTATTCAAGCTAATGCTCAGTTTTCCTCTTGGTGAAAACAGAACAGCTGGTAGAAGTGTAGACTATATCTTTGCAAATGGAAAAATTAATTTATTGCTCACCTGTTTACCACAGTTTTTGCATACATACTTAATGAGCTGCTTTGATATGAGAAAGTGATTCTCCATCTTGATCCTTTTCATGCCTCAAAAGGCAAAGTTTTTGTACTTTAAAAATGCAGTTGAATTAGAGGCAGACCAAGAAAACACAAAACCCAAGTTACTAATTTTAGAAATAGTCTTTTCATTAAAAATAAACCTTTTACAGTTTATGTTCCTATTGACATAAAGGAATTTCCTCAAACTTTTTTCTCTGCACTGTAAACTTTGCTATCATTACTTTGAAACTAAGTTATCACTATCTTCTTCTTCCACAGAAAGATTACTAGATTGCTCCTGCTTAGAAAGAACTCTGTCAAGCTTGGTCCTTTCTGGTTCCACTAGCATTGCATTATCTGAGACATTCTTGCTACTCCTAAGGGAGAAAAAAAGAAAACATGCAGAAAAAGATCCCCAAATGTGTTACAACCACTACACAAGCAGATGGCTGCATTTGTTTAATATGTTGTTTCTCACATTCTTCTGTTTACTTTTCCTGTCACATGAAAGTTGTGCATGTGGGGTGTCAAAGAGAAAAGCCAAACAGTGTTTCAGTAAATCCCATTTCTTTCCCTTGCATGGCACCCACTCCAGTTCGTACTTTAACCTGCCAATACTCAACAACCTAGACCTGAAGACAGAATTACATGCACTTCCATATTACAGTCTGGTTCATTCCCCAATTCATTACCTCTTAGACACAATCTAGAAAGTAAACTTGGAGATGCCTTAGCTCACATGGTGGAGAGAGACACGGCCAGACAGAGCTGTACATGCTGATAAAGGAGGTGGAGTGCAATTTGAGCACTTAAGCTGGAAGCAAGGCTAAAGCACCACAAGCTCAGCCCTGCAGTACAGCAGAACTCAGCCCAGCCTGGGAAGAAACTCTGAGTATCACTGAAAGTTATCAACAAAGGGCAGAGGGTGTTTTCAGACTCGGGTATCTGCACCTTGCCAGATTTTATGTAGTCATTAATGTTTAAAAAATGCCAGCTATGTTCAATAGGCCCTAGAAGTCCATCCTCTTGTATCACATACATACTGCTTTCCTACAAGCGACCACTAAAGAAAATCCAAACTCAAGATTATTAATTCAGCGGTCTGTTAGAGAAGCTGTACAAAAAAAAAAGGAAAAAAAAAAGGACTGAAAACAGAGAGAAAGCCAAGAAAAGCAGATGGGAGGTCTCAAAGCCAAGAGGAGAGAGCACCAGTTCAGTACATCCACAGGTTACCTTTCCACTGCCTGTGCCCTCTTCTCTCTCCCCCAGCCCCTCTGCTCCCAGCATTTTCTCCCACTGCCTGCCCAGGCTGGATCTCAGCCCACTTGCGACAACTTCTCGTCCCCAGGAGCCCTCTGGGTTTCCCCAGCCCATGGGACAGTGCTCAGCCCTCCCCGAGCAGCAGCTTGGCCGCTGTCCTGAGCCGGTCCCGGCAGAGCCAGAGGCTGCCCTCGGACCCTGCCAGGGAGCCGCAGCCCGGGCTGGCAGAGTGGCGCTGCTAGGATCTGCCCATGTGGCACCAGCACCCGCTGCTCGGCACCAAACCGATGGCCCAAGGCAGCTGCTTTCATTTGTTCCGCTCCCCGGAGCAGGACTGTTATCCCCAACCCACCCACATGCCTTTGTGCTTGCTCACTCGCCATCCCCGGCCACCGAGCCTCCCGCTGTCCCACAGCTCCGGCCACCCACGTCTGCACCCACCCCTGATGGGGATAAACCAGGACCTGAAGGTCCTAACCTTGATCCACAGCTCGTGGATGACCCTGCTGCCTCCTCCTCACACAGTGTGCAGCTGCTCTAGCAATGAAGCTCTCCCAGCGGTGATCCCTCAGCGTTTTTCTCCTCCTTGCCCTGTTTGGGATTAGCAGACCAAACGCCTGCTGGAGGCTGCACTTACACAAACACGGGGGGGTCAAGCTCAGCGTCCCGAGCACTTCTTGGACACTAAACCCCACCAGCCCTCTAAGGGTTAACAAAACCACTCGATCGCAAGTCAAAAAGGAATTAACTTTCATCCCTGCTCAGTGCAGAGGATCTCAGCCCACTGTCACTAAATGCAAGTTTACGGAGCTCCAAAGACAAAAGGAGGGAGCGTGCACTGAAGCTGGACAACAACAAAGGCTTTCCGAACCTGCTCCGAGCTGCCCAAAAGTGAGCCCTGTAACAGCAGCGAGAGGAAAAGAGAGTGACCGGGAGGTGCCGAGAAGTGACAGCCCAGCGAGTCCCTGGGCTTTGACAGGCAGCAGCAGCGGGGCTTCAGCAGCTCCGTGGTTTTAAGGCTGGGTGTTTTTTCCTCTGCTTTCTGGCAGAGGGGGATCTATTACATTTAATAAGAGAAAGGCTACATGGCAAGTCACTAACGGAGTATTACACATCTATCAGGAGAGTACGGGGACGGGAGCCTTTTGCAAGGTCTGCTTTTATTTTTCCTCCATATTCCCCCCTCCAGTCCTTTTATTTAACAAAAAAAAAAAAAACAAAAAGCAATAAATAACGTGAGCTGCCTGTAACAGCCTGTAAACCTACTACCCAGCACAAGCCACAGAGGAAAGAGGCAAATCAAAGTTGCAGCATTTGATATGACAGAAAATATTGCCGCTGCAGCTGCAACCGAGACACTTGAAAGATTCCCCCCACCACCCTTCCTGAAGGGAAACCAAAAAAATGCTATATATCACACGGCAAATTGGTTGTGATTGTAAATCAGGGAACTATGAGATCCTGCATTCCTAGCAACTGGCTTAGAGCAGAGATCCTGCGTCTTTAAACAGTAATTCAAGCAATGTATAATTACTCAGAAATCAGAGCTGAATTACAAATACTTTCAAATCCAAATGCACAAAAGCAGAAAGGTGAAAGAAAGCAAGCAAAAAAACACACATTTCTTACCTGGGACAGCAGAAAAGACAGAGTAAGTTGAGTTTTGTGCTGCATTTTGCCAGACTAGAAGGTACCAGAGGCTTTTTCATTCATGCACTCGGCTGCACTGAGCATATTTTCACTGTGAAACAGCCTTTGAGAAGAGACTCTGCCTTGAGAGCCAGCCAACTTCCCAAATAGATCAGCAGCATCATCACTAAAGCATTGGATAGAGTCTGATGACCAGAACCAATGGCTTTACAAGGATGATTTCTTCACAAAGCATCCCCATTTTGCATCACACATATTGAGCAAGCACCTCTACAAACACAGCACCTTTAGAAAGCATTTTTGCTTTGGTGTATTTCTGTGTTTAGTTTCAGTCTAACATCATGCTTTACATATCTCAATAGTATTTTCCCTTTTAGAGAATGGAATTGCACAGAGAGAAATAAGAGCAACTCTGAGCACCACTGAAAAGAGATTCTCTTTATTAAAATGTTAATAAGGTAAACTTATTTTAAATAATTTTAAAAAATGACCTCTGCAGTTTTGGTTACTTCCAAGCCTTAGAAGGAGAATACAGTGACATTTTTCAGTGGAGTAGAAATATAGGTTATATTTTGTGTTTTCCCCTCAATCTCACAAATCACAATGAAGACAGATCCATTCTAGCCTGCAGAAAAAACGCCTCATAAGGCAATAGATGTTATTAACTGCTCTGGTAATGGCAGAATTGGCTTTTAATTCAACAAACTAGAATCTAGGACAGTTTCAAAGGTGCACGTCCTTCAATTAGAAGAAGTTTTCCTGTTTGAAAGAGGGGACCTGATGTCTCAGGGAGCTGCTTGCTCTGGATTGGTTATGTTGCAGCCCAGGCAGATGGACCAAAGATTAGGAAAGAACTCCCCTGAGTGCATTTCCAACTCCACCTCTCTGGCCACTCCCCAGTATCACAACACTCCAGTCCTTTATTGAGTTGTCTCCTGGCAGTTCACCAGGGTTACTTAGCAGTACCTTTCCCCCATTTTCAGAAGAATCAAAAGTCTCCTCAGCTCTCATCAGGGATGTTTTCCCCTCAGTTGCTCATCCAGCAGAACCAGCTGCCATCACTTTCTGCTCTACCCCACCACGGGTGGCTGCTGTGCTGGTGGAGATGAGAAGAAACGTGGGGAGGGAAAGGCACGTAGGCAGACAGAAGGGATAAAGGAGCTGCCAACCACTTTGAGCTCCCCAGCATCAGCAGGAGCTCCCAGCTGAGAAAAATGTTGTTTGATGCAACCACTGCTAGTCTACTGCTCGGAGCTTACATCTGCCTTTACATACCCACTGGACCAAACCTGAGGGAAAACACTGTCCTTCCAAGTCTAAACCCTCACAGGCAGCAATAACTCTGTTCCAGTACCTCCATTACACATGAGTTTAAATTAATACTCCAGTTGGAATAGAATCCAAACAAAACCTAGCAGGAACTACCAGCAGCAATAATAATGCTCTATGTAATTACAAAATGTTCACTACTTAGACATAAAAAGAAAAAAATAAAAAGCAGGTAGGTTGCTTTCTTTTTCATTTTTTTTTTAGGCATAGGCAGAAAGCCAGCTTAGCAGGGTAAAAAAGAAAAACCTTAGGGCTCTTTATGACTAGAAATTCATGACTGACCACCTCCCATTTCTCTTTCAGGGAGCCAGTTTGCCACCAAGAATAATTCCCAGCCTCAGGAGGAGCACCTAGGAATTTATAATCCAGGCTAGGTAGGGTTTATAGGGCATATCCCACAGAAAACAGCAGCAGCTGTTCCACAGTGTGTACAGCCTTTGTATGAGGGCACTGGGATTTGGGCATTCTTAACCCCACCAACAGGGGCCAAGCAGCTGAGTGAGTTACCAGACCAACCAGAAGTAGGTGGTGGCTGAAAGAAACAAAGGCATATCTGCATCCTGTTTAACAGGAAAGGGACTCATTTAAAAAAAAAAAAAATATAGAAGTCAAGTCATGGGGTAGATGATTCACTGCAAGATAATGCAACATGAGATTTGAGCCAACATGAGCAGCTATTTTCTGTACAAGGCACAACATGGCTGTGGGGCCATCCCAGTGCAGGGGCAGAGAGGGGAACGAGGAGTTTGAGGTGTGCCCAATGGTCCTGCAGGAGCATGGCCATCCTGCAGCCATGGCACCCCTCCACACCCTGAGGGGCTGGGCAGCACAGCCTGGCACAGGGCAGGACCTGCCTCCCCAAGGGGCTCTCCCAGCCAAAAGAAGCCACATACCACAGCCCTTTACCTCCAGAAACAGCCAAGACCCTCTAGCAACAATTAAAGAGAAAATCATTAAAAAAAAAAAAAAGAAAATCACCAAACTTTTACCTCCAGTTCCACAGAGCTTCTTCCCCCTGTTGCAGCCCATCCCTCCTGCTTTGGCCTCTACCCACAGCTGCTCCTACTTATCCCCTAAAAGGACAGTTATTGATTCCTAGAGGGGTAATAACCATTCCTACAGGGGTAATTAACAATCCCTGGAGGACTAATTAACCATTCCTGGAGGGGTTAACCCTTCACAGGCTGCTGCCAAGCCCTGGCACAACATGGTGCCCAAGTGTGAGGGCGTGAGGGCGGCCGTGCCCGCCGGCAGCGCGCGCCCGCACTGGGAAATGGCCTTTGGGCACTGCTCAGCTGAGGAGAATTCCAGCACAGCACAGCCCTGGGAACTGGGGGTTATGGGGTTAACTGGGGACCCCAGCAGAGAGAGGTGGGCAGCTGCTGCAAGCAGGGGGCCAGGAGAAGGGTTTGACCCCTTGCAGGTGGGCCCCCAGCCCAGCTGTGTCTTCTGGGGTTAGGCACAGAGTCTTCTCTGCTAATTAGCTTATTAATGAAGAGCTGGTAGGCTATTAATTAGAAATTAATGGTTGGTGCCTCTGTCTTAGCTTTAGGTAATGGGAGGAGGTTCAAACTCTACAGAACTTCACTGAGGAGCTGGACAGGCGGCAAGACTGAAGGTGATGGAGGGTGGTCTCTCTCCAAACCCCAGCTTGGGGCAGCGTTGCTGCAAAATGAAATAAAGCTGAGGTGCCATGGAGCAAGAGTAATAGAAATAACAGCCTCAGGTTTAAAGCATAGTTAATGAGGGGGTCCAGACCTCCCCTTTTACGGTGAGCTGTGCTTCTCCTCCCTGCCAGCACAAAATGCGTAGTGAGCTTAGGCAGTGACTGAGAGGGTCTTGGTTTGTGACTAAGAAAGCTCCTGCCAAGACCTTTTCTGATCCAAAACCATGTTAACTGATGGGTGTAATATGGTCTGTAGTCTTTAGACACAAAATGCCAACTTTTTCACTTACAAAATGTGGAGCAACTTGACACGCCAGCTCAGTCCCTCACCACGACATTCCCTGGCCGCAGGGGCCAATGCTGAGCTGAGGCTAATGTGAACAGTAGTAATTGCCTGCAACCCACAAGGAGTTTTCAGAGGTAGACCCATTAGCAGATGACGGAGTGACTGCATGCTGCCAGAAATGCCTTTTGACCTTCAGAAGATTTGCCTTATTTTGTGAAAGCTGAGGATCATCTGCTATGAATCTATCAGAACAAGGGAAGTTTAATTTTCCATTAAAGTGGGTCACATGAGAAATCTGGATGTGAGAGAGAAGGACTAATTTCCTCTGCCATGGTACTGGCAATCTACACTCCTGGCTGCTTCACCAGATTGCATTTTCTTTAAGCCTGGGAAAGGTTTTAGCCCTGGGCAGCAACTGAGGGTGAGGACAAGAAGTTGTAGTAAATACACCTGGATTGAGATGGAACCCATAGAGAAGTGAAATCCCACCTTCCTGCCTGAGCTTCTCCAGCAGGAATAAGTGAAGCCACTGGCTGCAATAATTTTTTTTTTCTGGAGGAGAGATATTTGAAAGTCTGCCACAGAGCTGATTTAGTGAGAGTTGAGGAACGCATTTCCAGGTACTATGGCTTTCTGCTTGGCAGTTCTATCTAAACAGGTTTGGGTATGGATTTCCAGTCTTAGTGCAGCTGAAGTTTCTTTGGGAAAGATTCACAAAAACATGAGAAAAAGGGGGGTTGCTGTTTGAATTTGAGCCCACAGCTTTTCATTATGTACCCAACCCAGGGCCTCTATAATACCCCAAACTCCTACAAGTCTTTCTTACATGAAGGACTTAGGCAACAGAAAGTTTGGCATTAGTTCAGCTTTCTCTAAAACCTGTGGTACTTCTGAATGCTTTGTCTACTCTTTCCCTACATCCCAGCCCAAGCTCTGGGATAGTAAAAGGGTTTTGTTTTCATATTTGCTAACAGGCAAGTCACAGGCAACTAGAACAAACTGATACTTCAGTAGAAAGAAACAGGGCGTGTTCCATTGTCAGAACAGGACTAAAAATGGTTAGTCAAACAGGAATTTTACATTTTCGAAAAATCCTTAAGAGACAAACACACCCTTTTCTGTACAAGTAATAATAATAATCAAAGAAATCCCTGTTCTTGTGAACCCAGGAAATAGTCTTTCAATTCTTATAGGAATAAAACCCATTATTGTTTGGGGTTTGCATGTTTTTGGATCCCTGAGCCATTTAAGCATAAACAAAATTTATGCTGAACTTCTAAAACTGAGCTATTGTAAGTCATTCCAGAGTAACAATTTACAGTAGTGTACATCTAAATTTCTAATCCTTACTTGAACTGGAAGCAAACTGTTCCTTAAATCAACCTCCATCTGAACCAAGGTGGAGAAGGAGTGAGATGAGCCTTAGGTATGTGGTGAGTTGGGTTGTCCACAGCATCATCTTTATGGAAAAAAGTTTGATTTTATTTCCTTCCGCCTTCTGGGTCCCTTTGTGGAAGAAGCTCTTGCTCCTCAGCTGACTTCCAGCATCTAAGAGTTCCCTGGAATAGTGCAGGTATTATTCCATGCCTGTTAGGAACTTGTGCCTTTCAGCTGAATCACAGCAATTGAGCTTGTCCTGGGAGCTTGCCCCAGCTGCAAAACTCCCAGGTATCATGGTTTAGTAGTTCAGCCTGCAGTAATTCAGCCACTTGTAATCCTACATCCCTATCCATGGGCAGGCAGTTGAATTCTGCCTCTTTATCTACCCTCTTTTCAGTAATCCAAAGGCATTGGAATGGGCTGCCCAGGGAGGTGGTGAAGTCACTGTCCCTGGAGGTGATTTAAAACTGACTGGATGTGGCACTAAGTGACATTGTTTAGTTGATAAGGTGGTTTTAGGTCATAGGCTGGACTTGATGATGTCAAAGATCTTTCCCAACCCAGTTAATTCTGTGATTCTGTGACCTCACAGGCCGTCAGCATAGGTGTCCTCCCCAAAGCATAGGGGTATAGAAAAATATTCCTGCAGTGTTCCAGAAGGAAAACTGAGGCACACGACACAAAGGGACCCGAGTAAGATCATAAAGGTGTTTAAACCCAGAGGTGTAAATTGCTAAATGCCTCAGGCACTGGCTCCTTTGTGTACTGAAAGAACCTGTGGCCTTCCTGGGAGACCCGGGACCTTCCTCTGTTATTGAGCAAAACCCAAACTGAACCACAGCTTAATTGAGCATCTCTTCCTTGGCTGGGCTCTCTGTTCCCATTCCCTACTTGAGCCTCTCCCTCCTTGTTTTAACACCACTGCTCCTTTGCCCTCCCTCCTACACATGATTGTATCTGGCCTGAATACAGGTGTCCTGGAAGCAATTACAGCTTCGTGCAAGGAGAATGTGATGCACAGCAGCTCATTAGTTGTTTGCCATTATTATGGGAATGACTCCTTGTTTCCCTTCTGACCTCACCTATTGTCTAGGAAATGAATGGATATAGGAGTGAGAAAATTTGTTTTGGCAATGGGATCTGTATTTTCCAAGACTCGGTAATATTGAGTTCTGCCCAGAAATACAAATCAGAATAATTAACCAAACAAATGCACAAAAGACCTTATCATTCCCTATTTTGGTAGCAACTATACTAACTCAAAGTCATTATTTAAAATTCACTGTGCAAGTTTATTAGAAAAGTTACTCTTTTATACATTTAAAAAAAAATAACATTTCCACAGGAAATGGGAGAAAAAGCAAGTTATCACTGTCAGAAGTTCTTCTAAGACATATCCAAACTCAAGATATTCATCATGAGTAATGAGAAAGTTAATACTGCAGGAATAAATTAACCATAGAATTTTAATGGCTTTATTGTGTGACAGTTTCTAAAGCCCAACCAAATATCAGCTAGGAAATTCAAATGTGAGAGATATGCTCTAAATCTCACAGTTATGGATTTTTTTTAAATCCCTTCTTATGATATAAGGGTCATTTAAAATATTCTACCATGAATGTACAGCTTACTTATGGGTAGAACATTTCACCATTCTTAGCCAGCCACAAGCCAGCTTAATCTTTCATCTTTTCACAGAGGAACAGCAGATACATAAGTATATTTTAGGGGGAATAAAATAGTTGAGAGAGAGAGGGAGAATGTGTCAGTCTTTGAATATCTCTGTGCACAGGGCTTGAGCTGCCACATCAGCCCAGAGCTGTTAAACCTCCTGACTTTGGGCATCTCTGCTTGCACTGGAGGTGTTAAGAGAGCGGGGCACTGATCTCTTTCATGTCATTTTCAGCTGCTTTTTTTGTTTGCCCTGGCCAGTGCAGCTCTGTATTTCACATGCCATGATCATAAAAATATGTTTGCAAAGCCCCTCCATCAGAATCGTGATTGCCCTGGGCAAGGCAACAACTGCAGGGTCTTGGGTTAGAGCCTGGGCCAGGTTCCAGAGGCTGCCCCAGCAGGAGGACACGGCTGCAGGAGAAGAGACCTGAGCAAAACCTCCCTCAGGAAATGAAAAGGCACATCGGAGCAACCTGGTCTAGGGGAAGGTGTCCCAGCTTCAGGTCCCCTCCAGCCCAAGCTGTTCTGTGATTCCCTGATTTTACAGCCTGAGGAGAACAGGCTGGGCAGCCCCAGCCCTGTGACAGGGCCAGGCTAAGGCTGAGCTCAGGGATGTCCTTGTCCCACTGAACTCAAATTGCCATCTACTGCAGCAGCATCATGATTTCACCCTCCATCCTTAAACCCCTTCTTCCCCATTTACATTCACAACCTTTTCTCTATGCAACAGTCATGGCTTTTAGGCAGATAAATATCTTACATGCTTCTCAAGGGTGTCATACGCTATTTAGTATTTTCCCTCTGGTATCAGCACCTGTTAAGCATGGAAATAAAGTGATTAGTCTCACATGTTTGGCTTCAAAAATTGATTTTAGGATACATCTCCTTATCATTGGTAGATTTGCCAACTCAAAACAATGATATTCTCTTCAACGATAAGTTTTCTCAGTCTTGAAAAGTAGGAATTGCATTGGAAAATTTTCTGGATGTCCCTTTCTCATGGAGTTTTCTATACCTATCACATGATTTTTGACAAAGCTCTCTGATATTATGTAGCCCTAGAGGAAATTTGTCTCTACAGATCTAGACATGACTTCAAAAAAAGTCCTTGTGATGCAAGGGTGGAAAAATTAACATTTGAAAATTGAATGTTCTTTTAATAACCAGAAAGCTGTTTTGTTTGGGTGTTTTAGGTCTGAAAATAACCTGGAATTTTAATCAGGATAATCAGATTGGATAAAATGTAGCACTCAACCTGAATCAGGGCATCCATTCTGCCCTCCTGCATCCTGAAGGTGCATTGGGCTTGATGCATCTTCAAGTTTTGTCTCCTTAAGGAGGAATCTTTCTCAAACAAATTACTTGGTATACAGCAAAAACATCTGATTCTTACACTGCTTCTTTACATGCCTTTGAAATACTGTATATTATGCATGAATTCTGGGTTCATCATGTATCTTGAGATCTCTTTGTATTTCATTGTTTGTCTTCAATTTTGTATCTTGCTTATGTAAAATTCATTAAGCCTTTGTAAATATGAGGGAAAAAACCTGTTTCTTTTGCTGTCTCCCTTGGGATGCTAGAAGGTTACCTTGCCTCATGCTCATCTGTAATCTCTCCCTTGGGTTTAGCTTTTAATGTGTGCAGTACTCCAAGAAAGAGGCAATCCAGGATGTTTTACTAGGCTTAGCCTCAACGTGAAACAAACTGCTCCTTTTGAATTGATGGAGCTGGATCTTCTAACACTAGAACAAAATATTCTTGTATCACCTTGCCTTGGCCAGGTTGTGACCATAAAATTACCTGCTTTGTGCTGTCTGGGCCTCTCAGGAAGGAGCAAACAGCCTGCAGTGGGTCATTCTGGGCCTCTGAGGCATCACTTAACCCTCGTTCTGAGGTCGCTTCTCAGCTGCTCAGTGATAGAGTGGGGTTGGAAATTTGCTTTCTTTTCATCAGGAATGAAGGAGGGATGGGATGCTGTGAGAATGACCCACATCCAGGTACTGAATTCCCTATTTTTTATTTTTTTTTTTCCTATTTTAAGTCAAAATAGGACTTTGGTAAATCTAAGAAATCCTACTGGCCACGCTTGGTAAAAATCTAGTGCTGCACAGTCTCGTGCCTGCCATGCAGCAGATCTTTGGTCTGCTGGGAGCTGCAATCCACTGGCATTTATTAGAGCAGCTTTGGGCATGTTCAGCTTTAAGCTGGACCCAGCACTGACAAGCCAGTAGATCAAAGAAGCCACAGTCAGCTCCACAATACCTTTTTTCCCCTCGCACTACAGTTAACAACATCAGATCAGGAAATCCCCTGAGCTGCAAATAGTTGGAAGCTGGAAAAGCACTCAGGGGAAAGATCATGAGAATGGCTTGTTCCTGCTCCTCCTTAGGCATCTGTTTATGGCCACTGTTGCTGTGGCTCTCTCAGACACCAGGGTAAATGCATTCCTAAAAGATGACAAAAGAATTCCTGAGAAGGCAAAGGAGCAGAAGGAAGGAGGTGGGGGGCTGTTGGTGTGGTGGTACCTGTACAGCAGCAGTGGTGGTGGCATCTCAGGGGTCAGCACGTGCAGGCAGCAGTTCCTCCCCATGGAAGAGCAGGAGGTGTGTAGGCTGACCCATCTCACTCTGCTGGTGGCCATCATTTTACCCTTTTCTTTTTTTTAATCAGGAAAGGCGTCCCTCCCATCAGGGCAGCTGATGTAGGGAAAGGAGAGGGCCTGTGCAGCTGCAGGGCAGGGACTGTGCCATGCCAAGGGGAAGCTGTGCTCCTGTCAGGATGCTGTTAGCTCAGGCAGTGCAGGTGAGATGGATGCAGCTAGTACAGCTGTTCTTGTGTTAGACGCTGAACAGAGCTTAGCAAGGAGAAGGAAAATCCAAATAAATAAGAATTACTCTGTAGTACTAGAAGTATTCTATAGAAATAGAGATATTTTTCTAAGTAGCTATTTTTGTCCTCATTTGGAGAATAAAAGAAACATTTTCTTATGAGACCTGTTTAAATCTGGGGAAGCCAAACCTGTTTTCTGAGAGATTCCTAAGAGCAATCGATGCCTGGTTCCAAAAATGGACAAGGTGAGCTCCTAAAGCCCATGTACCACACCCTGTGTAGCAACACTGGCCAGCTGCACCCCTAGGGAAACCTGTGCATCACAGCTTGGGGATGCAGCAAAGATAAAAAGATGCTGAGAGGTGCCAGTTTTCCACTTTTCAGCAGGTTTCAAAGAGATTCAATAGCACCAAGGCAACAAGAGCTCTTAGAAAGCTCTGGTGAAAGTGTCTCAAGTGCAGATCCTGGAATGACCTGGGTGGGTGTAGCACATGGCAACAGCATTCCTGAGGTCCAGCTGCTCTGGGAGCAATGGGAGTGAGCTGTTTGTCACATCTGTGCCACCCTTCCCTGCAGCCCTGCAAGGACATTCCATAATAAAACATCAGCTCAAGGCATTGGCTCTCTGCCTGGCACCCAGAGAGATGTGAACTTTTTGTGCTGTGGCAAAGGAAAAATTGGGTTTTTTAAGCTTTTTTCATCTTGTTTTGTAATTCTTCCCACTAAGTAAAGAGGGATTAAAATAAAACTTCAGACCAGAATGCACAAACTAAAATACTGCTTTATTTTAGGAAGGGGGATTTTGGGAATGCTGACTCAGCTACTGGAGTCAGCGCTTGCTTCCCTGATTGCCCTCAGTTTGAGACCAAAATTTAAGTATTTAAGTAAGATACAAGAAAATGAAGGGTGCAGATGGGTTTGTTAACCAGTGGGTAGGGGGTGCACCTGAGAGAAGAAAGCTGTTTCAGTGGAAGCAATTATCAATAATAATTGTTAACAATTAACTCTTTCAGTCTATTGAACCCTGAAAGTCAGAGATATAAAATAATAGCAATCAAATGTTATCAAACATGCCAAGTGTCTTAAGAGATAATCATATACAATCAAGCTTCAATAGGAAGAAATAAACTTTACTTATGATTAGATCCAAGTCAAAACAGTCAAAACAGATGCAAAAGGAGCGAGTAAACTCAGCAGAAAAAAGTCCTCAGGATATCTACTCCTATGGAAATTTAATGGAGGTTACTAAATAAGAAAGTTGCCTGGAAAGTGATAAAAGCTGGTCTCTGAAGGAAGCAGTCAGGTTGTATGTTCTTTAGGAAATGTCATTATTTATCTATCTAACACCATTTCAAAGCTTGTAGTTCTAATATTGCCAGGGAGCCATCAGCCTGAAGGTAGAAAACAATAATTGTTGAAGAACTTCCTGAAAACAGATTTTAAGCGTGGAAAGCAGAGAAGAGATTGGTTTAATCACAAATCAAGTTAAGGAAGAAAATAATGAAACAGAATTCCAATGTAGAAAGAATGCTGTTTCAACATTTAAAAACACTTGCAAAGGAGAGCTGCAGACAACATTTCAGCTTTATGCTTAATTCAAAAGATGTCAGCACATAAATTAGGAGCCTTAGTCTACCATGACAGGATATTGGATCACTAGCACAGAAGAATAAAACACCAGTAATATTTTCTGCTTAATAAAGAGGGTGAATAGAGGGGGATCTGTTGATCAGTAACTTTCAGGCAACTTGAGGTGGGTGTCTTTGTACAGGTATGCAGCCAGCTAACATAGGAGTTGATCCAGGTTTTTTGTAGCTTTCAGCTGAAATGGAAGAGAAAACAGAGCTGAGTCCTGGCTTCTCATAACCTCTTTTTCCAACTGGTTAAGAAAATAAAGCATATTTCTCCCTAAAATCTCTGCCTCACTGTGAACTCTTTTGCACAGTGTCATTACTTGGATGATGATGCAAAAACAGAAGAGAGGCAAAGTGTAATATTGTAATCCTTCAACCAAAGCCTTCAGTTCTGACCTAATATTGCTGGAATATTGGACAGATTTAAAATATTGGGGTTTGGGAAATCAGTTTTCCAGTGGAGTGCCAGAGTAAGCTGCCAGCTCTGTGTGAGCTGATGTGACAGGATCCAAAATCACCATCTCCTGCTGCCATCCCTCCCTAGCACCCTCCAATCCTGCAGCACAAACAAACTGGCTTTGCACTGCCTGCTGCTGCTGCTTTATGCAAAACCCTTGCAGAGCATAAACCTCATAACAAGAACAGACAGAACGGATTTGTACACTGAGGAAAAAGCCCTGGAGGTCCTGCTGTGCCTGCTGGTGACACTTGCCCTAACTGGAAACTGCGTTTCTATTGATTAATCTCAGAGGAGCAAGGAGGCAGAGTGCTAATACATCCTGAGGGCATTGATTAAAGGAATCAATGCTGTCACATATCTATGCCAGATTTTCTTTCTTGGCTCACCTCTTACTTTATGGTTCTGTGGTTACACAAGAGCCTGGTGAGACCCTGCTTCTCCCAACACCCTCTGCTGAGCAGGATTTTACCTGAGTCCATGGGGTTTCACGGGTTTTAGCAGCAGTAAGTTCAGTCGAGCTTAGCTGCTTGCTCTGCCAGTTTGTAGGAATTTATCCCAAACCATTTCTTCCACACCAAGAAGTACATTAACCTCAGTCAGCGAGTACGACGCCGCTAGAGAACACAGGTTATCTTGTTCCTTCCTCTTTGCCACGAAAGTAACATGAAAGCACATTCAGGCTGATACATTTTTCAGGCCTTTTACAATATGTACGCAGCTGGCTCAGTTGACAGAACCATCCAAGTGTTATAAAGCATCCAAACATTACATCTTTATCTCCATCCTGGACTAGCAGGCAAAAATATTTTTATTCCCCACCAGAGAACTGGAGCATTTGTCTCCAGGTACATTCTCTGCAGGCGTTCTCTCTTACTCTGAATTTTCTTTAGGCAATTCATAACTGTGGCATAAATGGCCAGTTCATAGCATTGACCATTACTCATGTGAGGAATGCAGATGCAGATGACCTGGTTTCACAGAATATTTTGTTTCTTTTTCCACAGAAACTAAAAAGTCTCCTAGATTTCCTGCCTACAAACATAATTCTTCATCAGAGGCGTTCAGGTAAGAGATGAGGTTTGCTGGAGATTCTGGTAGGAACTGCACCACACCTGATGCTTTGAATTTCTTGAGGAGATTCCCTTGATAGCCAGATGAACTGAACCAGACAGACAACGTACAATAGCACCATCTGGTGACTCCCAATAATCTCACTGT
The DNA here is from genome assembly GCA_013398275.1 of Promerops cafer. Taxonomy (NCBI): domain Eukaryota; kingdom Metazoa; phylum Chordata; class Aves; order Passeriformes; family Nectariniidae; genus Promerops; species Promerops cafer. Next base: position 2,071,033 of record VZSE01010539.1, on the reverse strand, counting down.
TGCCCCAATTGCCGAAGACAGGATCCACTAAAAAAAGAAAGAGAAATAAGGATATACATATTTGCAAAAAGGAGAAGGATTCAGTAAGAAATAATTTTAAGTTACAGAGCCAGACATCTCCATATGTGTGCAATTTTCGTACTGCTTGAAGTGGTAACAGCAAAAGGAGACAGTTCATGGAGGATTCAGGGAATCTGGTTTTAGCTAACAACTCTGTGATTTTCCATCCTTAGTCAAGCCAATTCTAGCATTTAACAAAATATTGAAAAGTCAACCCAAGCCCCAGGAGAACCATAGTTGGTTAGTATTTGATAACCAAGCATTTTGCACCTGTGCAGCTCAAATGGGATCATCTTTCTGTTTTCACTGTGACCCTTTTGGGCTGAAGATTGGGTCCTGTAGATGAATCTGCAGCCTCTGGGTGGAAGGAGCTGATCTGGGAATGTTGTCCTGGGGGTTCCCTGGGAGACAATGCTGCAATCATAAATCCTGGTGAAATAATTACAGAAATATTTTCTTTCTGAACACCAGCAAGGGAGATATCCTTAAAGGATTTGATAGAGTTCCCAAATTCTTTAGCTTCATTTATTCCTTGCTGGTGTAGCACAATCTCTGAGCTGAATTTTGTGAACACCCAGCCCAGTTTTCTTCTATGAATGTAGTGTGATTAGAGACAGCATCCAGGCAACAAGATGATGCTTGGGTAAATCTATCCCCTGAAACAGAAAAGACTGAAAGGTTTCTGAGCACAGGAGAAGCATGGAAAAGTCCAGCAGCTTCCTTACATGGTTGTGTGGTTGGTTATCACTTAGAAACGAATTGCAGGAGAAATATTGAAGAAAAAGGTTCAACTTGCTGTGGCTACAGCTGTGGTTTTTTTTTCTAAAAAAAAAAAATCTGGAGTAGTTGAGCACAATAAGATTCTCTGCAAAGTTAAAGCCAAAGGAGAAGGCTTGGGAATTTAAGTAGCAGTCCCAGACCTGATGAGAAGTCACTGGAGAGTGAAGCCAGTAATTACAAGGTCATTGTACATCTCAGGGGTCTAAATGATACCCTCAGTGCATTTTTGTGCTGCACATGGATCCCAAAGGATTTCCATTACTCTGCTCATGTCAGCTGGGACGTGTGTTTGGTGCTGTGCCATGAACTCTTCACTGACAGCACCACGTGACTTTACATTGGCTTGAAACAGTCTTTTCAGGTGCTCTTTTTGTATTCAGTTTTGTTGAAGGATGCATATGAAGGGACAATGTTGCTGCAGATTTTTCATTTAGGTATGTCTCAAAACTGTGAAGAAACCATTTTGAGCTGTCTTCTGTGGCTAAGAATAAATTATTGTCCTTTTGATTTATTATATATGTACCTGATATTGCAATGACCTGCAGCCAGCAGGAGCTCAGACTTGGACTGTAATACAACATGCATTAGTTTTCTCTATTCATGAAGAGTGAACAATCTGCTCCTCTGCTATATGTATATTCATATTCATATTTTTTTAGTGAGGATAGAAATTGGAAATATCCAGAGAATGGGATAGGAAACTATTGACTGAATGCCAAACATCTTTCCAAATCAAAATAAAGAACTAATAATCCTCATTGTGCCTGTCAGCTGTAGCCAGGTTAATGGCATGATGATAAAAATAAACAAGCTGTTTCACAAATTGGCTGTAGCACACTATGGAACTCATAATGTTCCACTTGTGGGTTGGCCTTTCTGGCTGATTTTTCCATTTTTTGGGGCAGCAGAGATTTTTCTGTGTTGTTTGCCTTGTGAAATAGGCATTCCAGAGATTGGCCGTGGCTTAGTGCACTCTGTACAGCTGATAGGTATGTGTGTGTGTGTGTGTGTGAAAGGAGCTTTGCACATCATTACATCCTCCAAGGGCTTGAGCCATCCAAATCCTTTGGGCTGTGCCAGTTCCCTCTTTTCCAGGGAAAAGCAGACAGAAAATGCTCGTGCAGATGCAGGAGATTTCTTCAAGGAGACACTGCTTTGTTTTTATTCCATAGTGTCATCCTCTGGTGAGCTCTTGACTTCTTGTCTGGGATGCATGGAACATCATTTTGACTGCAGAGAGCCATTTCAGGATGATTTATAGCACCAAAACCGTCGGCACAAGCCGAGGAATATATTCTGGTCCCCATTTTCTGTCTGGTCCCCTGTGTGCTGCTATCCCTCACGTTCCTCTGCTCAACACACAGGGGGATGAGCACGGGGGTGTAAATGTGTCTCATTTATTTGTTAAGCTGAGAGTGAGGTCTGACACTGATGATTTGCAGTGTTGCCCACATCTTCCTGTCGGGGTGTGTGCAGAGAGGGAAGGGGCATTATTTAGCTCTCTGTAACAAGCAGTGAGATTTAGGAGAAAGCACAGCAAGTCCCTGTGAATACAGAGCACCAGCCCCTCACTTCCTGCCTCTCCCAAGACACATCCCCAGTGCCACGCTGGTGCTGGGATGTTGGAGCAGGGATGCACAGCCAGCAGATTGCTGCTCCTCACGTGCTGGGTGCAAGACAGGCCTGGCAGTGCTGCAGTGACTGCTTCTGCTGCCTTTTTAGGGTTTTTTTTTCTGTTAGATGTCTTTTGAATATCCCCTCCTGACTCAGCTTGCATCTTTAGATATTTAAATATTTAAACAGGCACTGGATACTGCTCCCAAGAATTTTGTTCCCTCCACTTGTGGGCCTCAATGTATTTCCTGCCATTTTTAAGTGGTGTATGGATGTCCCTGGAAATCCTAACCATGCTTATGACTGGAAAGGGACAATGCCTTGTTCTGATGATTGATGGAAGGTGTTAACATCTACAATCAAAAATAGGGGCCTCAACTAATATATGTTCCAGCTCATTTTAGTTATTCAAATTTTAACTCATTTCTGCTAGGTATTTCTTAAAAAACAGAAATTCAAATTGGTGGGGGAAGGGGGGGTGAAGTGAAGAAGCAGAAATCAGTTTATTCTTGGTATAGTTTTCTTGTCATACCCTAAATCCTTAAAAATGAGGATTTCTCTGTGTCCAGAGATAGAGTCCTGTAAGTCAAAAGTTTATTGAAGGGGAGCTGCAATGCAAAGTTGTTTCCACTGAAGTATTATTAGCATTTGACAGATACTGATAGATGTTACTAAAACATCTTGGAAAGGCAAAGGAATAATTCAGCCAACAGTTCCACTGATTTTGCTTTTTGAAATATTCCCTCATAAAAAAAAGTCCTTTTGATGGATATTTTTTTCCAGAATAGGATACTGTATCTGAGAAAGGGAAGCAAAATATTTCCTGCAGTATTTTTGTGCTGATGAAAAGCTTGCAAGAAGGAAAATGTCACTGCACTAGAATGCAATGAAATAATTAATATGAAATTATTAATACTTAAGAAGAAGAATGCAGAAGAAAGAATTTCTTCTTAATAGAGAAGAAATAATGGCTGGGCTGTGCCTGAAATACCCAGTGCTGACTTATGGGTTCCTTTCCTCACATAAACAGGAAAATTTGAAAGTTGATTTTTGAGGAAATCCCCAGCTGGTTTTAAATTTTTCCTTATAAGAGCTATTAAGTAAAAAATTTGATCTCTCTTTTTCCTTTGTGTAGCATCCTTTTCTAACTCTCAGTTCTGCTGATGATTTTGGGCAGCTAAAGTTTTTATATGAGACTGTTCTGAAACTCTTTTTGCATGAGCATTTCCCTCAGCTTCAAACCCTGCTCCCTTTCTCCTGAATTATTCAGCAGCACAGATAACTTATTGGCATGAATCTGTCACCTTTGTCAGGAGTTTATCTACCTCTTTTCTCAGATAATCCCCTCTGACTAGCTAATCTTTCCTTTTGACTTACATCCCATGAACCTTTGAACCCTTATTTTTTTTGTTGTTGCTACAGCCCTAACTGCTTCAATCTCTGCTGAGTATCTCATATTTATTTCAAGGACCAAAACTGTTCATAAAATGTTAATGGTGTCTGTCTTATTTCCTCATAATGCTAAAATAACTGTGATGTTCTGTGGGCTTGTCTACCCCAAGAAAGCAGTGTACAGCAAAGCGAGGGCTGAATTTACAGCTCCTCACTCCTCTCACAGACATTTTAAGGGCACACTGAGTAGAGGATGAGTTCTTACACTATCAAACGTGGAGTAAGCCACCGTGAACTTAAATGTTCATGGGGCTTTAGAAAGTAGCAACTAGGGCAGAGAAAAATCCATAACAACTCCCTACCTCCTGTAGTGGAGAAGTCCTGTATTCCTAAGCAGCTTCTTCCCTGTCTCTAAGAAGGATTTTCTTGTGGTTACAGTGGCATGGAGGAGAGTTGTGTTCAGGTACTCCGTGCGTCTCCTGGTGGGTAGACATCAAAGCACTCAGTATAAAATGGTTGAAAATTTCCTTTCAAATTAGTGCTTCTTTAGATTGGAAGCTTGGCTTGCAGAGAACTAATGTGCATATTAATGAATTCATTCTTCCACTTCCTTTGAAAAAGCTTTTCTTGTGAGGGCAGAAAAGGAAGACATGCAGGAATATTTTCATTGTTTTTTGTTGTTACCCAAAACACTGAGGTTTTTAGCTGCAGCTTAAAATTTCCCATGAGAATTGTGTCAAAATTTAAATATTTTTCATTTTCAGCTGTATTTTTAATTAAAAGGTCACATTTTCCAAACAGCTCAAGCTTTACCATCTCTCTGCCTCAGTTCTCTGTCTGTCATTTGGGATTATAATTCTTTTCTATTTTTTTTTGTCTCCAGTCTGTTTAGATTATAAAATACCTCTTACTGTGTGTTGATCCAGTGCCGAGCAGAATGGGATCCTGAGCTTGGCTGGGATACAAAGTTGCTACTATAATGCAAATCAATACTAATAAATGAGCATCAACCAACTTTCCTTTTCACCTTTTACATTTCACGTGTCTCAGTCAATATGCTCTTGAAATTATTGCTGTACTTTCTCTACTCTTATGTATCTATTTATCATCTAAAATCATCTTTAAGCCCCCACCATGATCGATGTCTCCTAAGAGTACAGCCTTATAATTATTTTCTGTCCCCTGCTGCATCACCTTAAACACGCCATCTAAAAAGTGTATCACCCATTTACTTGCACATAAGCCTAATTAATTTTGTCAGATTATTTTTAATTTGTTGGCTTTGATCCATCACATTTGTTGCCCTTCTTCCCTGATGCTAATAAATTCATTCTCTTCTCAAAATACACCTGCTGCCAAGTTTACACATGTAATATGAGAAGCAGTCCCTAAATCATCCTTGATGGCACCAATCCCACTGCCTCAGCCACCCTTTCGAAACGCGGCCGGTGACTTACTCCTTGTCACCCAGCAGCCTTTTCTGGAGCCAAACGAGCAGCTTTCCCCACTTGCCAGGTACACTGACTTTGCAGATTAACCTTCTGTGTGGTGTGGCTTTTAAATTTGCATAATTTATATCATCTGCCTCACCTGCGTGTGCTAATTTGCTCTCGCGCTCAGCAGTGTGGCACACGGGGGGACAGGGGACAGGGGCTGAGCTGGCTGGGTCCAGCTGCACAGCCCCGGGGGTGTCCTGGGGGGCAGCCCCGAGTTCCACCTGCACACAGCAAAGGGCAAGGACAGCGCTGACCTAGGGAAAACAGACCAAAAAAATCCTGAGCAGGGATGCCAAACATTTAGGGAAAGGTTTGCTTTCCCTGGTTGTCAGAGAGGGAGGGAACAGGAGGGTTAAAAGTGCTGGGATGAATTAAATTAAAGAAAGCAAGACATGACACAAACCGTGCTCCAAAGCTGAGCAGACTTTCAAATGGAGTATTTTGAAGGTAATTTGAGAGGAATTTCATCGTTGCACATTTGTCAAGATGCCACAGCGGGTTGACCTTCCCATGCTGCTGAAGAGATCTGCACTCAAAGGGCCTGATATCTCACGAGCTCATCCAATATCTCAGGTAGCTCTTGAGATTGACAGGCCTTTTTTGCAGCCATAAAACTAAGCTTGAGCATCTTTATTCTTTGGTGCTATCAGGTCTGGCCTTCTGAGCTTCTTCCAGCAGAAATAGAGAGCTTTCACAGGGGAAAACTGGAACAAAGATAGGTAGTAATCTTTCTAAAAGAGAGAATCAATTAATAAAGTCTCCTGGATTTGCTCCAGGTCCAGCTTTGCAGGAGTGTCTTTGGAAGCACTGCCATCTATGAGCAGCCAGGACTCCCCAGGCAGCACCAGATCATTCAGTGTGTGAATTATAGACTTCGGCCTTGAGAGTATAAATGATGGTGGGGAACAAGAGGGCAGATACAGAGTTGTAATCATTCCAGCTTCAGAGTTAACTCAGCACTACACTGCTTCACTACAGTGCAGGAGATCAGCAAAGAGATCTGATTCATCCTTGATGGAAGTTCCTTGACATGCCCTGGTTGTTAAAACAGACTTCCTCTAGCTCCTTCATGCTGGTTCAACAAACATTTGAGCAGCTCCCATAGCACACAGACCTCAGGGAAGCCAAGGCATTTATATCATAAACTCATGCTTAGAAAGAGGTGAGTCCAAGATGACTAAACGCCCCAACACAACAGAAAAATGTACTTACAGAATCAGTTCAGCAGCCTTTATTAGTAAACAGATATGGTGCTAGATCACAATGTAGAAGGCAACGTTTGGTCTGAATTTAGTGATTGATAACTTTTTAATGGCAGCCATTAAAATGCAACATGCTGGGTGTAGCTGTTCCTGCCTGGACCAAGGTAGAAGCCATTCCAACAGCAGTCAGAAAATTTCTAACAGTTAACACTCCATAAACACCTGCACAGAAATTTGCAAGATCAGAGCAAAATCTTCATGTGCAGTAAATGCAAATCACAAGCAACATAAATATTATGATAGATCAGTAGACAGTGGGATAGGCTCACCAGTCACCCCTAGAGAAGGACTGATATGTGCATGGATATAGATATATAATATAGATATATTTAAGAATGTATTAAAAGTACCATTTAGTTCCTATGAATCTGGAACTGTAGTCACCTATGAGGGGTAATTGTAGTCTACTGACCTGCAGCCCCTGCAGCTACTCACAGGAGCACGGAGCTGATTATTTCTCAGAAATGCTCTCTGGGGCTGTAAAATGTATTTTGCTTAATACAGCGATGGTGGAGCTGGGGGTCATGGGGAGAGTGAACAGTGGGCTTTGTAATGAGCCTTAGAAAGAGAAGGGCTCTCAGAGCCTCACCCCTGTGTGTCCTGGAACACAGATCACTATTTTCTCTCAGTGTGTTTCTGCCCTGCTGTCAGACTGAAGCCCGTACACACACACCCATGAGCACACACCTGCACACACACACACAAAGCAGAACACTCTAAAATCCCTTTAAACACTGGCTCTCCCTCTTAATAATCCCTTTGTGAAGAGTCTCACATTGGGATAATCTCATTATGGGGTATCTCCTTGACAGGTTAATCTGCTCAGTTACCTCCTGAAGATTTTGTCGTCTTTTAATCTGGAATACAATGGGATAACATCTACAGATCAATATCTCCTTTGTAGTCATGTTCCAAAGGCTATGAGAGCTGTTCTTCCAGGCAGTTCAAATGCCTCATTAAAGATTTCTCACACTGTAAAACCCTTCCAGAGATATCATGCCTTCATTTGCTATACACTCAGTATAATGTTCCTTAATTCACTCGAGTGTTTTAATGTCTGTCACAGTGACTGTTCCTTCCTTAAAGTCAATATATTTCCTTAAAATAAACTTAACAGCTCCTACACATTTTCAACAAGTAGTATATTAATTTGAACAAGCTTTAAGTGAGTCATATCAGAACATTTCTTATGATGCTCTGTCATATTTACTGCACACTTCAACATGAATATGGTATCTTCTCATTTGTTAACTTTATGTCTCTGGTGGCAGTAAATTAAAATGATCTGTTGAACTCTGATTTTCTCTTTTTGCCTACACTTCCTAGCATAATTACTTTTCATCATTTTATTGACTTTTTTTCCTCTAGTAGAATGTTTCACATATATTAAACTCTTTGAGATTATATTAAGAAAAGATTGTGAGATTACCTGTTGAACATTCTTGGTTTTGTGCATATTTTTAATCAACAAGATTTCTCATACATTCACAGAAATTTTTTTCTTCTTTTCTAAACAGCATGATATGAGAATTACATGGGCCAGGAGGTTCATAACCATTACCATTCCCAAATGCTGGTTTCTCTATTGATGAATTCTACTCACCGAAAAGCAGTGAATAAATGAACTAGATATTTCCTTCTATGGCAAATATCATCATGACAGAAAGAAGGAATAGACAATGCTAGAAAGACAAACAGAATAAACTTTCCAAAGATATATGAAGAATTTAGTCTAGCAGTGAATGAGTGTTTCACTCAGAAAGATTAAAAAAACCCAAATAATGATTTGCCATTTCACTCTTTGGTAAGCTTCAGTGATTAAGAGTCTGAAAATATATGTGGTCTCAATTTACACAGCAAGGTGTTTATTAGTTTGTCAGATCTCACATAGGCAGAAGCTAATTTGCTCATAGGGTATTCTGTAATTATACCACTGAGTACTTGTTTTAAGGGATCCAGTTTTAATTTCTTCCTCTTTGATATAGTCATTTAATTACAACACAGCACGATTGATTAATTGCAAGTACAATATTTTTTTCTGAGAATTCACCTACAAAGTACAGTAGGATATTAGAGAGTGCATGGCAAAGAGCTGCAGGATTTAGTTTATGAGGCCAAAAGGGCATATACAGAATATAGCCCTGGTTTTTAGGTAGAAATACAGCACATGCTGCACAGGTGAGATGATTCTGTGTTAAGTTCCCCACTTCTGTCTCTATTAAATACGTGATGGGGGTGGGAATCTTCAGTGCCTCTGTTTGCCCATTTGTCAGAGCTCTCCTAATGGCCCTGTTCCACAACTCAGTGAATTCCATGAAAAGATTTCTATTGACTTTGGAAGCCTTTGGACTTGGCTGGTTACGAGCTCATCTTTCTTTCTGATCTGCGAGCTACCTCAAGCCTTTTTGGGCAGTTCAGAGTGGTGATAATTGAATCAGCACGGGCTCCTCACCTCTGCTCCCTGCCTGGGTGACGCCGGCCTTGCCCAGAGAGCTGGAGGCAATCAGAACCTGTCAGATGATGCCCAGATTGCCTTGTTACCTTTTTCTCAATAATTTTCCCAGTAAACACAGGGAACCTCTAACAGAGGTTAGAGACAGGCTAATAGCCAGTGAGACAGTTGGTGTCAGCAGAAAGCTGGTTCAGTGAGGGTCTAAACAATCAGCTAAGCTCAGGAGAGGCAACAGGGTGCAGGCATTGCAACACAAAACAAAACCTTCTGGGTTTTTGGGAGCCCTCAGGAATCCACTCAGCCCCGTGCTGGGTCAGAGGCTGCCAGTAACAAGAGCAGGTTGGCCTGTGTGCAGCCTTGCTCTGATGCTCCAGGATTTCTGGGCATCTCAGCTGGTGGTGGATCCTGAAATGCACTCCAGGCCCTCAAGAGACCATTCCAGGGGCCCAGCCACACAAGACTCTTTTGGAGGAGGTCACCACAGTCAGAGTGGTTGGGTTGCACACGTGGGACTCCAGGTCACAGTCGTGGTCACACTGAGGGGCAGATACAGCTCTGTGTCCTCTCCTCCTGTGCCCTTCGGGAGGGAGGAGGATGTGGAGTGGCAGTCTTGGTCTCAAACACCTGAATTTTGCCAGAGCCCCTTTCAGGTCTCAGTATCCTTTTGAGGATCTCAGCCTTCAAGCACTACTTTCTCAAGGCATTCACTGCAATGATCAGTAAAACCACATAGGAATGTTCTTTACTTCACCATGAAAAGGCTGAGCTTTAAATCTAATGAAATTTAATTACAGCCTTAACATTGCACAGATACTGATTTCAATTCAGAACACCAGAGTCACAGGGAGCATCTCAAGAATTAACTCTGTCCTAACTTACCCTGCTTTATGTGGTGGATTTTCTCTGTAGACAAGAGGGAAATATTCTAGCACAGAGAAGATGCTGCTTTGATATATGCCTGAACAGTGCACCCAGCAGGGTTCAAACAGCCTGACATTCAAAATTAATGCTACAAATCTGACCTTAAAACCATCTGGACTTCTAAAATAGTGGGCCATTAACTTTTACAGTGTCAACCTATTCAATCTTACATCAATTTAATTAGTGCACAACATCAGATATAAGAGTAAATATCACATGGACAAGCACAATACTCATTGTTGGCTTCAAAGAAATAAACTTTTTGATGAGCTACAAAACATTATAAAAGCCACCTACACATTGCCCACACATACCCATGGCAACAAACGTACATCGACACTGAGCTTTTTCTGAGGTTCAGAAAAAGCTGAACCTATCCAAGTTTTAATATTCATCATCTGAGGCCAGTGTGATTGCATTTGCAAGTCTTTGCTGCTTTTTTTCCCCCCAAGGACAAAATGGGGGGGGGGGGGGGGGGAAAGTGTAGAAATGAAACAGAAAGTGCTTTGAAGCTTCTGAATGGTTTTGATCATACATCCAAAACAAATCAACAGTTACTTAGTGCAAGTGTGTGCCTGTTACAGGACATTGCTTATGCCCTCTGAAAATAAATCAAGATGGGCATTAATTAATATGTGAATGTGCACAGAAAAGCAACTGGTGGCACTGGAGCCCTGCCTGTTACCTTCTAGGACAAATGATCTGCCACCAAATGGACAAAAAGTGTGATAAATTCAATGCAATTAAGATTCTTTTTAGCTCTCTTGAAAGAGGAAGGTCTTTGCTATTCATACGTCTATTATCTTTCAGTGGTAAACCAAAACATCTGGTAAATGATTACCCTAAATTGCTATAAAACATAGCCTGCATTCCTCTCCATACGTGTGTATTGACATTCTTTTCCTGGCATGGGCTCAGATTTAATTCTTGGATGCAATAAGTTTTCTATTTCCTTCTGCTTTTTTTTCATCCTATTTGCCTGGCATCTACCCAACACTCTGGACCTTCTCTTCAAATTGTTTTTACAGCAGCAGAAAGGGGCTCGACTTCCAGGAAGCCCAACCCTCCCCGTGAAACACCAAACGATTTCTGCTCAGTGAGATGAGAACATCCAATATCCTGCAGAACCTGCCAGTGTGAATGGGTCTCAGGGCAACATCCAAAGGGTTATGAGCTTTTGTTGTTGTGTGGTTTTTCTTTTGTAATAGGTTGTGAAATGGGTCCTGACATTGTTTCAGCTGTGACATTGTAGCTTGAATTGGAACCACTGGCCTATGAGATTCTCCATTAATGTCAGCTCCACAACATCCCTTTCCTGCTCTCCCCTGCACAAGTTTATTAACTCACCCACCCTGTTTGAGAGAAGACACAATGTGCAGATGTGGCAATAAAAGTGATTAGCAGTGTGGAGAGGCTCCTGCTTAAAGGGAGACAGGAGCAGAGCAAACCATGTAACGTGGAGGCAAGAGAAACCCTCTGGAAGGGACAGAGGGAGACAAACAAAGTCAGGAGGATAGGAAAAAATGCATCTGGTACTGGTATTTGCCCTCTCACTTAATGGAGTCACAATCAATTGATCTGAAAGGCGACAAATTAAAAGCTGATACAAAATAAAAGAAAGCACAGCATGATCCATAGCAGCACTAACCAAAATGAAATATCACTGAGGACAAAAGCTAAATTCAAACCAAAACCAGATTAGATATGCAAACAATGTGAAAGTGGATAGTTACACTGCAGAGAAACACAATTGATTTTATTCATATCAAGTAAAAATTACTGTGATATAGGTCATAAGTCAACTGCCACTAATAAGGTTTAGAAGAATTTTCCCCAGGATCATTTTCCTCTGGACTAGGCAGACTAAAGAGCCAATAACTTCTGTGTTCTTCAAGCAATTACAGCCAGGCTTTTCACTGCAGATATATGGTTATGTTGGAGGACACAACAAAGTTTGCATATATACTCTATACCCAAGACAATGTCTGGAAACAAATAGTTCTGTGCACAGTGGAGCCAATGAAGCTCTGTGCAACTGTCTTAAATCACAGCTGCTGTGTGAATCCCCTTTCAATACCACTTTTTTCATCAAGTACGAAAGGATTTTTAATGTCTGTTTCTCTGAAGAGCTGAACATCGCAGGGAAAATATTCCTGAGCACTGGTAACCCTCATCTCAATGGGAATATTAATTGTCTGATCTCCCTGTTTACCTATAGAAAACTTACAGGGTCTTAACAGCTAGCAGATTAGCCAAGGGGTATAAAATGGGAATAAAAATATTCAAAAGAGATCAATAGTTCAAAATGCACACAGAGCACGCTGTGGTTGCATAAGCACTACCATGAGAAATCAGGACAGAAACATTTATATGGGAAGTGCACTCCAGCCCAGCCGCTCACCTCCCCCACACTCCCCCAAAAATCATTCAGGAACAGCAGATTGCAAAGAGCAATCACACCAGCCACAGGTTGGCAATCACATCTTCTCCAAACAGCAATCATGGCTCATACTGATGGACAACAACATGTGAGAAACTGTCATTTTGATATTTAAAATCTGTGGTGTGTAAAACACTGTCAGTCTCAGCTGGTGGGATCCGAGTTACTGGCAAAGAAACTGCAGAAATAACAGGACCTGAAATGGACCCTACTACTCAAAATGTTTATTTTCTCACAACTTTCCAACATGATTTGTCTATGCTGCAGACTGTACCACTCATTTATTTACCTGACACTGTATTTCAGTGAATAATATTTGCTCTTAGGGCTTGAAAATTGTATTTTTTCTCCCAACCTCTTTTTACCAAGTATTGGGGACGAAAAGGTTTAATCTTGCCCTAGGGTCTAAGAGCTGAAAGCAAAGTTGTCTGGGGCCACTTGTGTGGAAAAAAGGCTGTGTTAGCAGCATGCCCCCTGTCCTGTCCCTCTGCTCTGCCCTGCTGTAATGTGGCCAGTGCTGCTGGAGAGGGAGGAAGGGCTTGACCCAGTCAAACTTTATGGTTTCCCAGCTGACAGTGAGAAATTACTTCCTGTGTTCCCAGTGCCAAAGAATGACTTTACTGGAAAAATTGGATTTCTTTTTCTTTTCCCTTTTTTTTTTTTTTTTTTTAAAAGACAGACAGAATTAGAGAGTCCTGATGGTTTTATGAGGAGAACAGAACAGCAAAAATTGGAATGGATTGTCCAGCACAAAATGTCCATGGGATGAATGAGGCCCTTAAAACATCATGGCTGGGGCTGACGTACTGCCAGGCTTTTGATCAGTTTCAAGACTTTGCTTTCAATTTGGACTTTAAATCAATCTCCCCCTTGATTTCAAAATCGAATTTCAGAGCATGGGGGACAAAGTACCCTTTTGATTTCAGAGAGGTTTTTTTTTAAGTGCATACATAACTTGAGAGACCAAAGCCTCTCCCCTCCAATGACACATCCAGTAGGGTTTCCTTCTGGAAAACGAGGTGCAATGCTGACAATGGGAAACCATCAACTGAATGTGTTCTACTGTACAATACTCAGAAGACAGATACCTGGGTGATTACACAGAGAATTGGAAAGAAAATCCCAGAAATTATCACGAAACAAAACAAAAATGTTACAGTACAGGTGGGGACAACATCAAATGATGCAGCACATCATTGCAGCAGATCAAATTCTGTTCTCTTCATCTTCTGAGAGAAGTGTGTGAGCACTGACCTGCCATGTCTAGTGATGGAGGAGTTACAGTCATTATGTGGATTGGCAAAAGCCTGATTCAGCAATTTGCAGATTATAAGGGGCTAATGGAAATACCATGCACTGAGGAAAAGGTGTGACACCAGCTGGAGTTTCTCCATTGATCTCCACAGCCCTTGGAACAGGAGCTAAGAGTGCTTCTGCACAGTCCTCTCTAGAACAGGTACAGAGCCATCTATCAGGGCACAGTGTTTGCCATATTTCATTGTGAAGACTTTAGTTGGTTTTGAAGCTAAAAGTGGGGGGTTGTTCACATAACCAACACTGAGGAGGACTCAGAGAACCTGCACCATTTGTCTGATTTTGGTGCTGGTTAAAGGTGATGCAACTCAGCTCTGCTCCCAGTGCAGCAGCAGCAGCAAAGCCCCTGTGACCCAGGGCAGGAGCCCGTTCCTTCTGCTCCTCCCCTGTCACCAGCTGTGGGCAATGCCAAGGAAAACCAGCCTCTGGCTTCTCTGCCACAACAAGCACATCTGAGGTGTGCCAGTCATGCTGCGAAGCCACAGCTGAAACTTCTGCAAAAGTGCCAGCTACAGCAGTTGTTGCTTTTGTTTGCATGTTATTGCCACTTAGTCAGTCAGTGTCCTTCAGCTGCCACAAACTTGAGCTGATTTGGCTCTCCTTTAGAGGAATTAGAAAGAATTCAAACTGTATTTTCGTGCTAAAATCAAAAAGTCTGTCTGGGTGGCTTTACAGGGCCTTTTTTTGGTGCTTTTTGTTTTATCTCTTGGAGATCTACTACCACAGCCCTGTCCTGAGCAGAGCTGGTTCGTAGCAATTCATGAGTTTCAGGCAAACGTTCAGCCTTTCCATGATGAAGATCTTTGCTGCTGTTGGAGGGAAAGCTGATCTGGAGTGTGGACCCATCTGTTCCTTAATAGCATTTAGAGGCAATATTCCATTTCTACCTGGAAGGCAAGCCTCGAGACAGAAAATAATCATTTTTTATGAGATATTTAGATAACTATCAGAGACTCCTGCTTCTTACAATCAGCGGTATCTGCTACTGCTATTCCTCATGCTTTAGTGGTTTGGACTTGTGACAGAAAATTCATCTTTGGGAGGATACATCTGTGAGTGCCACAGCATATAAGATTGATCAACTTCTGTTATTGCTTTGCTGTGTTCAGTTCTTTTTCTGGATGTATATCTAGCCAGAGAGATAGGCGGTCAATTTTCTCCTTTTTTTTTAGACCACTGATTACTTCCTGCTCTTAAGGCAAAAAAGACAATGATAATTTACAAGGACATTGGACACAACCCAGAGCTTGTATTGGGGAAACTGGTGGAGTGTCTGCAAGCATCCATTGGAGGTCTCCTAAAAAAAAATTGGGCTGCCAACTCTGCAGTTTTTTGCACAGTAAATCCGAACTCTCAGGTTCTAAATAAATATGAAGCTCATTCCACTGAATGACAGGGATGGCAAAGTAATCACTGCTAGAAAGGGAAAAGATAAAATTCTGTCTCTCTATGGTGCCTTTCACGAGAGGATTTTAGTCATGTTAATGAGGCCCTGCAACATAATAGCAATATTGAATTTCTTATGGAGGATGGATTCAGGATTTCCAGAGATGTGAGGCAGAAAGTCAGAGCGCTGAGGGCAAAAGTGGAGCTTGGGTAACAGCTTGGCAGCCAAGACTTGTGGTCTTTTAAACCAGCCATTAAATCACCATGATTTAAGGGAAGGAAAAGAGCAGCCCCCTGAGGCTCCATGGCAGTGCTGGGCATTCCAGCCTCCCCTCTCCTCTGAGGACTGGGCAGAAGGAGTGGGGAAGAGACCGTGGCTGTTCAACCTCACTCTAATTAATCTTCTGAAGGGGCTGAGAAGTCCTGTGTGTTTTAGGATCTCTGCTCTGCAGCACATCAGAAGCAGGCAGCACCATGCACGACAGTCACCAGAATTAACACTGAGAATTACCACCAGACAGTCACCAGAATTAACACTGGGAATTACCACCAGACAGTCACCAGAATTACACACAGAGGAAAGAAGAGCTGGGCTGGCTGGGGTGAGGTTTTTTGAGGTCCTTCTGGCACAAACCAGTGCCAAAGGAGATGGAGGCCGCAGATCCCAGCACTTCCAAAAGCTCCTTTGCACTCCTGCGAGCTGGGCTGATTTGTTTCCATCAATATCTTCATTACAGAAAGGTGTATTAACAGTTTATTTGATTTTCCCTTTCCCAGAGCACAGTTAGCTGAGGGACACTGCAAAGTGTAATTGCTCGTGCCAATATCTCTTTTGCCTGCAGATTTCACTCACGCAGTTCATTCTTCTCTCCCTTCTCCTTCTCCTCCTCCTCCTCCCCAGCTGACAGCGCCAGGATGCTCCTGCTGCACTCTACAAACAGTGTGAGCCTAATTATGGATTTTTTCAGACTGGATCTCAGCGAGTTTAAGTGAAAAACAAAATATTTAGTTTCTACAAATTAATGAAGACAACAGAGCACACATCCGTTGTACGTCAATTAGCAACATATGGTGAAAGGCTTGCAAAATAATCAAATGATCTAACAATAAAGAAATGAAATAATGTAGCAATTTCTCCCTCTTAGTAGCTAAATAGGTTACATGATGTTTCTTTCACGGATTTTCCAAGCAGATTGTGGAACACCTGCAAGCAGGTAAGTACTGCTTAATCACGACAAGCAGCAGATAGATTTTCTATACAAACCACTGTAGTTTGATTTCTTTTGGACAGTTAGAACTGTATTTAGGAAAAAAATAGAGATGTCAGACAGCTTCAGGGGCTTTGGTAGGGTTTTTTCTTTTTTAATTAGGTTTTGGGGTTGTTTTTTTTAGTTTGGAATGTAAGTTTGGTTGGTGTGGAATTTTTCTAAAAAAAATGATAGAGGAGACAGTAAAATGTTTCCTTATAAACTTAAACCTTTCCACCTACTTTATTTTGTGCACCAACCAAACACTGGGGCTTTGTATACACAGGAGCAGCAAAGGAAAGTGGGAAGGAGCTGGGATGCACTTCTCTGTTGCAACCCTTCTGTTCTTGCAAGCAAGCTCTGCTTCCCAGGAAATGTGCACGTCTTTCAAATTCTCACTTCTGAACCCGACTCATGAGCCCAAAAGAGGCAAACTTTTCTGAACACTTCTGAAAATCTGGCCATTTATTTAAATGGGAAATACAAATTAGGACTTGTATTGAGATCTGGCTTAAAAGCCTTGCCTAGCTTTGTTACATGAAACCTTTATGAGGCTCTCACTATGAGCTACCTGCAGAAAAATCTCCCTATTACTACAGAAAGCTGTGTTCCTTGGAGATAATATATGTACATCCTCACATCCTGATTTTCTAAGGTTATAAATCCACCACTCCGAAGCGCAGCAGCAAATCCAGTACTTGAAAACACACTTTACTGTTGATGATGATGGTGAAAAATTGTATTCACTGTCTTCAGCAGCAGAACTGCTGCTTGATCCAGTTGCCTCAGTTGTAAAGTGAGTTTATTTGCCTGCAGAAAAACCTGCAGGATGATGCCAAGGGACTGAGCAGAAGGACAGATGGGGATTATTGGGCCATGGAGATCAGGAGGAAGAGAAGAAAACTGGAGTAGAGAAGAAGAATGGGCATGCAAATGGCCATCTTTAGCTGTATTTTTGTGACAGCTCATGGCATGGGGATAAATAGGGTGGAGGTGTCACCAGGTAGTGCACAAAAGCACAAAGCATGAATATAATAATGGAAGTTTTACATCTAAACTTTTCAAGGTCTTCAAAGGAAAGAAAAAGGTGGCAGGGAGGGGCACCACTGCCATAAATAAAGCTATTTCCCCCAACCCCACAACTGCACATCTCACCATGCCTCTCCTCTCAAGCCATGCCCACAGCTGTCAGATCAGGCCCCTCCTCTGTCCTTGAACTGAATCCCACTTGGCAGGGGCAAGACAGGAGTTTAGAGGAACCCGGGGTATTCCCAAAAGTATACCAGAGGGGAGGAAAGCAGAAGAGGAAGCATAGTGCAGGAAAACAATAGAAAAACTCAGCATGCTGGAAAAGTATCAGACTATTAAAATAATAAAGTGATAAACCAACTGTTCTTCTTTGGGGTCAGTCATAAGAAGCTGTGGGATGAAGCGGAGGTAACATGGAGTGGAAAAGACTAATAACTTCAGTTATGACTTCTATAAAATGGACATTATCCATTAAATGGGCATTATCTCCTCTTTTTTCATATTCATGGACAGATTCCAAGGTGAGGCAGAGCAAGTGCTGGAAGAAAAAAGGATCCAGCCACTAAAGTACAATATGGTTCAGACCTTCAATTCCAAAGGAGGCAGGAAATGTGGAACCAGAGGAATGGCCCAGAAAGGAGAGGTGGAGGAGAAGAAGGGGTGGTCACAATGGGGAGGCCACAAAGCCTCTGACCTGGGCTCCAGGGGTGGCCACCACCAGGCTGTTCCACATGGGCAGGAAAGTTCAGCACCTGGGAGCAGAAGGGACCTCAGGATCAATGGCCACGTGGCCAGGGCTGCTGTGGCACCAGTGAGCTGTTTCTGGTGCACAGAAATCCATCACAGAGCTGCTCCTGAGTGGAGAGAAAGCCAGCCAGCCATCCCTGCTGCTCAAGGTCAAGTCCAGACAGGGAATATAATGCTGTCCTTGACTACACTGCAAAAGGAAATATTACTTTGCCTTGTCACAGAGTTCAGCCGTTTCCAATCAGTAATCACGGTGCAAAATCATGCCTGGTTTGTGTTGTGAGGAGTGAGCCCAAGTGGATTTTTTTGGCCTATGCATTGAAAACTAAGCTGAAAACAACTCATTTATATAGGCCACCAATTACTCATTTAATTATAACTTTCACTCTCCCCGTACAGTGATAAAAGGATCTTTAACTCGTACCAATAGCATAAAGCAAATCTTATGGATCCTTTTAGCTCATACAAGAGATTAAACATTCCTCTTTAAGCATTGTGATTTCTCTCCTCTTTCTTGTAGAGTCAGAAATAAAAATTTTGTTTCCTCTTTGTTGTACCATGAAATCTCCCTTTTCTAATGAGTGTATGAACCAGTCATTTCGCTCTTAATAGGCCACTTACTGAATTTGATGGAGGAGATAATTAAATGTGACAGATATTCATATGCATCTATCTTAAAACTAGCACTCAAAGATTATAGAAGCCATAACATTCTCCTAATGAAATATGGCTGAACATGAGAAAAACACATTTCAATGTATCTGAAAACAACTGCAAAATTTAGAGATAAAACACTGTTAACACTTGATAAGCCTGCCTGGTTTTGATACGTACCACAGACATAACAGCAGCAAACAAATACCCTTTTTGAAGTAGATGAAAGCTGAGATAAATTTGTTTGGCTTCCAAACAAGAGAGAATGAGTATGAAAGTCCAAGAGAATATACACAGTATAACTACTGAAGCAAGAAAGAGGCTTTTTATAACTAGTAAAGAAAATGCCAAGGAAAATTAATTTAAATAAACCTTTTCAAAACTTCAGCGCTGAGTTTCAGTGGCCATTAGTCAGGCCTTGTGTTCCTGGGTGGTGTTAAAAGCCTGGAATATTGGTAAAATAGATTGGGAAACCAACTGGATCGATAACTCCAGGGATTTTCTCCATTCAATCTCAGGCCCGCTCTATTCACCCAGTTGGGTTCTTGGCACTTAAATTTAGTCTATTTAACTAAGGCACGAGAAGATGTTATGGAAGGTGGAGAACTAATTGTAACAGCATTCAGAAACCAGGAAAATGGGATGACTCTTAGGGCTTGTGGGATGACAGATGCAGCCAGGTGCTCTGCCAGGAAAGCACTGGTGTGCAGCCAGGACCCAAAGCCAGAGCAGTGGAAGGAGCACCAGGGCAGGGCAGAGCTCCCACTTCTCACTTGGCAGAGCTCCATTTGTGGAATAGCTGCTCTGGAAAAGTTTAAGCAGTTAAACCTTTGTGACAGGTGAAAGATACAGGAAGAGAAAAGAGAGAAGAGCAGTGAAAGGGATGTGAAGAGGAAGGCTACTCTGAGGAAGATGGGGCAGCAGGAAGGGACACTTGGTCACCATGCTGGCAGTCTCAGACATGGAAAACATGGCCTTCAAGCTATGGAGATCCATATCAGGGTGATGCTGTGAGATCATCTGAGACCCCAGTCCAAGGCTGCTGATGCCTTTCCGCTTTAATTTTACACTCTTTGTAAGGTATGTGCTTGCCTTCCTGTGGGGAAGGAACTGGTTTGAGTACTGCTAAGATTGCTGTTCTGTCCAGCTGCATTTCATGTTGTTGTGGTTTGACTGCCTGAATTTGGAAACCATGCCAGCATCCAAATTATCTGACAGGGAATAACCTCCTTTTCCTGCTCAGGCACAATTCTCTCTCAGATACCTGCAGAATCACTGCCCACTCCTTAGATTTATTTACAAGGGATCCCTTGTTTACGCAGTAAACCTGAAATTATCAAGGGGAAATAAAAAAATCACGTAATTTCAGGGCTGTAAAACCTGTTTCTAGCACAGATAAACTCTCCTGTTCCTCCTCTGCCTCTTAGGATGTTGCTCCTTTTAGGAACCTTTGTTGGGTTAGATGATTGGATGAGCAGCTTCCAGTGGAGAAGTACTTATCCCACAGTTTTGTATCCAGAGCCAGACACGAGGTTCCAAGGCAATGCTGGAGCTGCATCATGCAAGTGTTTGGGCCATGCCCTCTCAGATGTTTGGTGCCATTAGAACCCAAAACTCAGCCTCATAAACAGAAAGAGGCATTTTGGAGCGTGCGATGCCTGGTGGTTGCAGGCTTTGTTCCAGGAGCAGAGTTCACAGAGTTGAGTGAGATGCCTGAATCCCTCTGGGGTGAAGGGAGAGGATTAAGTGCCTCAAAATGAGATCCAAAGCAGGCAGTGAGTAAATCAGGGAACACTTAAGCCTGCCTTAGGAAATACTAAAGAGAGGGGTGTATTAGAAATCCTCCATAGAGCCACGGTTTAGCACTGACCCACATCCATGGGATAGGAGATGCTGTGAAAATGGGATTCAGGGCCCATAACCCCATTCCAGAATTTATTTGTCAACTTTGAGTAAAAGACTTCTGCTGGCTGTTAATGCCAAGGTTAGAAGGCAGATGGGGCAGGAAGTGGAGGCTGTAACCACAGTCTACTTTTAGAGCAGCAAAAATCTGAGTTCCTTCATGCATTCGAGAGGCAAAACCACATCCCTTCCTTTCCAGAAGGGCACACATAAACCTCAGGAACCACTTTCCCTTTCTCCTTTTGGAGTAATAGAGGAGCAAATAGTGGGGCTGGAGATGGGGAAGGGACACCAGGTGAGGGGTGGCAGATAAAAAGAGCATTGCAATCCCTTCCTGGCAGACCTGCAAAGCAAGGAGCCTCAGCTGCCTGCAAGGACACAGAGCTTTGTGCTTCACTCACCTCTGTCATGTAAGAGGAATACAGCAGGTGTAAATGTAGGAGGAAACCGTGCTTTGATCATGAACAAAATTTATTTCAGGCCACATGAGAGGAGAGAGGCCATGGGGCAAGAGGCAGAAGGTGGTGGAGAGGAGCCAGCCATGGCAGCTGCAGGCAAATGTGCTCTCGTTACCAAGCTCTCATCTCGCACTGGGAAAGCCTTTGGATGAAGCACTTAAAAGAGCAGCCTCCAGCTATTAGCTGAAGATTTTATTAATTTCCATGTATGTGCCCTTGCAGAAGGTTGAATTTCTTTCCATCTCCTTCAGCCCTGGTGTCCTCCAGCCCTCTTCCTACATCCCGTGTTGGCAGCACTTTCCTCCGTGTGTCTCTAGGGAATATAATCCACACACTTCTCCTCCTTGTGTCTGTATCATTAATGGGAAAATTCAGCAGGACCCATGGCAGACATGATTTTTAGTCTCCCTCCTCCTCGTGTGTCTGCTTTTATTCAGACAAATCAGCACCACTTCAAAGCTCCCCACTTTCCCATCACCCAGAGCACCTCATCCCGCCTGCTTCAGAGACACTGGGATAAATCAGATCCACTGCAGTTCCTCACCTCACTTAATCTATTGCTTTTGGGGATTTGTTTTCAAACAAAATATCAGGGTGCTTTGGCATGGGTTATTTTTAGCAAAGCTTAGTTGCATTTTCTCTTTCCCACTCAACAAAATGGGTTTTTTCCACCCTGATTAGCTCTGAACCTCGCACAGAGGCTGTACCAGTAATGGGGAAGATTTCGGGTTTGCTGTGACAAAGACATATATTTTTTAAGCATCGTAATTCTTTCTCCTTAGTAGTAACCCAAATTACCCTGCATACCAAACCTGACAGAACAACCAGTGGTTTGTCCTGGGTTAAATAAAAGCACCTCCTGTTTCCTCCTTGATATTTTTGTTTGCTTTTCTCCAGTCACACTGGACTTGTCCAGGTTTGAGCAGTAAATTACCAGACCTGCAGTTTGTTTTTCCATTTCCCTCAGAACTCTGGGATGGAAATTATCTAGTCCCCTTCCCATGGATGCATTAAGCTTTTTTCTTTAAAGGAATCTTAAAAATGCAAACAAATAGTAATGGGCAAAAAATAAGGCTTCTTGGTCTTGTTGAGTGATGGGATTTTTTTTTTCCTTTCAACATACTGATATGGGGAGGTTAATGTGTCACTATAAAAGAAATGTGGCACTCTGCTGTTCTCTCATGGAATACATTACTTAAATTCTCTCTATGAATTTACATCTTTTTCCTGAGATGTAGTTTGGCACTTAGTAGGAAATGAATCTTAAATATTTTGAAAGTGCAATTTAACATCTCAGAAAACCCTGAATTGTCAATTGTGCTTTATAGAAATTTTAAAGGCCAGCTGAAGCTGACTTTAAAAAGAATAGGGAATTACATTTTTAGGTGGTGCTTTAGCTGCAGATGATTCTCCTATAGTTTTTAGATACCTTATTTATCCAATTGTAAACTTGGAATATACTTTTTGTATTTATTTTAGGGTGATTTTTATTTTGAATGGCTTTTCATTCTTTGTGTAAATATCATATATACATATATACAGGTAAAAAGTTATATGCAACCAAAAATTGCTTTTTAACAAAACAATAGCAAAAAAACCCAGAAAAAAATCCTGATACTCTAGAAAGAGAGATGAATATGGTTTATAATTGTTCATCTATGTGTTTTATAATTTCTGGAGACACATCTAAACCATTCAGATCAACTCCACAAGCCTTGGGACAGAACAGGTGTTGAACTCATCTTTCTGTTCTGCTCCCATCCAATTTGTTAGGAACAATCTGCCCTTCTGCTTACATCAATTTTGCATCAGTTTAAATCGATGCTCACACCCATCCATTCTGCTTTACATGGATTTAAGTCAGAAATTAGGGTTGCTCTGCGGGTACAGCTGGAAAGCCCAAAATATTCACGGGGCAAAAAAGCAGTTTTACCCTGCAGAGCCCCATTAGTGGGTGTCCCCAAGCCCATGTGCACAAAAAAAGTCCCCTCACCCATCTTTTATGTCTGTTTACAGACAGCACCAGTTTGTCCTGTGACGGACTTAAAAGCACCACTTTTGGGTGGAAAAGTCCAGCTGTGGTGAGCAGCTCCCAAGGAGTGGGTGCTCTGGGCACCCTGGCCTTGGCAGATTTACCTGAACCCTCCACACTTGGCACCTGCTTGGTGGTTGGTGTTTGCCATTCAATGTGTTTCCTCCTAAATGCTGATCCAAAATCCATTCGTGGAAATCCTTCCTCCAGCCCCAGTCAGCAGCGTTTCAGTTCTTTGAGATGCACCTGTTTCAAACTCTGGGTTTGATGATGTGTTTAGCACAGACTGGAAGGGATTATATTTTATTAATCTTCCCTGAAATAATGAATTGTTTTACTTTGCAATTCGTCAACATCCTAATGGTCATTCAGGTCTTGTTTGAACACAAGGGGGGGAAGAAAGCCTGAAAACACACAAGAATGCTGATTTTGTAAGAACGAAATCAATGTGTGTGTGTGTGTGTAGCTCCTGGTAGCAGTGCTGGTCCATCCCAATGTGCAATTCCCCTTAAGTCCAGTTGCAATATGTTACACAGACTAATGCACATTATAGGAGAAATATCATCATTTTCAGCATCATCTTCTTGTGGCCAATACTGAATAGCTTCATCTGACCAGCCTACACTGCAGCATCTTTTGTTTGGTAAGATGACCTTCTCTTGTTTTTCTACACCTGTTAGAGAAACAAATAAATCTTGAATGCCTCCTTTTAGTGAGGCTCCTCTTATTTTCATTTTTTTCTGGTGTTTTTTGGTGTTTCTCTGGATTATGTCCATTTTTGCTTTTTCTTTTCTCGAAACAAGGCTGCCCAAATTAAGCACACACCATTTACAAGGTTACTGAGAGTTTTGTTCTCATCTTTCATAGTCTCAGCCCTGAGTTGGTCTGTGTTTGCTGACTCAGGAAGTTTTCTGTTCCAGGATGGCTGCACCTCTATTTATTTCTTCTAATCAGGCTGAGTCAAACATATGCTCCCTTCTGCTGGAGCTCTCTCCTCTCTAAAATTGTTTTGGCCGAGGCTTTATTAGGTTGTTAGATCTATGCTGCTTGCCCTCTTGCTCAAATCTGCTTTTGGGCTTTTGTTTTTTATGCTTGTCTCCCATCAGTCCTTTTAAAATGAGTAACTGTCAGAGCTATGAGATTTATTTTTATTCTTGCCATCAGTTTCTGCTAACAGAATGACCTATTCCAGAGCATGTTCCTGTGCCTGACTTTCTTTTCTTTCCCTCCATGAAAAATAAGTGCTCAGAAGAAAGTTTGGAGACTTGACACTGGGAGCAAGAGGCAAGTAGGGGATCCAAAAGTCCCCAGAGCAGAAGAGGAGACACATCCAAAAGAATTGAATTTCAGCTACAGGCTGATCTGTGAGGCTATTCTGCAGCTAAAGAAACAAAAGAAAACCTGGGGGTGGAGGGAAATGAAAGCAGTGTAGAGGGCAAGAGGAGTCTTTGTGTTTGGGATAGAGTTTTAAGCTTAATTTAAATCATAATTGGAAGCAGGATGCAGTGGGGAGAAGCAGACAATGAGAATACAGCAAAACAAAAGACTGACCAGGCTGAGTGTGAAGAGATGTGAACGAGTTCTTTTAAAAATCAAAGGCAGAGCTGGTGTAGCTTGGAAAATCCTCTTCTTTACATTCTGGTAGTTTAAAAAATTCTGTTGAAAATCAGAACAAAACCAATGAGCATATGACAATTTCCATCAGAAGAAATTAATTTGCAAAAATCAAAAACTATGTTATTCTGATGTTTTAGGGCAGCAGGGAACAGCCAGGCTGTGGGGAGCAATCTGGGCTGGGAGAGAAGGGATAGACCCCAAAATCTGACAACCCTGGGCTGAGTCAAGGTGAATCTCTTTGTATTTATCTGCACATGGATATTTTTTATATAGAAGTTACATCCCCATCTTGCAAAAGGTAATAATGTATGGAGAGAGAAGATAGCAGTAGTTATTAAAATACACATTTTCTTTTCAACATGCAGTATTCCTCAAAGTTTTCTCTTGGATTTCTTGCAATTTTTAATGGAAATTTGGCCCCAGATATTTTCAGGAAAAAATTAAGCAACCAGTGGCTGGCAGGAAACACATCTGTCTGTGCAGACATGTGGCAACTTGTTGTGTTCCCAAGGACTGGGATCTTCACACTCAGCAACAGATAAACTGTGATGGTCACCTGATGTTTTCTTTTGAGCCCCTAGCCAATCGTATTTTTTATTTATTTTTATTTATCTCATTTTGGTACAAATAATGAACGTAAAATTTATAAAGAGCACTTACAACAGCACAAAGAATCTATTCTCTAAAGTGTCTCTATATGTGTGGTACAGAGAAAATCAGCTATGATGATCTAATGAACCTAAAATCTGTCAATCTATTAAACTGTGAACAAAATCTCAACTCCCAGCACCTGTTTGTGCGAGCTCTTATATAAAAGTATCTCTGTTAATGGGCAGCATTCCTAAATGGGAAACACTTGTTAGCAATGCAGGAAATTCAATTCTGAAACTGGGCACGTTATATTGTCCAATATATAACAATAGCAGCAACCAGAAGAGCCATTTTATCCCATGTTTTGACAGAGGTTTAATTCACAGCTGATTTATAACATGACCATGAAGACCTGAAAGTCCATGTGCTGAGTATCAGCCTGGGGAGAACTTCACTTTTAATACTTTACATTAAATATAGTTTATTGTTGGCCCATTCTAAAGGGATGGAGAAGCAAGGACAAAATAAAACAAAAGTTGGTGTCTCTTGGCAGTTTTGTGGCAGTTCTGAGCATCTTCTGAGCAGGAATCACAAATTATATCTACTGACAAGCTGAACTATTGTAAAATATAAATGAAGTGAGGACAGTTTTGGTCCTGGCATTGCCTTTCTTTGGTTTTCAAGGATTTTTTTTTTTTTTTTTAAGGATTTACAGTTTAAACCCTATGAGTAGTGCTTATGCTTCTTTTGAAGCTTGAAATGTGTCAGCTGAAGCCAGGCAATAATTTACAAAGCAATCTCTCTGCTTCTGCACCTCTCCACCACTTCCTCCCCAAAAATCCAGGTGTTGGCATCAGGCTGAGCAGCACCTTGGCAGCATCTCAGTGCCTGAGGCACCCCCAGCACCCCGGGGGTGGCTAGAAACACCGTGAGGATGCCACGGCAGCACATATTGCATCTGGGAAACCCCAGAAATTAAACCCTGCTGAGAGGGTCCTCTGCACCCCCTCTGATGTCCCTCTCCTTCCAGCTGGTGACAGGCAGGCCCAGACAATTGATGTCTTTTCATCCAAGTGATCTGGAGCAAGTGAGGGAGGCAGTACTGTCTGCCCCATGCCCGGCATTGCTCCACTCCCTTCACTCTCATTAGAAGCAAAAACTTGGAGGAGTTAAAGCCCTGCAGTACAATCAACACCATTTACATCCCTGGCGACCCATGGGGCTCTGATTTTTTATTTATGGCCGACTGTTTAAAGTCCATTCCTGGTTTGGTTTTAGTGCCTGACCATGGCTTGATTGCCCATTACTGAGGCAATCACTGAGTTCCTTGATTCAGTGAGCAGCACAGGTTAGAGGATGAAGAGATTCCTTTTGGCAATTACCAGTTGTGATATGTCTCTACGTTAAATACTTGCTTTTAAAGTAAATTTATAATCCTTATTCTTTAGCCACTGCAAAAGAGACTTCTGCAGGTTCTTTTCAACAATTACTATTTTTCATTTCTAGATGTAGACCTCAGCATTGCAAGCTCATGAAAGCCCAAGGAATGCATATGCATGGATGAGCAGTCCCAGGAAACCTGCAATCCACAGCAGAGGAGTGCTACCAGCAAATGCGAGTTTGGCAGCCCCTTAGCACCTGTGCCAGGAGAACGCTGCTGTTGTACCCTCCAGACCTGATGGTGAGAAAACTGTAGAGTCACAGATCCAAAAACTGACCCAGAGGAGCTCCAGCAGCGTGGAAGGGCTCAGGACTGGGAGGGTTTGGCATTGCCCTGTGTAAGATTCCAGCAGAGATCCCACCCTTTGTGCACAGTGCAATGGGAGCTGCAGGGAAGATCTCGAGCACTGAATTTTAGCTCTTTGCCTCTTGCTATCCCCATTGCCTTCCTCTAGCCACTCACCACTGACACAAAGGTGTCAGCTGGGGGACAGGATTTGGTTTTAAAGCCCAACGTAGTGGTCACAACAGTGCAGCTGGTGAAGGAAGAGAAAGCTCCTGTTACTTGCAGAGCCCTGACTCCCAGCTTCAGCTCTGCCTTGCTTTGCTCAGGATTGCTCCATTTTGCTCCCCACAGCCAAGTGGTAAAAGGAGGGACCCCTGCTGCCCCTAGAAAAGTAACCAGTGGGTGAAAGGCAGTACTGCCCCTTCCTGAGCAATAACTTGGAGCTGGAGCATCCTGCTGGAAAACAGGGATCCATCTTCCTCCTGCACTGGCTTTTGGGATTCAAGGTGGCGAAGGGAGGTGATATGTCCCAATTATTTTTGCATTTCATGTGTCATCTGCAGAAACAAGGAGTTCCCTCTGAGGCAGGGACAGGTGTCTGGCAGTCTGCAGCAGGGGCAGAGCATCGTAGATTTGGCACTTGGCTGCATGACCAAAAAGTGGCTTCTCACTTCTGCTTGTGTTTCACCCTCTGGAAGCTGTGTGGAAGAATTTAGAGCTGCCTGGGTAACCTGTGATATTCTCACCGTAGCTGTTGACTCTTTCAGAGGAGCTCTGATGGAGAAAGGCAGTACCTTGGACCAGAGTGTTTGCACTAACCCCCCTGAAGATCAATGAGCCAGAATGATCAGACAGTTCCAGCTACTTTTGGGGACTGCATTTTCCTTACAAGCCGGCCTTAAAATTTGGTCTTCATGCATTATTCAAAGTCCAGATGTACCTAGCCTTTATGCATTTCTTCTTGCCCATAAAGTCTCTTCATTGCTTTTACTGCCACTGTAATAATAAAGTGGCCTATTTAATATGCACAGTACAGCCACCAAAGCTGTACTCACTAAGCAAATGTTTTGGATCAAGTCAGTTTGGCATAAAACAGATTCTGATGATTCCAAATGGAAACCTCTCTCCTGCAGGAGCTCCCAGGGGCTGGGAAATGCTGTGCTGCATAAGACACAGGCACCTTGTAACCCTGGGAAAACATTTCTGGAGTGTTGTTCCTCTCCATGTTGCAGCAAGGGTTTTTCTCTAACTTAATAGGCCTAAAATGCACTGTCAGGATGTGTATACACACAGCACAGGGCTATGTGATTTTCTCCCTCTGCTTGTTTGCTCTGTTGGATCAAAGCTTTAGGGAAAATATATAAAAATTATTAGTCTGCATAGGCATATGATGCATTAATGTGTATGTTTACACACATAAATGCATATATTTATATACACATGCACATATTTTACTTAGTATTCAGTGCCACCAATCCACACTTATAAGCTGTGAGGTGTTCCCAAATCTGGTCCACTGGAGCAGGCAGGCAAGGAAGACAGGACCCATTAAAAGAGGCCACTGAATTTCTGTGGTATAATTCCAGCTGTGTTTTATTCATTTGCTGTTATCTTGAAATGGTTCTTCTTTGTGCTTTCTTTGTTTTCTCCCTTCAGCTTCTTTATTTGCCAACACTGGGGAATTTTCTTTTATGAGGTGTTTACAATGCTTGCTTTAAGGCACATATTTAAGTACCTGAAACACTTTGGGTTTGTGATGTTTGAGTTAAATATAGTATTGCTCTGCCACGTACAACATGTAAATATCTGTGGTATAAGCATTTTAAGGCACTCAGAGCTGAAGTCCCATTCCCCAAAATGTGTTGTTTTCAATACAGGGAGATTAGGATTAAGTATAAAATGGCTGAATAAATGAACACAGGGAAGGAAAAATTCCCTTCTCCCACCAAGTTTTTTTCCCTTCTCCCTCCCAAGTTTAAGTTTGCTTAGAGAGCCTTAAATGTCCAGGTGGGCTGAGTTCATGTGCTGTGCCACCTCACTGCACTGGGTGTTGTCTGGATGTGGGGTGAGCAAGAGGCTTAGGAAGGCTCAAGTTGAATTCTTCCCTCTTCTTTAATTCTGTGCACCTCCACTGGGCTGAGAGAACTTCACCACTCCTGATGAAAGCTGAGATAAATGCACTGGAAACTGTGAAAGTCTGAAGCAGGAGGTAGCAGGGCTGTGTTGGCTGAGGTGTGTTTTGTTCTGCTAATTGCTGGCTGCTGGAGTCTGCAGAGAGGAGGGAGCTTTTATGCTGAACGAGCGTGACAGGGTCACACAGGACTTCGTGCACCTCAGGGACAAAGTTTCAGAAAAGAGTTTCAGTCTTTCATCAACAGCCTCTGCAGCTGAAAATCAAACAAAATTGTTTAAAGATCTCCAACAGCACCACACGGATGGTTGTCTTGGGGGAGCAGGGTGGTTGTTAGGCCATCACCAGTGTAAGCTTATTGACCACAAAGTTGTGGAGACAATAAGCACGGAAAATGTAAGAGTGAAAATTAAAACTCTTTGGAAAAAGCCTTTGTGAACATGTAGGTTCTTGGAGGATGTTTCCCACCTCTTTATTGATCTGTTGCTGTTAGTCACAATGACCGTCCTGCTCGGAAGAAAAGGATTGCTTCCCCCAGAATGTGTGGTAGACAAAGATTGCAATCATTGCTCCCTAACAACAGCAAAATCCATCCTCAGCTCCTCTGCATGCAGCAGTTCTGACAGCCCTGCATGGGAAGGATGCATCCCCAGCTAAAGCTGCCTGCTTTATGAAGGTATTATCTACATGTCAAGCTCCACTTCCCTTAAGGGCCCCACTTTGCCTCTGAGCAGGGTTTGCCACAGAGGGAGCTCGGCTGGGAGGGGATGGGAGCCTTCCAAGAGAGACCTGGCGTGGTGGGAGCTCCACCACCAGCACTTCCCACCCCGCTCCTCGCCAGGCTGGGGCTGTATTTATAGCAGCAGGGCTCTATTATGTGGTTGGTGCATTCTGCTGAGAATTACTTAGGCAGAGGAACGAGCTTCTGGCTCTGACTGGCAGCAGAGCTCTGTTCCCGCTCGGGCCGTGGCTCCAGGAGGGTGAACACCCCCTTGCAAAGCCATCCAGCCCTCATTATTTATTAAAGCTGGAAAAACAACCTGCCCGAGTCATAAATACATGGGTAGCATCGGTTAATCCTGCAAAGGCAGCGCTCTTATCACGACGACTTCAAGCACAAATAAATTGTTTCTGGGGCCGAGAACACATTTACAAATGTGACTGAAGCTACTGGCAGTACTAAAATGAAGATGTAGCAGGGTTTAGATCATGGGATGAGTGATGCTGAGGATAGTCCTGAAACAGGCCCTTCTATTAGTGTTCAGGATGCTTGATAGAAGCAGTGTGCCCCAGATTTAACCAGGCATGAATAAAAACCAAAACCAAGTGTGTGTGTGGTAGTGAAGTTCTACATGAAATGAGCTGAGCACATCCTTTGTGTGGCTGTGCAGCCACTTTGGGGGATTATTGTCCCAGCTCTGGTTTAGAAGTGATTCACCCTCTGGAAACTGGGAGGCTGCATTCCTTTCTGCTCTGCATGGACCTGGGTCTGCTTGCTGCTGTGCAAACATAGCAACAACGTCACTGGGTAGAGCAGGGATTAAGATGACGCAAAACCAGGATTGCTCCTCTGAAATTAAGGCACTGCCCTTCTGTGTGCAGAGGGCAAACGTTAGTGTGTCACCTTGCTGCTACTTGCACTGATATCACTGTTTGATGGATCACTGTCTCCCATATCCTGCAAAAGAGTGAGTTTGTATAAATTCAAGTTTGATTGCTTCTCATACCTGTAGCCTTGTTTATTTTACTTCTAAGGGATGAGGGTCTGGAAAGGGTCTGAAAGCAGGTTTCAAATCCTTTTGAAAAATACCTAATCTGCATCTATTCTTTAAGATCACACTCTAATCCCTTTGACTGTTGTGATTGCAGCAGACTTCAGAAGGTTTTCCACCAATTATATTCTTATTTCTGGATGTCATTGGTAGAGCTTAGAAGGGTGCTTTCTTGTCTTCCTCTATTCCCACAATAAAGCAGCTGCACAGAAAACAGATGGCATAGAGTCAATCCAGTTGAAATTAATGGAGTCAGGCTCTCCACACAAATCTCTGCAATGAAAAAGGAGAGATTCTTTTTTTTTTTCAGTGCATTGCGTACAAGATGTATGTTGTTTGTAAAGGAATTTAGTTCACGTAAGGGATAAAAAGCTGTAACCAGTGAAGGGGAAAGCCTGCTTTTTAAATCAAAACTCAACTACAAGTACACAGGAGCAGTCACACTGTCTCGGTGGATGCCTTCACGTTTGGAGTTGAAGGATGGAGAAATATTTGTATTCTGGCAAAGTTATGTTTAAACCATAGCTGTGCATGCATTGTTACAACATGCAGCCAAATTTTACATGCAGATTAATAACAAATTTATGGCTGGACTCATTTGAACCCACATAAACCCCTAACACTGCAAATAATCCTTAAACCACTGATCAAAAGTGTGTGACTTCATGAATAGGCATTTGTACATTGGTGTTTATAGTCTCTGTCCATAAAAACCAGGTTGCACAGGGGAGCAGATTTACAAAGGTCTTTTCATGCCTACCAGGAATTTCAAAAACACTTAAGCAATTAGGCTCTGAATACCTTTATGGCTGGTACAAATTAGGTGACTAACTTATGCAGGTGCTTTGGTGAATCCCACTAGGCTCATCTATGCATAAACAGGTTCCTAAACAATGCTGATACGTTTGCTCCGTGGTCCTTAAACCTTTCAGTGACATATTTTGTTCCTTCCTCTGAGTAATAGAATTGTCTTCTTGCTGTGAGTAATCCACTTGTCAGGAGCTAATGCTGCATCTCGCAGCTGCTCCGTGCAGGTGGGGTCATGGCTGGTGTCGAGCCAAGCCAGTTAATTCTCCCCCTCCTCTTGCTGCTGCTTGGAAAAAATCCAAAAGTGCATTGCACGTCTGCTGGAGCACACCTGTGCCTGGCACCCGGGAATTGCAGCCCGGATTTCCAAGGATGGATCATTAAACAAATGCAGGACTGGGGTGCATGGTGGTTCTGTACCAGCTTGGGAGGTGCAGGGCTGAGCCAAGGGAAGTGCTGGGTAGATGTGTTAGAGGCTCCTCTCTGCACGAATGTGGCACAATCTGGATGTAGTAAATATATCTGTGCTGGGGCTGGAGTCTCACACTGTTGTGATGAGACAAAATGACAAGCGTACTCTGAGCAACGATCTCACATCTCTTCAACAAAAATGTAAAGGCTTCTTTTTATTCACAATAATCAGGGATTTGGAAGAAGAAATGGCAGATGAGGGTAAAAAGGCATTTCAAGAGGAATATCAGGTGCTCCTGATTAGCCACGAAATGCAGCAGGTTCTGCACAAACAGAGCTGCCTCAGGATTGCCTCAGAATCCTGTTGCCAAAGGTGTGAGCTCTTTACAAACAAAGCATCAGGAAACCTCGTGCAGTGCCCGTTCCTGCAGTGACAGAGAGGCCCTGGGGCCCTGGGGCAGCTGTCAGGGAGTCACATTTTGGCATTCCAGGGAGCACGGCCTTTGCTTGTGTTACTTTGGGCTCAGGCACTGACATTTCTGCTCCTGAGAAAGCCACGTCGGGTTAAGTGTTGCCATTTCAGGTGTGAGTGTTGTGTTGGCTGGGGAGGAGGGAGGAAAGGAAAACTTTTAGGAAGTCAGCTTGTTGGCAGAAAAGGGAAAACTACTCCAGCTGATATTTCAGGTGAAGTTTCACAGTTTTTAGCCAAACCATCAGGCAGTTTACCCATATGCTTTGCTGTTTGAAACATTTTATTCTTTTCCACTTCCAGACTCAAACAGCCTTCAGGGATTTATAACATTTACTTAAAAACAGCAAACATTTTCAATTATTTCCACACTGTTCAGAGACCATAATTTACTTAATGCTATGAACAATCACATTTCTCGGGGACTGCTGTGAAATGTCACCTCTAAAGGATGGCTCCCTTGTTGGTAGCAGTAAAAGCCTGGGTTGTAGTTTTCATTTTTTATTTTGATTTAATTTTCAGACAATTCAACTTTCACACCATGCATGAGTGACTAAATTCATTTCACTTGTCATGAGAGAAAAATTTTCATAATTAAAATTTAAACCAAGGGTGGCCTTTTGCTTGCTGACCACATATTTTCTTCTGTGGTTGGCTTTTGTTCTGGACAGTGTGGGGTTGGGTTTTGGGTTTTTGTGTCCCTCCCAAGCTGAGGGAGCTGGGATTGTTTAGGCTGGAGAAAAGAGGCTCAGAGGAGACTTTGTCACTCTCTACAATGACCTCAAATGAGGTTGGAGAGATGTGGGGGTTGGTCCTTTCTCCCAGTAACAAGTGATAGGATGAGAGAAAATGGCCTCAAGCTGCACCAGGGGGTGTTTAGGTTGGATATTAGGAAGAATTTTTTCACTGAAAAGGTGGTCAGTCATTGGAACAGGCTGCCCAGAGCAGTGGTGTAATTGCTGTCCCTGAAAATGGTCAAAAAACAAGTAGATGTGGTGCTTAGGAAGAGAGGTTAGGAGTGGAATTGGCAGTGCTGGGATAATGGTCAGACATGATGACCTTGGAGGTCTTTTCCAGCCTTAATGATTCTGTGATTCTATTATCAATAGACAACCTTCAGTAATTTGTCTAAACCCTGAAAAAATTAAAATGAAGAAGCCATGTGGGCTCTGGATGAAACTCCTCTCTATCTACACCGAGATAATCCACCTTCTTTTTTTTCCCAGACCAGTGCATTAAAAGTTGATATCATAGATAATTGAGCTTTTTATATGCACGAATTCCCTCAGGAGCACCCTGGTGTGAAAAATAGTGTGAACTTGCTTGTCGCTCTGTCTAAAACCAGCTGTGTTCCAGCAAGGTCGTCCCACACTCCCTCATCCCTCCTGGGCTGATCTCCTGGAGCTGTGAGTGACCATGCCTGGTGCAGGAGGTCCCAGTGTGCTGGCTGGGAGCTGGCTATTGCATGGGAATAACCTGAATTTCCTTCCTGTGATGTGGACGATCACTGGAGGAGAAGAATCCTGTCCACCACCCAGCTACTGAGTAAGGACTAATTTAGCTGCAGTTTGGAGTGGCCAGTGCCAAGCTGCAGAGCAAGCTGACAGTAAAATTGTTGTGGCTCCTTCACCTGGCTACCATGGAGAGGGGGATTGGCTGCCCTCCTGCTTGGGCCAACCACTCTGACCAGCTTCTGGTTCTTGGGAAGGGTCCATCACCTCAAAACACTCCTGGAAAAAGTGCCCTGAGTCCTTCTCCCAAAAGCTGGGCTCATTTCCATTAAGAATCCATACACTATTCCATGAAATGTACTGGGCATTAAAACCTTATGCAAATAATTATTACAGCTAAGCCGTGGCTGTAATTTCCATTTCACCGAGGTCAGTTGCATTACATTTTTTGGTTTAGCTGCTGGTGGTATAAATGGCTTGTGCTCCTCTTTGAGGGTGCTGGTTTTAAATTAAATATAAAGCTGGGACGTGTGTGTCTGCTTTAGGCTCCCAAGCCACTGAGGTGCTCTCTTTAATCAAAATCCATTACCTTACATGAGATGCAAAGGATTAACCCTTAAGTGACTCTGGGGACGCTGCTCAGTTAAAGTTGCACTGATCAAGTCAGTGCTACACAGTATTTATGCTTTTCTGTTGAGATAAATGGTCCCTGGGAAGCGCTGAACTAAGCAAATCAACAAGCATAGAATTTCAGAGGTTAATTGTATTCACGTTCTTTTCCAAACATGGCTTTCAAAGGATTATTTCTCCTTTTTTTTTTTTTCTTTTTGTAAGGTGGTTAAAACTTTTTTAAATGCTATATACATCCTTCATACAGCATGGTTCTGTTTTTCCTGCTGCCAGGAACGAGCCTTTTAAAGATATGGAATCACAGATGTGCACACAGTTGTGTTAATCAAAAGTCTATCTTTCGGTTAGCCAAGGTTGGGAAAAAAGTGAGAAAATCAAAGGTTTCAGTTGCTACAAAAAGTGGAGGAGAAACAAGTTTTAATTTTAAGCTGTGGAGAGTGAATACTGGAAATAAATTGTACTTTTAATTAAGTTTGTCAGCACGTTATGCATGGCTGAAGCTTAAGGAATTGCTATGGAGGTGTGAAAATCTAGGGAGAGAGAAGTTGGTGTTTTATCTCTTATGGTCTCAAGGAGAAGTATGGTACATGTGGAAAATCAACCACCCTGCAGCATATCAGAGTTATCTAAATAATGGTCTGATAAAAAAGAAAGATTTCCCCACCAGCCTTCCCACTCTCACATCCATCTTCATCTGAACTGGGCTGCTGTAGCTAAACCAAAACTTCACTGATGTGGAAAATGAGTTGTTTATTTCGCACAAATGTAACAGCAAACGCACCAACAACCTTACAAATTCAACCAACAGAATGGATTTGCCCCAGCTGGTGGTAATCCAAATATCTGAGCAGTAGAAAAGAAATTCAAAACCTGCTGTTGTATCTTCCTCAGCCTTGGAGAAGTTCCAGTCCACGTCTCCAAAGGAAGCTCCCTGAAGAGCAGGCTCTGAGCTGGCCGGGGCAGGGGGCAGCTGCTCCCCTGCTTTCAGCAGCTGCAGGGCTGCTCGTCCTGCCTGACCCCAAAAGGTCACACTTCTACTGAGCTCTGATTCAAGGATCTTTATTTACATGGTCCAGACTCGAGGAGGTTATTTTACCTTTGTGCCTGAGCAAATGGGAATGTCTGCGGTGATCCTGATAAATCTACTCAAGCATTGATTCTGCTCCATCAGCAGGAATTGAGGCAATGTGTTGTCCTTACAAGTATCTTTTTGTCACTTTTTTTCCCATTTGCTCTTAACCTTTGGGGAGGAGAGTAATCTCTTTTTTTAACAATATTTGGTTTTCCCCCTCTCCTCCACAGAAATTAGCAAACAGGGCCCTGTGCAGCTCCATTCTTCACATCAGCTCACCCAGGAAGCCTTAAGCTGGGGTGGGTGGAAGGTTCCATTAATCCTGTAGCAATTAATTAGGTACAATTAATCCTGTTGGAGTGGGACAGGAGGTGGGGAGTTGGGAGGCCTTGGTGCTCTGCCTCCCTGGGAAGGGGTGTCTGTGTCAGAGAGCTTTGTTTGGCAGGGCTGGCTCCTCTGAGAAACACAAGGATGCCCAGCCTGGGAAGGGCTGGAATTCTGGTGCTCCTGCTGCCGAGGGAGCTTTGCTGTAGTTTTTTCCCAGGAGCAGGATTTCATCTGAGATTTTTACTGTCACTGAGAAGTGACAGAATCCTTGAAGTCTCAATTTCCTTGACATGAGTCAGCTTGCAAACTCTTATTTATTCGCTGTGCAGCATCCTCAATATGCTACAGGAATCATTAACCTACGTAAATTAACTGCATCCTCAAAATGTATAAACAAACTAATTTTAAGCATCCTCTAGATCTGAGTGAAACGTATTTTGTGTGCTAAAACATTGAAAATTCGAAGACATGATTGTGAGAAGAATGGTGTTTAACACTCTGAGTGCTTTTTATCTTCAAAGAGCTTAAACTTCAGTTGATTAATAATTTAATAAGTGATGTATATTAAAGTGTAAATAGTGCAAATACAAGCCTCTCATGAAGATCTGGCTGCCATGGCTAAGGATTCTTTTTTTTTTTCAGATAAAGCTGGTGTAAAATTAATTGAGCAACTAAATGAGCTTCTACACTCACTTACCTTTTAAACTTGGAGTTCCAAAAGTTATTGCAGTAACATAAAACCTGAAAGTATTTAAAAATAAAGAATTAAATCTGCTTTTTAATTCCTGGTTTGGAGGGCTAATAAATAAGGTGGCTGACAACTAAACAATAAATTAGTCTAGAAAAATGTTAGAAAAGTCCTGTGCTGGACAGCCACACTAGTTGTCATTTGAAAATGCAATTTACCATGACACATCTTCCATTTGATACTTACAGAACAAATTAGGCAGAAAAGCACCTCACATTCCCAAATACTTTTAGCCAGTGACTTTTTCAAGGTTAAATAGACAACACACATGATCTTTGAAGTAGCAAATGGTGCTACTAAAAAATCCATTAATACACATATTAACACAAATTTGACAGGCCCTCATGGCAGTTGTTGGAGACAACTAACAAGGGACACTTCACAGGACCAGTCACATTTCCACGAGGTTCATTTTGTTAATTATTTGTTACTCTCGGTGCAGTGATAAAAGCATACTAATGCACCACAGAAGCTTTTTCTTTCCTCTGGCCTAATTAAGGGCAAACTCTTCTTTTGGGCAAGACATTGCAGTGGCATATCTTCAAAAAGGTACTTTTAAATTTCTTTTCACTCTGTTTCTGATTATGCTAGAATTATTATCTAGGAAGGAACAATCCACTGACTGGAGCTGTCAAATATTCAACCCACTGAATAGCAATAGCTGTCAAATTAGTAAATATTATCTGTATTTGCAACAGCCAGCAAAAATACAAGAGTGTGGTGAGAATTCTAAGTGAATGTGTGGAAAATAGATCTCCTTGGCTCATGGAAACTTATACCAGCAATGGATTTGCCCATTGCAGGGACTGAGCGTGCACTGAGCACACCTCCATCATCATCCTTTGGAAAATCTCCCTTTCTATAGAGAACTCCTGTGACCAACAGCTTTAACTGCAGGGAACACCTGGGCTGATGTTGTGTGGCTCCTGTGTAAGCAGGCTGGATGATTGCTGAGGATGAAGTTTTCTATAAACCCTGCTTCTGTTCACCAAAATCTCTTCAACACATGTTCAGCTTTAAGCCCAAGGGTAATGACATTCCTGTCCAGCAAAGCACTTAAGCAAATGCTTAAATTTCAAGGTAACAGCAGCCTTGCATTAAGTAGATGCTTCTCTTTAAATCGACAAGCCAATATTCTTCTTTCTCAATATTTCCTTAGCTACAGACTGTAGATCACCCAGCTCCTCCTGCTCTTCCTTTGCAAGCAGGGTTGGTGCCATTTCAACCTTTTGCAAGATCCTCAAAGATGTTTCCCTTTCCTGTTCTTCCCATGAGATTTCCTCAGAAAAACAGCCTAGAAGTGTCTGCCCATGTGGGTCTAGAGCTGAACACGAGGATTGTGCAGATGTGAGGGAAAAGGACCAGCAGTTTTACCAGTCCCAACCCAGCACATGATGGCTCCTGCTGGATCAGCACAATCCACCTCTGAGCTGCTTCCTCCTTAATCAGGCTGATGATCAGGACACTTGGGAATCTTTTTCTTGTTTCTCCACTTCTCTGTAGAGCACTTCCACCAGCCCTCAAGCATCCCCAGATGAGTTTTCAGTGTGCATATGAAAATTGCAGTCGCTGGGATCCTCTCTGGGACCATTTTGAACGCTCTCAGTTTGTTCTCAGGGTGTCAGGAGTGCTTGTGCTGCTCTCATCTCCACGAGTGCTGTGGCTGCTGAGAAGCACTGCCCACTTCCCAGAGGTGTTCTCCCCCTTCACCCTCTTCCCGAGGAGGTGACAAGAGTCCTTCTTTGTGTTTGCTCTGCAGCACAGTCCCCTCAGAGATTTTGAATATTCTGCTTGACCATCACATTGCTCAGCAAAGTGGGAACGGGCTTGTGTCTCTCTCCCAAGGTCTGTGAGGGCATCACATTATCTCCCCCTTCCCACACTATCTCAGCCTCCACTCTTCCCTCATTTAACAATGCATCACCACGTCTTCACTTAAGAACATGATAGCTCTTTTAAGCATTTCTGTTCCTCTCTCCTTTGGAATTACACAGTTAAATCCATTTGGTGTCTTGTCAGTTTACTCTTCCTGAATACTAAATTATTTTTTTTTCCTTTAAATAGGTAGTCACTAGGCTGTGTCATTAAGAATTTTGGCAATGCTTAAGCCTGAAAAATAAATAAAAATATGAGTAAAGTGGTTCACAATTGTGCTCCAGCACAAGAGGCCACAGTGTCCTACCTAATCAGCCTCTTTCCATATGTATGAAAAATTAATTTCCATTCTGTATTAAAAATAACACCTTGTTGAACCAGATTGACACTAAAATCATTTTAAATGGAAAGATGATATTAAATGTATCAAAACCACCTTCACAGCTATTCAGGTACCAAAGGGAGAAAAATAAAAGGGACTATGGAGTATTGACAAGAAAGTTATTACAAATGGCTTGAAAATTTAACAGTCCCCAGGCAAAGAGTGTCTTGGAGTAGGGAAGTGGCTTGAAGGTGAATTGATCATGGATCAGCTGGGCATACAAAGTGCTGAACTTTCCACCAACCTGCTGTGTGAGTTGGGCAGACCTTTATTTCCCTGGTGCCAAGGAGAGGAGCCACAGAACTCTGTGTTGTGGGGATGGTGCTTAATCTCTTTGAGCTGCAAAATTTGCAGCTTGGTTACTTTAACCTGGGGTGAAGCTTCACAGCTTTAGGTGTGTTTTTT
This sequence comes from Promerops cafer, assembly GCA_013398275.1. NCBI lineage: Eukaryota > Metazoa > Chordata > Aves > Passeriformes > Nectariniidae > Promerops > Promerops cafer. The sequence continues at coordinate 2,031,433 of VZSE01010539.1, read as the reverse complement.
CCTGAAATGAGGAGCTGTTTGCACCCATCTTGTTGTGCTGGTGGACTGTGAGGCACCTGGGGACTGTGGATCACCCAAAAAGTGATTAGCAGAGCAAGGATTGCAACCTGCACCACGACATGCCCAGTGTTAGGCCATCCCACCTCCCATCACCTGCTGTTCTAGCAAGGGGAAGGGGTTTTGGAGACAGAGCCTGTGTCTGCTGAAAACGGCAAGCTGGTGGTTTGAGCCATTCCTTGCCCCCACCCATGGAATCAGAACCGGATTCCTTCTCTCTTTGAAGCTGACTAACGTGGTTTTTCACATAAAATCCATTTACTCAGGCTGTATGCGGGAGGAAGAAGGGTGAACCTCCCCATAATGCTCACGAAACACTTTGATATCCTAGCCTGGAAGGCACCATCGAAGTGCAATGGATAATTATTAATGAATTAACTAAATGATTAATTTAGTTAAAAGCTAAATTATTTAATTATTCATTAAATTAGCCCCAAATGCGACAGCAGCACTGAGACAAGCACTCAGTCTGCACAGCAGTAAAACAACTGGCATTAAAAAGTTGTTTTCCCCATTATTAAATGAATTAAAGCTTTGGTCATAAACAAGTCATCCAACAGCCTTTTCAGTCACGGCACAACTGATGCCTCTCTGGTGTGTCATTACAGGTGATAGCAGTGAGAGACTGGAGACAAGATGAGGTCGTTCCTAAGGAAGATGAACTTAACCTTTTTGGTACTGGGATGTCTAAAATTAATTAATCGTATTCTTAGAAACTCTAACAGAGGTGATTAAAGATACGTCATTTAACAGAAACTTCTCTCAGGAGAACAATTGAGGGTTTACCAAAACTGCAGAGGTTTTTCAGAACTTAAGCACATTTTCTAAGTAAGACCACGTGTGTGAGAGAGAGAGAGAGAGAGAGAAAGAGAGAAAGTGAAGCCAGATTCATTTCTGGTGTGTGGCTCCACTGCAATCAAACACAACAAAAAATAATTTGGGCTTGGTCATTTTTCAGCTGCACCTCTAAGCCAGGCTTTTAACAAGTCCCTCTTCAAACAAAAGTAATTGAAAGCAAAAATTAGGATGGGCTGTCTCTTGCTGTGTGATGGTTTACCTGCCCTGCCATAAGACAAGCTTTAAAATAATCACTTTTTTTGAGCTCATGTGCAGGTGTGGCTGCACAGGAGATCCAGCAGTGGCTGGAGGTCACTCAGAGCAGGGTGCCGCCCCAGACAGGCAGCACAGGCACTCAGAGGAAATTCTTTTAAGATCATAATTTGAATGCATCAGGCAGACCTCTGCAGAGGAAAAATGGCCTCTGAGGAGTTGTTGAACATAAGTTCAAGGGCAGGTGTTCAGGTAATACTCTAAGTGCAGTGGACATGGTGAGAAATAATTTCTCTGGCTCATCCAGGGTTTCATGGCTTTTATTTGTTAGTGGAACCACTGTAGCATATTCCTTTCCCCCCCAAAATAACAGCTGAAAGGAAATGACTGTAAAGGAGCATTTCTGTGATGGTGGGCACTCATCCAGGATGTGGGAGATCAGAGTTGAAGCCAGGCTTGGGCTGAGCCTCCATGTGCTCACCCAGCTGCCTCTCCACATGGAGCAATCCCAGCAGAGAGACTGGAGAAGCTCTGCTCCAGGGCAGTGGCAGGGAAATGCCTCTGGGATGTGGGAGAACAACTCTCTGCTTCCAAGATCACAGGAGTGTGTATTTCCCACTCTTTAGGAGCATGGTCCAATTAGCTGGTCTGCGTCTTTCTCTCAAGATGCTTCATTTTGGAGGTTAGAAACCTTCCCCAACAAACATTTTGATGAATTTGCTGTAAAACATGTTTTCTTTTCTGGCATACTAATGTTTGTGAACAGAAAGATGCTCCAGCAAAAATGCTCAGCCAGCTTTAGACAGCCCAAAACGTAACAGATCGACCTCCGTGCTCCACCCCCCAAAGCACCCCTGGTCCCTAAGCACTGCCCTTTCTCCCTGGAGACTGCAAGGACAGACCCAGGCAGATGTGTTGGGTTGACCTGGGCAACCAGAAATGTTCCTGGCAGGGAAACATCCCCTCAGCCTCTTTGCAATACAGTGACTTTCCTTCTCTGCTCAGCCCTGCGTTCCTTTTGCTCCCCAATTCCCTTCTGTGAACACAGAGGTTGACTGACACTGCCATTATCATCTCACAAGGCAGAAAGGAGTCCAGCTGCACTTGGGAAGAGCTATTTAGCCAGTTCCATGAAGTCTCACAATTTAGACCATCTATCAGCCACTGGAGTCCAGTCCTTGATTCAGCAACACCCCGAACAGACAATTAAATCTATCATCCTAACTTGTCCCATTGAAGTCTGCTGGCAGGCACAAGGCTGAAGTTATGTCTGTCCTTGAAAGATTAGACCCCTTATTCTCCTCTAGTGTTTCAAATAAAATAGTTGGAAGCCATTTTCTTGTAAAGTTCACTGGTTTTCCACCTGCAGAGCAGCTGTGGGCAAAAGGCCTTGTGTTTTATGACTATTAATAATCCTAGCCTGTGCTACAAAAATATATGAGAAACTTCAGCAATTTTTTTCAGTTCAGTACTTGAATTCTAGAATTAGACTTTGAGACATCTTGTTTCACACATACTGCAGAGGCGGAGAATGGAGACAAGTTGTCATGCATGAATGAAGATGCTGGGAATTAGATGAAAGAGATTTTCCCACCTCCTAATAAAAGTCAAAAGTGACTCATCTGAAATGCAGGAGATTAACAGTGGCCAATAATTTCAGTACTGCTTTGATAAAGTTTGATGTTGGATATTCTTATGAAACATACGACCTAAGAAAATCTATGTGAAGCATCCAAGAGCCAGAAACTTGATGGTTTCATGTTAGAACCATTTTAAGCCAGAATTTTGAAACAGAACTCTCTCCTCTCTTTTCTTCCTCAAATCCACAATTCCTCAAATCTGAAAAAGCTTTTAGAAAGATTTTTTTTGTCTTTTCCTAAAACAGGAATTGAAAGGGTTCAGAACATCTATTTTGTAAAAGAAGAAAGAAAAATGGTCTCGGGTTAGTGGCCATTAATATGCCTGCTACATAAATCAGATATCTTCTACCCTGGACCTTAATATTAAAAATAAAATGTCTACATGACACAATGAAAAGTAGGAAAATAATCACCAGTAGATCTTTATTTCCCCCAGGTTGCAGGGAGGAACTGTGGAAACATTAACTATAGAGGCATTTAAAGATGCATCACTTAAATTTATCTTTATCAGGATTTCTTGCTGACAAAGTGTTACTTTGAACTGATTTGCAGTATCCATCAAAGAGAAGGTCTTCAAATGAAAATATTTAGGTTTTTAATGCAGGTCCATAAAGTCCCAAGAACTTTTGGGCAGTGAACAATGAGGTCAGCATCCTCTTCAGAAGCCAGGGTGATCTACAGGCTCCAGAGGTTCTGTGTCCCACTACTTATTGCTGCAGGGAGATCTTTCAAGTTCTGTTTCACAACACGGAGATCTCAAAAGCTCACTGGGGTTTGTCCTGGGTTCTTAGAACCACCTTTAATTTCTAGCTCTGCAACCAGGTGGGAGGAGATTTGCAGCTGGTATAGTCCAGGAATTTGGCTTGGAAGTAACAGGGGTTACCTGGGCACCAGCAGACAGATTCTGGAAAGGTGTTGTGCAAGAAAATGATTTGTTTCTTCTCCGTTTCAAGAGGGAAGAGGCCACAAATTTTGTCTTTTGGAGGCTACTATGGGGAGGTTTCCTGGCTCACAAAGGTGCAACTGTCAGTGAAGGAAGCAACAAGTTCAGAAACAAATACTGTCTAAACCACTGTTCTTCTGAAGATGAGGAGGAGAGCAACAGGTCAGTGGGGTCTCTTCCATCCCTCTGCATGAGGATAATCTGTGTGCTGAAGACTTCCTGTTCTGAAGCCTTTTAAATGGGATCCCTGAAAAGAAAAAAAAGCCACAGAACCTTTTCCCTGTGAATCTCCATTCAGCTCATATTACAGCTGAGCTGCTTTACAGACAGGGGGAGAAATCCCCAGCTCCATTTCAGGTTGGGGATTTGCAGACCTGAAGGTCTCAGCCTCTTTAGTGGGAGAGTGTTAAGAGAGATGACATAATCATATATTAACAGCACAATAAGCTACTTACTCCTCTCTCTGACACTGAAACTTGGCTCTGGGGAGGCAGCCAGACCATTGTCTATTTGAAGGAGCAAAGGTGAGGCATCACACTGGTGTTTCTATGAATATTTCATAGCTCAGAGCAGTAACCTGTCTGTTCCCTTACAGATGCCTAGTTATGCTTTAAACAAAATGCAGAATGTAACTATAAGCAGATGTACATTTGCTTAAATTTTCCTTTGTACACCAGTAAGTTGGCTGAAATTGCACAGAGTGTGAAAACATTGCACAGAGTGGAGGAAGAAGGGAGGAAAAGAGGTCTCGAGGGTCTGACAGCAATTTTCTTGTACTCTTTTCAAAAGAGAGGGAAGCACATAATCAAAACCCTCATAACAAACCTCACCTGCTGCCTGTGCCCTGCACGGGGATGTGCTCCCTGTGGCACTGGTCCCACTGCAGGAGACACCAGCTCCAGGTGATGCTGGAGGAGAAGAGTTGTCCTCTGCTGCTCGTGATACACAAACAGGCAGCTTGGATCCCCCACGTCGAAGGCAGGGGTAACTTGTGCCTCTCACAGTGATTGCCCTCTCTGTGACTCTTCCCTTTTCATTTACTCAGCACTTTCAGGCCAGCCTGTTTCTTTGGAAGATATGACTAGAATAAAATGATAAAAAAAATCCGAAGTATTTCTCAATAGTGTTTTATGCCCTATACTAGTGTTAACCTCTAGCAGATTTCCCCAGAATTATCATTGATGGTGGCCTATGGATTGACTTTAAATTTTGTTGCCTAGCTTTTTCTGGACTTCTTCACAGTATTAAGTACTGGTGGCTCTGCAGTAAAAAGTGAAAATTCCTTGTAGTTTTTTGTTATTAAGATAATGAAAGGTTGCAGCAATTTTTTTATTGCACAAATTTTCACAGCTAACAACCTCCAAAAGTAGCAATATCCTGGTGCATTTCCTACGTGCTTGTACTGCAAGAGGAAAGCAGGTAGCTCAGAGGACTAGCAAATGCCACGTGCAGTAATTTGATGCACAACTGCCATTAACAATAATGGGAATTGTATGTCTGATGATCCATCATGCAGAGCAAAGAAGATTCAGCCCTGGGGGTTTGCTGTGCAGCCTTCAAAAGTGCAAGGCAAAGTATGGAGACAAGTGAAGGCTGAGGAGCTTGTTTCTCCTTTCCTGCCCATAAAGAGATGCTAAGAGCAGCATTTTTAAGTCTCATGAAAAAAATCTACATCTCTGCTTTGTTTTGTTGTTTGAGGAGGGGGGTTTTAACTGATAAGGCAAAATAAGTTTCTAAGCTTAACTATCTAAGTTCAGACTGAACCAGCTGCTGGTAACCAGGAGATTAAGGACCCTTCTGCTCTCAACCCCAGGGCTTGGTGCTCACAGGGTCAAGAGCTTTGCTCTCTGGCTCTCTTCCCTCTTGCAATAATAAGCAGGCTAAGCTGTGTAAATGGCAGGAAGGCCCAGAAGAGTCTTGGCCCAGCTCCCCTCCCTGGTGTTTTTTGATGAGCTACCTCAGCATTGTAGCTGGTTTAGAAAATAAAATAAACCCACAGTTTCCATCTGAGTTCTTCCAAACAGCTTTAATTATTCATTTTTTAAAATCACAAATATAAAAACATTTTGGGATAATTTTCATCTTTGTTTAGCTGTTTTTCACATGGATTTTTTTTTTTTTCCCAAAAAGAGTACTCAGTTTCCTAACCAAATTTAATTAAGACCCAGTTTGCAAAATTTGTCCCACATCCATCTCAACAGAGAGGCAAAATCTTCCCCATGGAAGAGGATCTCACTGAGGAAATAGGACAGTGCCTGGTGCACAAGGACAAAATCTGGGACAACACAATTCATTCGATTTCTAAAAACAAATGGACCACTGCATCATCTCCCCAGACTTCTCGTAAGGAAGCCTTTGGAAGTGCAGCCCGTTCTTGATTGCTGACCCTGAAGTCCATTATATGGTGATTTTTTTTTTTCCTTAATGATACTTTTATTTAAGGCACAGTCTTCCTCTGAAAAGTCAAACTCTTGGCAGAAGGTCAGGCTCTCTCTGTGCTCTGGGTTGTGCTCTTCAGTGTCAGCAAGGAAATGTATTTTCCCTCCTTGTTGCTCAATCAGTGATGGAACCAGGCACAAGTAGAGGGCAAAAGTTGGACCTTATTTTCAGGTGCATGCCCACTCTCTCACACACACAAGCTCAAATGAGGTAAAATGAGTGCACTAAAAATGGTGAATTGGTGATTTGAGAGCCCCAATTGACTTAAAATTCTTTTGCTATGTGTGACTAAGTGTGGGAAAAGAGAAAATGGGAGAAAATGAATGTGAGCTTTAGATCCAAAGTAGAGCCTGCAGATCTGTCAGGAAAAGATGCTTTTCAGTTGGAAATGGGACATCTTTTTTTGAGGTGTCAGAGAATTAATGTTGGTCTCTTGTGTGTCACTTCTACCTTCATGTTTTGCACTAAGCTGGAATTCACCTTCCCTTAAGGTTTTTCCCTTCAAGGCTTCATTTCTCATCTATTTGCCACTACCTGGGAAAAAACAAGTACATAGAAGATAAGCTGAAGGATTGTTCTTAGACATAAGGATTTCTTAACAGTTTGATGTAGTTCCTCACCCTGCCCCTTTGAAGGTATCTCTGCAGTGTGACACTTGAAATGGAATAGAGGAGCAGCCATGGGATGCTGCCAGAAGAATTTTGGTTCAAAATGCTTCTGTTGGTGATTTATAACTGTTTTGGTTTTTTATTAGAGAGTAGAGTTGTTTCCCAAAGTGGGAAAACTCCATCATTTGGAATATCTAAGAACAGTGAATAAGGTATTAAAAATTCATTATCTGGCTCAGCAGTAAAGGGTTTTTAAGGCTTAGATGCAGAGTATGGACAAAGTGGCCTAATATCCTTTTTTTCAGATGCTGTTTTCATGGCCCTAAAAGGCACTTGACTTAAATAATTCACTGCCCTGTGTTCCCAGTAATCTCCCACCTGTCCCTTTCAGAGCACACACTTGTACTGTACTAATAAATGACTTCACATTTGTGTAGTCATTTTCCTACTACCTGTCTCTTCTACTTTTTCTGTATTTTTTGTGACCTAAGAAGTCCTTTGGAAAAAAAAATCTTGCTTAATCTTTGCTGTGTGTGTCCAAGTGTTTTATAGCCACAGCAAAGGATGGAAAGATGGACATTTTTAAGCAGTATCAGGCACTTGGTGATGTCTTTGATTTGGTCATGGAATGGTGGTGACTGCACACAAATGACCCAATTACAGCTCATGCACTTCAGTCATTTGTCCACACACTGGCATGCACAGTGGCACGAGTGTGATGTGATAGACAACACAGTTGTCTTTGCCCTGTTTAGGACAAATAGAGTAGAGATGTTTGAGATCTGCATTTATTTAGGTTTTTTATTGCCTCTTTCTGATTGACAGCTATTCAGAAAAGTGTTTCCCTGAGCTATGTTTGTATTCTCCAGGTAGCAGTGTATACTGCATCTATTAAGACCTTCTGATGCCTGTCACTTTTATTTTACTGAATAATATACCTGTCGTTTTAGCTAAAACCCGATTCCCATTTTTGTGGGAGCTGTTTTTTTTTTCTCTTTCTTCCAGCATTAGCTTTTCAAAAATCATGGGTTGCATCTTCAGAACCAGCCCCTAAATCTGCTCCAGCAATCAGCCGCAGGTGCAATTTTGTGAGTACAACCAATTGCAGGAGGAAATTATGGAACTTAAGGATCAAGCATCGCCCTGATTTGTAAGCACAAATAGCAAGGATAAACGAAGTCGACGGGAACTGTAAGTGCTCCGTTTCTCAGTGTAACGCTGCTGTTTGCACCCACAAATTAGATGATGGGAAATCAAATCCTGCTATTTGCACCGTCAGTTGATTGCAGGATTGAGGCAGGAGACTGAGGTATGAAGTAAGTCCCCCTAAAAATGTGATCCTTCAGGCTTGCTTGTGCTCTTCCAATAAAGGCAGCATTTGTCACGCATTGTTGGCTAATCTCTCTGATTTGGCGTCTGCAGCAGTGGGTGGTATCCCTTGCTTCATGTTTTTTGAAAAAATTAAATTAAAAAATGGGGAAACAAAACATAAAGCAGTGGGGATGCAGAGAAGTTGCTTGTGGGAAGCAAAATGGTAATTTTATAGGATACAGCCCCTTACACACTGTTCCCTTAGTGTAAATATCAATTATGAGATCAAGTTCACACATGCTGGGACAAGAACTGGGCAAGAAACTCACCCTGCCCCATTCTCCTGCCTTGCTCAGTGTGCTTGGGTCTTTGGAGCACATGTTCCTCAGGCCAAGACTGTCTCCCAGGATATCTCTGTGCACTTATAGTCCCCACCTCAGTGCAGCCTGGTGGCAACAGAAATCACAGTAGATAAATCACTCCATAATTGCTGTGCCTTCTTGTGTGTTCCTTAAAAAAGAGGTGTAAAATGTTTTATGTAGTCCCAGTGTTGGGTTATAGGTTAAACTCAAATCCAGAAGTATTTTTTGAGCCTCTTACACTTTGGACTAAAAGGTAATCATTTACTACTAGCTATCCAGAACTTTACATCTATATATATCTCAGGGGTTTCCTAATATACACTTAGTAGTTTGAACTCGACCATAATTACACTGTTATTATCTTCATAAGCTTTACTTATCTCATTATCAACTCCTTCCCGTGTTGGAGGTCAGTGGAGTCTCCCTTCTATTAGCCATTTAATCCTTTTACCCAGTAGCTCTGTCCTCATTGATTCACTTACTGCATTTCTCTGTAGCTAATATTTCTGACATTTCAGACCAACCTCTCCCCTTGCCTTTTACTCTGTCCAAAGTGATCTCCACCCCTATAGATTCCGAGTTCATTACTGCCTGCTTTAGCACTGCTGCAGGTGCCACTAAAACCTTTATGCTTTTGCCTTTGGAGTTGTGCTGGGGCTGCCTGTCCTTGGCACAGGGTGGGGCTGGGAGACACCACCAAAATGTGCATTATTTGCAAAGAGATAGGTGAAGATGGCTCTGCTGGTGGCAATAAATAGGAGGAAGCCTTTCCCATAACCAGGAAAAATTACCATTCTCATAACACTGCTTTTACTGATTTATATCAGGTATCTTAGCTGATGGATACTATGTTGTTTTAGAAATAGCATTTATTGATTTTACTCTCGCTTTGAGATACAATTAACATTTTTGAGGCTTTGTTTCTCAGTCCCTTTCCATCATATTGTCATTCACATGTGATCCCATTGGATGTGAACCCTGGCTTGTATTTCTGACTGGGATTGTTGCTGCAGAAAGGAGATTCTGTGGAGAAAAGAGAAGAGTTTGGTTTTGAAGTCTTCCAAGTATTTTCCCAAAGAAAATATTTCCTGTATGTTAGCTTGCAGTACCATTGAATTGTAACTCTTTTAGTTATTTTTTTATTTTAATGAGGTGACAGTTACTTAGGCATCCAGAGTGTTCTTCAGTTCTTGGCAGCCTTAAGCTGAACACGTGCTAAGTCTAGCAAGGATAATTACACCAGCTGTGACCTTTCTGAACACATATTTGGACCAAAGTAGTTTTCAGTCACTTTTGATTGACTTAGAGCTTACTTGAATTTGCTTTCTGTAAACTTCAAATATTACCTTCCTGGTGCTGTGTTAAACTGGGCTGTGCATGTGTGTCGTGAGCAGTTTTACCATTTCATATTTGTTCCTCTTTACGATGCCTGACAGCTTTGGGGAAGCTTTACAGAAGATTGGGACACAGATCCAGGTGCTGCTTTGGGCTCAGGGGGCTGAAACAGGCTGTGAAAGGTGTCCCAGAGATGGGCACTGGGTTCCTGCCCCTGGGGAAGTCAACTCGTGGTGTCTGAGCAGCTCAGTGATTCCTCTTTTAATGCCTCAGCTCTTAAGAGAATAAAGAGGAGATAAAGATGAGTAGAGATAAAAGTTCTTTTTGTTTTCTTTTCTTTTCTTTTCTTTTTTGGGGGGAGGGTTTTTTTAGTTGTTTGTTTTTTGGGTTTTTTTGGATGGCTGAAAATGTTTGTTCAAATCAAAAATTATTGGTGTTCCTAAGAGTCTCCTTGGATCCACAGTGGAGTTTCAGTTCTACTTCATGGGTTTTACACCTGTAATGCTACATCTTTGGCTCTGGTTTATTATTAAATGGCAGCTACTTAATTAAGAGAGCTTTATTCAAGAACAAATGTCCTGTAAGGTATTTATGAGAAATTTTACTTCTGTTTTTGAGGTATACTCCTGAGCGTGCAAGCTGGATAGTGGAGTAAGTTAATGCAGCACTATTATTAATTTAATCTAACAAACAGACTTAGCAGTAAGTGTGTGAGAATAGTTTGTTGCTATTTATGCATTCCTCCTTCTCAGCATTCTTATGCTCACAGGATATATACAGTCACATTTTATTATTTCACCTATTTTGGCTTCTGTGCTACAGGGCAGGCAGAGCTGGCAGCGTTTTCCAGAGTTGTTTCTTTCCACTAAACAATTTCACTGTTGACCAAACAGCGCGTTTGTTTCTCTGGGAAGGGTGTGCTCACTGTGAAATCCAAGGAGCTGTCAGAGTGGAGACACATAGCTCCAGGCTGCTGGAGAGATCCTGGGCTTCACAGGGCTTTGTAACCTCCCAGCAGCTACGGCTGAGTCCTCCACGAGGCTCCCAAAAGTGCTGCTCTTGTGTGGAACAGAGCTGGGTTTTGTGGGAGGGAGCTTTTTCCAAGGAAGGTAAGCAGGGGTAATCCAGGTGTCGGGTAAAGGACACGGAAGGGGATTAAAGAGGTGACATTTGTATCTCCTCTGATCGTTCACTTCTGTTTAAGGTTAGAGGGGGCCGTACTTCTCTGAATGCACCAGTCTTGTGCCTGTGTCTGCCTGTGGCTGGCCAAGTGAGCCCCTTCCCTTGAGAAGTCCATTTCGGGGACATCTGTGACTTACCAGATGGATTCTTGCAACAACAACAACAAGGCTTGTTTTCGCTGGGAAATGGCACAGGTTTGCAGAGCAGAGCAGTTGCTGCTGGGGACATGAGTAATTTTAAGGGATTTTACTCATGGATGGCTCTAATCTGATCGTGTTGGCTGAATGTTCATTAGTGCTGGGAGCACACTGCACACCTCTGGAGCACATCTTCCAGGGCTGTTTCATCCCGGCTTTTGCATCCTTGGGGATGCTCTGCCACATGAACCAAATCAGAGCAGGCACAACCGAGAGGGGTGGCTCAGTGGTGCACTGCTGATGTGCAATCAAACCCTAACAAAGAGTTACTCTATATTCTGCAGCAGTAACAAAGCTTAGAGAGTGCTTTTAAACCAACCCACAGCCTGTGCAGATCCATCTCGCCTAAAACCTTCTCTCTGTCTCGACAAGTCACTTGTGTTCAGATCCAGCTCATCTAGCACCAGGGCCACCACTCCCCTGTTAAGCCTTGATGATTTTTTTTTTTTTTTTTTTTTTTTTTTTTTTTTTTTTGTCTTTGAATTCCCCGGCTGTGAGCTTGGCCAGAGCTACTCCTGCTGCTCGGCAGGGTCCCTCGGGTGGAGTCTGCGAACCAATTACCCAGGCTTTGCCTCCATACAGCCCTTAAGTGGCTGCTGGAGGGATGATTCATCTTAAATCATTCTTCCTGCCAGCTTTTTTGCTCTACACCACGCTCTTGTTTGTTTAAACCAATATAGTCACATATAAAACCCTGACAGCACAAGCTCACTGTGCTGGTAATAAAGAGGGCATCCTCTCAACAGCTTGTCCTCTTCAGCAATCCTTATGTTTGTGTATTGCTGTTTCCACTGAAACCCTGCAGGCTGGGATTCTGCTTGTGGGGAGGCATCAGGCTGAACTTTCCTGTAAATCCCGCCCTAAACTGTGCATTTGGCATAATCATGTGGTCTTAAAAGATGGTATAAGCCCATAGATGGGATGTAATATCCCATTAGCTAACCATGCATGCTCCACTGAGCTGGATTTGTGTTCCATGCAGGTTGTACACAGTGCTAGAGATATCCTGCCCCGATTTTTCCCTGGTTCCAAAATTTTAACTCTGCTGGATCCCATAGGTAGAAGTGGGTGATGGAGATGTGGCAGTGCCCAGGTATGTGACCCCTGTAGCAGCCACCCAGCTGAAGGAAGTTTGACCCAGCAGTGCTACACATGAAACTGGAGCCTGGTAAAAGCTCCAAGCAAAACTGCTTTTTGCGTTTGTGAAAAACAAATGACCAGCATGAAGCAAATTCCTTCAGAAGCACGGATGCAGGTTTACACCCAGGAGACTACAGTAAAAAAGTAAAGTGCTGCATTGATTTAGAGGACCTGGAAATAGAGGAGGTTTGGGGGTTGGGGTTGGTTTGTGGGATTTTTCCCCCTTCTGGAGCACTCTAAGCATCCGTACTGATTCATCAGTGTGACCCAATGTGTGGCACGTTTCAGGGTCCCTGTCTCTGACCCATCTCCCACTGGGAAGATACAGATCAGAAAGCCCAAAAAGTTCAGCACTGGCTTCCACATCCAACACTTGGTGATTTTCAGCAGTGTTTTACAGAAAGCTGTATATTTTCCCTGACACAATCTGACCTGCACTGCTGTGGGGATGTCACAGGGTGAGCACCAGGAGCAGCATCCCCCTCCATCCCATGCGGAGGGAGCCTGAGATTTTCCTAGATGTTAGTGCTTTGAGCCATAATATCCTGAAAGTCTTTCTCTCAAATATATCTTGGGATATACTCCCAAGAGTTTTTTTTTACCTTGGAGAGAATCCAAGGCTCGTTCTTTTAGGCTATAAATTCTTCAGTGCTAGGATTTTTGTTTTCCTTTATGTCCCCAACGCACCTCGTGCCACTGCACCACTCAGTCCAAGCCATGTAATATATTACCATATGAAAACATCATTTACATTCAGCCAAGGCTCCTTTTATTCTCCCTCAGAAGGCTCAGAGTCTGAGAGGCAGGTGGGGTAAATCACACCACATTCACTCTGAAGGCCTCCTGCCATAACCTGGCCCAAACCCAGCGCTCTGCCCCAGACCACCCCACCCACCCACACCCCCAGATCCCTCAAAACACAAAGGGGACACAGAGCTGGACCTTATCTGAGTGAGAGTTTAGCTGGGGGATGTGGCCCCAGGTGAAAAATCAAGGCAATACCACACAGAACATCCAGTGAGGGAAAAAAAAACCACACTCTGGAAATTTCTAAGTACTGATGATCTTGTGAATTCCTTTAGTCTGCATAATAACAAGGATCATTAAAATGAAAACACTCTGCCACTAGAGCCAGGAAAAGAATCTATACCACTTATATGATAATACTATGGAGCTACATAGAGGTTCATGAAATATGGATGTGCTTATAGGCACCATAGTCTAACATTTGTAATGCTAAGTAAAGCATCTCCCTGCAAAACACACACCCATGCAAAAACATTCCAGTGGGGAAGGCTTAGCTTGATTTACCTCAGGTTAGCACTCTGCTTTCTTATTATTGTGGCATTTTAGTGCATCTGTTATGCAGAAATTCTGGGATTGATTCTTCTCATACTTATATTGATGGATGGGAGGTCACCGAGGTTCAGCTCTGGGTCATTCTCTACATCTCCCTTTTCCTGACATCTATCTGTACTGTTAGCTTCCTGTTTAAATCTTGGATTCTCCACTTCAGAAACTGCAACTCAATTACATGTGCTGCATATTCTGTATGTGAACATGCCTCACACACACGGATTATATGGGATTATTATTATTTGATAATTATATATTTGCAGTTAAAGACCTGCTCATAGCCATCAACAGCCACTTATACAACACAGTGTCCAGATACACAGGAATTTAACTTCTGTGGGAGCGAATTTACAAAGTAAGGCTACACACAAGTTTAGTTTTGTACACTGTAGACTTCATCTTCCAGCATGGGAAGGTTTGCACAGGTGGTATAAACATTTTTGTGTTCGTAAATGCACTAAATGAAAGAAGGACGTGATCACAATGAGAGAATAAAAAATGCATCCTGAGCTCAAAGAGGGTTAGGGCAAAGATTAAGAGACTTGGATTTATCATTTTCAGTTTATGTGGCTGAATTATGGCTTCGGGTTGCAACTGGTGTTATGCTGTAAGCACACAGATTCGTGGAAGTCAGCCAGAGGAAACTGTACTTTTATCAGCAAATGAATAGTTGGAGATTTAGTGAAAATAATGGTGCCTTAGCCACGAAAGACTTCTCTATTGCTCATTGGTACTATATAATTGCTTTCAAGTGTCATGTTTTTGGAAAGGAAAGGAATATTTTTTGGATGCTAACGAGAGAACTGGATAGATCCTGCAGTGATGGTGGACTTGGCCCAAGCCATGACAAGCACTGCCACTGGCATTCCTGGCCCTTGGCTCTCTTCCCTCAGCAGCAGGAGCTGCAGCCCTGGGATGAATTTGCAATCCAGCCCCTGTTTAGTTAAATGGGCTCACACTGCAAATGTTTGACACAAAACTGTGCTTGTCCACCTGAATGTCCCCAGTGCGGGGTATTAGACAGACTGGACATTCAGCCTGGTGGGGAACTGAGGTATATTTTAGGAATTAAACTCCAAGATTAAACTATTTCAGGATACTTCTCCCAGCAGGGTCTCTGTGTAGCACAGCTGGCACTCGTTGTGCTGCCCCATGGATTTGGGGATGCTGGAAAAAGCTACAGTGAAGCTTCTTTTTCTTCCATTTGTCCAGGGGATTTGGTGCACGGGGAGTCTGTAATGCATGGACCCCACAGCATGCTCAGCCTTGCTTTTGCTGATGCTTTTCATTGCCAAGAGGTGACACATTAAGCTCCCAAATTCTGTGTCTCCTTCTCAGCGTGGAGATTTTTTGGGGTCTGTAAACCCAAACCTCCTGTGGCTGCCCAGGACTCTGGGGCCAAGCCCTGCCCTAGCAGAGGGGGGCTGTAATTGCACAGACAAGAACCAACAAGGACAAATCAAAGACAAATCCTGCTCCTGCAGTTTGATGCATTTATAAACACTTTTTTTTCTTGCAGCCTTTAGGACAAGTGTCTAACAGCCTATTTTTCCTTGGGTTTAGATTTTGAAGTCTGTTTCTCCCCAGGAAGTTGAATGGATGAGCAGGAGTTTGATATTATCTGCCCCTTGCTGTGGAAAATGTCAGAGGCATGCCATGACAAATGCCACAGCTCTCCTCTTTCAGAGGCAGGAGCATCAGCTGCCAGTCACACACAAACTGGTGGTGTAGATCACCAGGCAAGCAGAGCTGGCTTTTACCCAAATCCGCACTTGGGGAAGAAAAAATGCCCGTGCATTCCTTTGTGGCAGAAATGAAAACCAAGATCAATGACTGACTCTTTTTAAGCCTTATGTGCAAGGTAAAACTACTCTTTCACTCTGTGATAATGTCAAGTGCAGAGAAATATACACCCAGTGAGGTCATGGTCAGTTCAGGAGAAATATATTTAAGAATAAATCGCCTGCCTTTTCTCTCTGTGTGGGGGTAGGGAGTGGCCTTTTTGGTAATGAAAACTGTATTAAATGGATGATTGACATATCTGGATGAAATATCATGAAAATTAACAATTATGGGGATTCTCCTCTATTTATTCTTAATCGATGTGATATTTCTATTTTTAGCTTCCTGGCTGCTCCAGGGTTTTGGTGAAGGCAAACTGGTCCTTGCTGGCTTGACATTGATTTAAATGTCATCAGCTGCATTTTGCAGCATAGCCCCATAGTTTTCCTAGAATTTACAGCAGTGTGAGGGCAAGATATGCATGGAACCACTGTGGAGAAACTGGAAACCAGGAGGCACGGTGCTCTGGAGGGAAGGAGGGGGATTGCCCAGCTCAGATATCGGCAGCTGCCCACAGGTTTTGAATAGAGATTTCCTATCAGGAATACCAAGGTGCAAATTGGGTGAGAGCTAAATCTTCCAGAGCTTTAACCACAGCAAAGAGCCGATGGAGAAGCAGGAGGTGCAGCCCCTTGCTCCATTGCCAGGGTAAGAAAAGAGTCACTGCCTTTGCCCCCTGTAGCAGAGACAGCCATGCCAGTCCTGCTCTGGGCACCATTTTGTTTAACTTCATCTGTTCCCAGAGTCAACTGAGAAAGTCAGAAGTTAATTTAGAAAAAAAAAAGTCAAAACTTGGAACATCCACAGCTGCGGATTTCCTCAGGAAGGGTTTTTCTGCTTGATGGGTGACTTTGCACCCATCCAAAATCTAAATTTACTGCCCATGTAAGCCAGCACTGCTTCTTATAAAAATTCCTGTACAATATTGTGTGATAAGCATTCCAAGTCCTTTTTCCTTTATAAACAAACCCTGACCTCACCTTTATTTTGCGTATCCCTGTATTTAATTTAGACTATTAAGTAGTTTAGCAAAATTACCGTAGAGAGGATCTCCCTTCTTTGTCCTGGAACATTCCAGTTTGGGGGTCCTAGTGCTGCTGTGAAATATGTAACAGGTGATGGCTGAAATGAGCACTTTCCTTTCTGTGGGTGGTTCTGTTCTTCCAGCCTTGGGCACCCACGGCTGGAGTTTGGATCCCTCGGGGAGGAGATTTGCCAAGCCACTGTTGGCTTGATTGTTTCTTTATTAAAAGTAATTTATGACACTGGGCATTAGAGGAAAGGCAGTGCCTTTAATCCATCTACATTTTATAACAGGCCAGCTCCATGGTCCTACTTGGGAAAGAAGTGTGGAGGAAGCTGGTGGTGCACAGAATCAGCACTGGCTGAAGGACAAACTGTGGTGTATCAATCTGCAGAGAAATAATAATTAGGGGTACTTTGGGGATTGGTGTTAAGCCTTGTTTAATTTAATGAAATGAAAGATGGAGTAAACACCAGATAAATGCAATGTTTTCTAAATTGCAAAGTGTTGTATCAGTTTGGAAAAAGGCATAAATGAAGAAAAATAAAAAGGGGAAGAAGAAGAAACTTCCAGGTCAAATTCATGTTGCTGTAATGTGCAGTCAAAACAACTGGAAAAGAAGAAATCTAGGAGGTAGGAAATCAGCTGGGGAAGGAAAAGAGATTTAGGAAGCAGCAATGACTTCAGGCAACTGAGGAAAGCAAAATGAAAATAATGTGGATACACAGAGCAGGAGCACAGGGAAGGCACCCTGGGTTAGTGCTCCGTGTGTGTGTCATGGGGAGATGTCTCTTTAATGCCACAGAGCAGGGCACCTCTGAAATATTGAGGACATTTTGTCCTGAAGGCTGGAATTTTCACAAATGCTCTGTACTTGCCAAAACCTGCTTCCAGTGAGGATCCCGGGAGTTCTGCCATTGATTTCAACGGGAGCAGATTTGGGCCACTGCTGAGACCTCTCTAAAATTGACCCTTAAAACACAAAAGAGGCTGACAAGTTAATTTGGCCTCGGAGGTAGGCAGCCAGGATGATTAGAGAGATTCATTTAAAGGACAGTATTAAAATAATTGACTACATGTTGGCTGCACGGATGTTTGGCAAGATAATGGCCTTAGCACTGGTTATCTGTGGGCAGCACCCAAAACTGAGGTGCTAAATGTGGATCAGGAATGTCCAAAGGGCAAACATCTGGAGTGAAAAACCACTATGAGAAATAAGGGTTGAAATGCAAAGTCCTCTGCCAGGATGAAGGGCAGCCAAGGACTATTCATCAAAAAGAAGTGCGAGGTTTTAAACGACAGTGAACAGAGCACATGAAATTAGAGTGTAGCACTAAGGGGACTCTTTCTCTCCTGGTTTCAGTTATTCCACAGCAATTAATTGGGTAGATATTTGTGGACAGAAGTTAGAATGCATTTTGGTTTACAGCAAACGTTTCTCATCCCAGATGCAAAGCAATAATTTTACTTCTCCCTGCATCTTTCGGAGTGTTTGCACTCCTCCAAATCCCTCCTGTTATCCTCTTGTGATAGGGCTTTAAGAGGACATTAGAGGCTCAGTTTCTTTTATGAAGTGGTGACATTTGGGGACAGGAATGTGCAAAGACACTCCCAAGCCTGCAAAGAGCACTGGGTCTGTATAATCCTGTTACTGTTCAGGGATGGAGAATATTGGACTGATCTCTCTCTGACAGATTTCCTCTAAAGCCATAACACCCTTCATGGAAAATAGCTGGGTAAGATTTGTCAGTACAGCAGGAAACATTGTTTAGAAACATCTGAATGCAGGTGTTTAATTTAGCTTTCATCTGGAGTCCACTAATGGACACGTTGGTAAATAGAGCATTTTACATCTCACTGCAAACCACCCTGTGCTGCTGAGAACTTTTCAGGGCTGATTGTCACTAATGCCCACCAGCATGAAAGAGCTCTGGAGAAAATTATGCTCTTCCTGACATGAGATGAGGGGTGCAAAACTGTGTCAGGAAGTGCTTCCACCGAACCCTTAAGGCAGAAGTGATTTGAGGACAGCAGAGAGTAAATTCTGGGGTTCACTGAGAACCAAGCCAGGGTAGAATGAACTAAAACATCAGAAGCTGTTAAATCCAAGTCAAGGGGAATTTAAGACCTCTTGTTCCTCAGATATCTACCTTTGGTTTATTATAGATCCTTATTTGATATTACATATTTCATATCCTCACCCCAACCCAAATATAGTGAAATTTGCAATGCAAAGGAGGTCATTGTGTTACTACAAATGAAAAAATCACTACTGCATTTGTTAGCCTTAATCTATGATCTCATCTACAATATTTTATTCATAAATGCATATCTCCAAATCTAAAGTTAGTATCCACATAAAGTATTATAATAAACACCTATACAGAAATATTGGAGGATAAAGAGGTGAAATAAATCTTTGCACTGCTATTCTGAATTTTAAAAAAAGTTCAATCAGCTCTTACAATTCAATATCTTGTCAGTGAGATGAGCAATGGATTTAAAGGGTTTGATGCATTTCAATGGAGATGCAGGAAGTTTAGGTATGAGGAAGGAGGCTTCTGACTATGAGTCAGTGTTGCCATACTTGAGTACGCTGAGATTTTGGTTTGACACTAAAGAAAATATGTGCATCTTCTTTTAATAAAGAATAAAAAGAAGTAGACGATGGTATTTGACTAATAGGTTTTGTCACTTCAGGGTTACATTTCACTCTACCTCTCACATTCCTGTGGTATTAACCAAATGCCAATATCCTTCCCTCATTCTGAAGGAATTGCTCTCAGTATTGGACAGTGAAGAAGAAAACAGCTGAAAAATTGTCAGATATGTGCTCTTGCCAGACAGCTGGTAAAAGTGAAGACTGATAGGGAAATGTGAAAATTTCAACTGGGAAAAAATGCTTGAAAAATCCTGAAGGACAGGGAAGGGGCAGAGCACAGACCATGGATGTACTTGCCACAGGGACTGTTTGTGCTGTTGGGAGGGGATTGATGTGCTCCAGGTGAAATCCCCACTGCTCTGGTCCACAGGGGACTGGAGCTGTGGTGACAATGCTGTGCCTTGCTCTAGAAGGTGAATGACATGTGTATGATGATTTTACAGGCATTTTGTGTCAGCACTATAGCGAGGACTGATTTATCTAAGAATTGGTGTCCAAATACCACAACATATTTTGGTTCTATGCAGCACTTGATGAGTGTTTAACACTGACTTGTGTGTGTAAAAAGTATGCCTTATCAGACATCCTAAGCATTTGGAAACTAGTTAAACCTAATATTTTAAAATTAATTTGGCTCTAAACACTTTTCTCTGACCTACTAAAAATCATGCAACACTGCAGTCATAAAATCCTAAGTGAGCAAGATTAAGCTGTACTCTCATGACTCCCAGACTTCATAGAGAAGTTTCAGCTATGGCAAGGCTCAAACTCAAGTCCCAAAAGCTGGGTAGCAGTTTTTAAATTTTGGTTAGACCAGGAAGTCCTTTAAAGTGTGATCCCAAGGAAATTTGGGAGCAGTGACAAGATTGGGATCACAGCCTCTGTTTGCCACATGCCAGGATGACCCCAAGTTAGAAGATAACATTAGGCCAGGGTCAACCCAAGTTAATAATACCAATGTGGAGGCCAAATATGGATTTTTATTCATGGAATTGCACACACCCTCTATGTTCCTTGCATATTCCAATACATTTCCCATGTATGTGCATATGTGTATAGATAAATATGTGAAGGATGGTGGAATCCCTACGAATAGTGAAACATTTTAAGAGCAATGAAACAGTTTAAATATTGCTCAAAAATATTTTTGAGAGATTCTATAGCTTATGAACAAGGCAGTTTTCCCTTCTCCCACCTCTTTCCCAAAAGAAAACTTTAGAATGCAATGCATTTATTCAAAAATCAAATTTGCAGCTCCCTAAACTTTTTGTGTGCATTCAGAATGCACCCACAGAATGAATTTATCAGAAATAATTAGTGTTTTTATAGCCAGTGCTGATTGCTGCAGCATCACATTCCAGTGCTGGTTTGTATAATTGCAAATCATTTCCTAGAGGTGTCACACAAAAGCAGAAGATGCCTTTTGGAGGAGTGTAGTGCCCATGGAATATAAGATTAACACTTGTATAGTACAAGAAGAGATGTAAAGGCTCACTATCTTTTTTTTTTTCCCTTTCTAACCTTGTTGATGTCATGAATATCAATTTACATCTTTCTTTTTTTTGAGATAATTTAACACTCCATTTAGTCATCCTTGGTAATGCAAATCAGATCAATTCTGCTGCCAGACTACAAGGTGATCTCCATTGTATCCCTTGGAAATGAGAGATCCATTTTTCTTCGTTTATTTTTATTAAAAGAAAAATTCTCCTTTTTAAGCCTTTTGATAGGAAACAATTGAGAATTCCAGGAATTTTAATCAGGGATCAAAGTCATAACCACCCAAAAGTATTACCCTTTCCTCCTCAGTTATTCTGCCTGCCTCCTCTCCCTCCCTCCCGCTCAGCCCATTTGCATAACGCGATTAAGAGAGCAGCAATAATTACAGCAGCACACGAGGGACGTACGGCCTTGCACGCTCCTGCACCTTTCCCAGACAGGTGAAAGAGCCCCCGGGCTCCTGGCTGTGCCCCAGCTCCCCCTGCAAGCTCCTCGAGCTGCTCTCCATGGAGCTGGGCTGGCACCAGGCCCTCTCCAGGGAGCTCCTGCTCTCCCAGACCACCCGGGACCCCACAAAGGTGCTCATCTCCCCCCGGGCACAGTGGTCCCCTCACTGTTTTGCCCTGTTAATACAAAGCCAGAAGATTCTGAACACTGCAAGGGAGACAATTTCCCATAAGGATATGAGCGGGCAAGGATTTAAAAGCTTTGCAGGACATTTGTTTCTGTAATTTGGTTGCTTTTGTGGTTTTTGTTATCATAGCTTGAGTTGCAGACATTTTGTGTGCTCGTGTGGGCTCTGTTCACGCCTTAGCTTTGCCCTACCATTAAAGGCTACTGAGGCACACATCATCTTAGAATGAGGAAATCCAATATTGTGTTACAAACCTGTTAACCAGGACTGGTTCACTCAATAACCACCACTGCTCAAAGCCTCTGAGGTCCTTTCCAGCCTCGCAGCATCTTCATGGAGGGGGAAGTGTCCAGGCAGGGATTGTAAAGCACCAGAATAAACCTCTCCTGCAGCAGGAGAGCAGCACCTGCTGATCAGTGCCTTCCCGTCCTGCTGGACATACACCTGTTTATATTAAAGATGAAAATACATTTATTTTCTCCTTATTTTTAAATACATTAAAATACATTTATTATCTCTGTATATATATATATAAATCTAT